>JBBBDQ010001137.1:1065000-1072500 GCA_037127315.1 Ascarosepion bandense
TATATATATATATATGTATGCATGTATATATATATATATAATGTAATTATATGGTTATGTCAATTTTACATTGACTACATATATGTATGTATGTATATATATATATGTATGTATATATATATGTATGTATATATATATATATATATATATATATATATATATATATAGTGTATCGAAGCAGCAGATAATTTTCTAAACATATATTGTTAAAGATAACATAAAATGAAAGTCTATTATGTTTAAGCATGAGCCGTTCTAAACATCGTATTTTGGTTTTAATTTCAGATGAAAATAAAGACAATAACTGTCAAACATTTGAATATTTCTTCATTATGCTGGTTCTAAGCTTTCAGTTTATATGAGCCATCTTCAGAGAGGTTACAGGGATGTTAACATAAATATATATGTGCGTGTGTGTTTTGTGCGTGTGTGTTGAAAAATAAGTATTGAATCTAAAACAATGATTAAATATGAAAGGAACAAATAGAAAACATTTATAAATGTAACATTTCGTTAATTTATTGTTGCTTCAGCGTATAATACAAAAGATTCTCACAAAGCTACTATAAATTACACAAACATGCAAATTTTAAGTTTTTCCTATCTGTTCCTTATATATATATATATATATATATATATATATATATAGTGTATTAAGCAGCAATCTTTCTTTTATGCAAGTTTCGTTATAAATGTAATTAATATTTATGTTATTTAGTTTAAGATTAATTTATGTATTATATATTTTAAATAAGTGGAGTTTATGAATTTAACAGTTTTCTATTTGTAGCATTTTTATGGCTGGATTGGAAAGACATATTTTTTAAAGATCCGGGGCGGAAATATATATTTCGATAAGGTTCAATAGCAGAACTCTCTAGAAGTTGCCTTCACTTTGAATAAGAGTGGTTTTCTTTAGATGAAAGTTATAGGAGAATTTATTTCTATGTATGACTAATGCGTTTGATAAATTGTTTTGCATAAGATCATTTTTGTGTTCGTACATACGTTTTATTTTTATTTTATTTTTTTTTATTGCAAGTTTCTCCAATGAATTGTGAGGAGCAGTCGGCTAGGATACATTCTCCTTTTGCCTTTAGTCATATTGTCTTTTTACATCTATACTCTTAGTTATATCTGAAATTTTACACAAACAGACAGACACTCATATATACATTTATATATATATGTATATATATATATAT
Organism: Ascarosepion bandense; assembly: GCA_037127315.1. Classification (NCBI taxonomy): domain Eukaryota; kingdom Metazoa; phylum Mollusca; class Cephalopoda; order Sepiida; family Sepiidae; genus Ascarosepion; species Ascarosepion bandense. The sequence continues at coordinate 1,066,206 of JBBBDQ010001137.1, forward strand.
GTGATATATATATTGAAATGAGGTTTATACATTTATATATATAATTATGTAATACAGTGTAACCTGTTGTATGTGACCAACCCTACGGCCATCAAAAACTGGTCGCATACGACAGGTGGTCGCTCACTAAAGTCTCGTAACCTATCCTCCCCACGATCGTATATTTCACTCTGCAGAATGTACATATCTTAGTATTTTACCATGTAATCTTTTGATAAATAAATGAGAACTTTGAAAAATTGATTCAGCATTATTATTTGTTAACATTAAAAACGTATTTACAACGGTTAACAAAAGAAATGTAAATTATTTATTCACACTGGTTTAGACTTAAAAATTCAGTTATTGCAGTCTGTGTGGTGTTTTTTTTTTTTTTTTTTTTTTTTGTAACGTGACCGCTTCAATTCTAATTGATGTTGGCATTTATTTCTTATAAAATATGTACGTTGGAAAATTTCGCAATGTATAAGTTTTAAGTTTTTTCTTAGAAGTGAGTGATAGTAAAATATTTCTGCGATAATATATGAAAAAAATTTCTAGATTGGCAACTAGGTCCCACCCTTTTACAGTGAAACCGATGAAATGTAACCGCAATTTCTACTCCAACAACTTCTTTCCTCGCAATTCCCGCCTGTGGAATTCCCTACCGCTTGCTTGCTTCTCCGATGGCTACAACCTCCATGAGTTTAAATGTAAGGTCAATAGACACTTCCTAACACACTAACTCACACCCACTCTCTCCCTATGTACATCCTAAGTCGTCTATCACCCTCCTTCTGACATTTCCTATACCCAATCCCGCTATGTAACCCCCTGCGCTATAGTGACAGTGGAATGTCTTGCTTGGAGTGACACGATTAAAAAAATAAAAATAAACAAACATACAAGAAAAAATAGAGAGAGAGGGGGAGGGAATGTGAGACAGAAAGAGTAAAACGATTGAGAAAAAATAAAGATAATGAAAGAGATAAACATTGAAAATTTAAATTTCACATAGATGTGATTTTTCCCCGACACCTGAATTTATCCAAGTTGGTACAGAAACCAACAAATCTCTTGAACTTGTCAAAAGTACATGTTAAAACAAGACAACCGCCGTTTGACCACCACCATTTCAACAAATAATAAAAATTTGGCACTTTTCTACAATAAGAAAACAACGAAAAGTGTTTCTGGCATAGATTAAAGGAAAATGAAATAGATTACTAACTTAAATTCTTCTTATTTAGAAATTAAAACTGTACTGCCAAAATGAATTTTTGTAAAAGTTGTCGCTTGACCAGTGATTTTTATTCTTTCATGCTGGTCGGTGGTCGCGTTTTGGAATAGGTCGCTCACTGGGAGTTAATTAACATTAGCAATTTGTCCGTGCATAGAAAAACGGTGGTTAATAGCAGGTGGTCGCTGAAGACGGGTTCGTATACACCAGGTTTCACTCTATATATATTTATGTGAGATATATGTATAATTATATAATTATGTATAGATGTATATTCTATATATATCTTGCAGAATTATATGATATATATATATATATATATATATATATATATATATGTATGTATCATATATATCATTTTATCATATTGCATATATACATAATTTGTAAACGAGTTATTACGTGACCTAGGTTTCTACCATGTGGTGTCTTCAGGCAATTTCTAATAACTGATTTTACAGTTTTTTTTTTAAGAACGCTCACGTAACTGGGATTTTTTCGAACGTTCATGTAACAGGGAAGTTTTGAACGCGCTATTTTTAAAATTAGAAATCATAACGTTTTCATACATGGTTGCATGAACCTAATAGGTATTTTATGGTATGGTTATACTTAGTCATAATTTCTGTTCTTTCGTTCAATAATTCATTTTTGTTTGGAAATGGCATAATAGCTAACTTTTCTTCCTGGCACAGTTTACATATATTGCCACCGTTATAAGACTTGGCTGTTTTCAATATACTCCACTTTATGTCTGGGTCTTTTACATATTTTAATTTTAATTTTCACGAGTGGCTAGACAAATTTTGTACAATATATATATATATATATATATATATATATATACGTCACATAATTATATTATCACGTGATCTATCTAAACTTATTTATAAATGGAACTTTGTGTGTGTGTCTGTTACCTATAGACTCCGAAACCGATTTTCTTGAAAATTTACACAGTTGTACTATAAGCGTGTACGGGTGTTCTTAGCAAGGTTTTGTGTCGAGGTACTCCCAATAAATATCGAAAATCGATAACCGAAAAAATCGGGTTATAGAAGGAGTGGTTCGATTTTAGTAAAATTTGATGCACTCATAGACAAAGACATAAGAAACGATATTCAGAAGTTTCAAGGTTGCAGTTCTTACAATAGTGCAGAAAATCGATAATATATATATATAAAAGGCAAGATGTTTGTGTGTGTGTCTGTTTATCTGCCTGTATGTTTGTATTTTTTTCAGCCCTTTTATTTTAGTTTTTGCTTCGGGTTTGGCTCTAAGTAGGTATAATTGTAGTTCTTAGTCTCAGCCATGATACCATTTACTCAGAGGACATATTTAGCCGTCAAACTTCAGTTTACGATGAAAAAAAATAAACTTATTTGATATCGATACCAGAAAATCAAAATTTGACTTACATCCATTCCTTTTTCTTTCGGTCTACGGTTTCGCTTTAACTGGAAACAACTATTGCTTTTCAGTCTTTCGTGCCAACGTTCAAAGAGTCTGAGATCCAGGACCATGGATTAGTTTTAAAGCTTTCATTACACCCGAGCAATGCCGGGCTATACTGCTAATTATACAGACGTGGTTCTAATAATATGTACATATTTATGGGTATGCGAGACTATAAGCAAATCAGTAACTAATTATCGCATTTAAATTATAAGTTATTTCTTATACAAATATTAATTTACAAGTAGAACTTCAATTTTGTCAAAGCACCTTTTTCAGTGATGTATATTATTGATACAGATTTTCTTTTACGTACCATCTCTCTCCAGAAGGCGGGGAATCATGGCTCTCTACAATTTCCTATCTTTCATGGCTCTTAGGGTTTCTCTCTTTGCCAAGCCTCCCGTCCCCAGTTCTGCCAACCATTTACATAAGCTCGTCAGGTAAACGGTCCACTGTTTTCCACAATCTTCATTAACCTCGATATGCCATGTGAGAGTAACATTTTCTAATTCACCTTTACTTATACCCACAAGAAAATTCGGCTATCTCTTTTTGATTCTGAGTGTAAGTGTTCTTTTGTTACCGTTTTCTTAAAGACTTAAAGCTAAAATTTTAGATCAAAATTCTGCTAAGAAATGGTATGCCATAGAATTAGCGGTGCTTTAGATAAATACACACACACACACACACACACACACACACACACACACATATATATATATATATATATAATCTGACATGTTTAATTTATATATATATATATATATATATATATATATATATATATATAAATTAAACATGTCAGATTAAATAAATTGCAAAAATTATGTTTGCTTATTTTTAATAAAATCCGTTCATACTCACGAATAACCTTTCGCGTATTACAATCAAAAGATGTCAGAAATGAGCTGTAACGTTGACAGATGAAATTTTCATTCATTTCTTAAGGTACCCAAGTACTTTTAACCTCTTTTCCGAGATCATCTTCAGGGGTGTGAGTTATGCTAACAAATGTAACCTCTCCCTACATTCACAATATAAAAAAAATAATGATCGATAATACAACTATCCTACACCAAGAAAACAACAAAAGCAAACTACATATTCTCGAGGCAATATTCATTAAAATACTTAAGCCGTCAATTAATAGAATCAGCTATGAAGACTGTAGTAATGTTCTAAAATGTTTTTAAAAAGAACAGTTTTTAACAAGTGCATGACCATGATATTACAACATATAAAAAATATCCATTTTGGATAATTTTCACGTTCTAATGAACACTAGCAATTTGTCAACCGTTATATTTGAAGCAGAAAAATCTACTGTAATTTGTTTTTTTAATTAAAAATACATTACGACACGGAAATTCCTATGTTTCGGGATTTCAATCTCGTCATTAGGCAATGTTAGATCATAGATATGAAAATGATTTTCATTTAAATATAAAAAAAACAGTACGTTTGTTATTTATAGATATGGGAAGACATAAAAATTAATCAGAATAGAGAAACTTTAAATTTGAAAAAAGTTTATATTTTTGGTGAATACATGATTTCGTCTTTCAATCTTAACGGCCAAAAAGTGTCAACCTAATTTTTTAACACCCCCGTCTAGAACCTATTTCCGTTGATATATACATTATAATTACAAAATTTCATAACTATGACCTAACATTGCGTCCTCCGGTATGAATCTGCTCAACTAAAGAGACGAACTCTTTGTACTTAACATGTCCAGCCCGATATCGAGAACTTTGCGATAAAAAACAGTTTATCAAAATACATTTTATCAGTAAAACCACTGAAAAAAAAAAGTTTGGCGCTAAAGATTTCACAATTAAACAACATATATATATATATATATATATATATATATATAATGTGTGTGTGTGTGTGTGTGTGTGTGTGTGTGCGTGTTGAATCAATACTGCACGGTTTCATGCCTCAGTGCGTTCATCACACTATGTGACTCCTCCATTAGCAGGCTCTACATATAGGCCACTGCTGGATCAAAGGATATGAACAGATAAAGAAACCACCACACATTTCACCACACATTTTATTCGGAGTTAATCATTTAGCTTATTTATTGTTATCAGCCCTAGACTACTATATTTTTTAATTATTTGTTTATATATTTCATTTATTTATCATTTGTTCTGAATATTTTGGCCTTTCATGTTTTTTTTTGGTTCTTAGTTTTGGTATTTAGAATAACATTTATTAGACTCAGTTTATGTGATTTTATTTACTATTTTTTTATGATATGGTTGTAGGTTGCGTATTAAGAATTCATTTTCATATGTGCGTTTAGAAATAGACTCTGATTTAAGTGTTCAGTTTCTTTTAGGAAGATGAATAGGGCTATTTTTTATCTAGGCAAAAATTACATTGTTTGGTGTCCGTATAAGCTTGAGGCGTTTTCATTCACACACACACACACACACACACACATATATATATATATATATATATATATATATATATATATATTATATATATATATATATATTATATAACTTTAATCCAAAAGGAAAAGCAAGTAGGTAAATCCCAAAAACCCGATCCTAATTAATATTACATTAATATTAAAACTGATCAAGGTGGAGGGCTCAATGCAATTTATATTCAAATTACAGAGCCAATTATAAAATAAAACAAAATTCCGATGTTCAAATTCGTTGAATAGTCATTTTTAGGAGAAAAAAACTTTCGCGTCCTCAGCAACGAACTTTATTTTTAAAAAAAATGACAAAATAAACAAAGATATTATACCGGCAGAAGTAAAAAACAAAATTAATAAAAGAAAATTAAAGGGGTGGGATTAATAAGAAAGCAGACATATATCTATGTCTATTTTTATTATTAGATTTTTTAAACCCTTCTATCCCTTTACTGAGTCGAGAGTTTAAAAGTTGAAATTTATCCTTGTCTGGGCGAAAGAAATGGTAGGGAGAAGAAAAAAAAAAGGGAAAAGAAAGAAAAAAGAAAAAGATAAGAAGTAAAAAGAGGGAAGGAGTGGTTGACAGGGGGTAAGCTATAAAAAGCATAGATGAAATACTCTACCATAAAACAATTTTTCAAAAAGTCTCCGTTCTTACCTTCACATATGAATTTAATTATAATAAAATACCTTTTCTTGATGCATTGATAGATACTAATAATAATATATTTACTACCCCCCATATAAAAAAATCAACTAGCATAAATGCGTGCACGTTAAAATATAAAAGTGAATGTCCTGACTATTACAAAACAGCTATTATAAAAAAATAATAAACTGTTCAAAAGTTAACTTTTGCACAAAAACATCTACACTGAATTCAAAAACATTAAACAAACTCTCATTAATAATGACAATCCTAATTACAACGTCAATGAACAAATTAGCTGAGTCATTATAAGTATTCACATAAATAAAAAAACATCAAGAAGATAATAAGAGGGCTAGAAAAGATTATTATAAAATAAATAGGCACAATATATCTAAATTATTTAATGAAATATGCTTGAATGAAGATATATAATATGGAGAAGTTTTATTAATAGGAGTAATTTCATTGACACTCTATTGCTATCTCGATTGTGAAAACATTTTGACCAAAAAACCTGCTTGCC
>JBBBDQ010001137.1:1077500-1120000 GCA_037127315.1 Ascarosepion bandense
TGCCATCGAAACAAACGATTGATTTTCTTCTAAATTAGATCTAATTATTGTAACTAATTGAGCGTCGTAACAGCAGCCATGATAATTTGGGATGGTAAAATACTAGATCTTCAAAATGAGTAAAACTTGTGTGTAAAACTATAAAGAGAAAACAAAACCGTTAGAAAAAAAAGAAGCTCTATTTACGGAAGATGTTAAAATAATCCAGAATTTTTACTCAGAGCAAACCGCTTGCATGCAAATAAAAGTAGGTGCATAAAAAGAGAAGGAAGCGAAAGACAAAGATGTGTATTCTAACAGGATATAGTCAGCCTCTACAGCCGGGTACTTAAGCGAACTGGAGGCTTTATCAGGAAGAAAAACTACAGAACCTTCAAGACACGTCAGTAAAAGGAAAGCGAGAAGAAAAGACTAAGTATCAACACAAAGAAAATATGATGTTTAGTTTAGTTTAGTTTTTAAAGTAGAAATGAACAACCTGAGACAAGTGAAGTCAAAACTAAAAAAAAAGAAAAAGCCACCCAAAGAAAATCTTGAACCAAAAAATCACAAGATCCAAATCACTCTCAAGACAAACAACACTGAACATAGATTCATAATACCTGGAAAAATGGAAACAGAACATGAAAGCAAAAGCCAAAAAATCCAAAATCAAAATAAATAAAGACTAACTGGAAAACACAAGAACCTAAAATCAAAACCAAAAAACCCCAAAGACAAACTAAGAACAGAAAAAGAAACAGGAAAACCAGAAAGCGTGAAAATATAATGTCTGGTTGCCAGCAAGAGGAAAAGAAGAAAAGTAAATCTAAAAATTAGAAATGTCAATATCTCGGTAAAAAAGTTTAAATATTGGGGAGGCGTGGTAATTGAAAATGTGACAGCGAAATCCGAACTCGCATTAAAATAGCAAAAGAGGCATTCCAAAAACTAAGCGAAGCACTTAAACATAGGACAGTTTCGTTAGCAACACAGCAATGAGTGTTGAACTGTAATATAAAGTCTCTTATATGCCAGTGAATTCTGGACAATCATCTCCTAGATGAAAAGAAAACAGATAGCAACAAAGGTGTGGCTCTATAGAAGAATGCCGAGAATAGCACAAACTGAACATGTGAACAACGAGGAAGTTCTAACGAAAATAGAAACAAAATGACTTGCACTTCGAATCCGAAATTTGACAGCTGAATGTCATAATTAATTCATTATGAAGGAGTAAGTTGTTGCAAATTCATACCATCATTCATATTAGGATTCGTTCCGTTTTTACTAATGCCCACCCAGTATAAGGCCCCAAAGTCACCCCAGGCAGAGGGTTACTGGGTGGAGTTATATTAGCGTTACGAGTATAGAGCTGAAGCAGATTTGAGAAGGTACCGGAAACCTAATCCTAAACATTAAACAAGGATAGACCTCTACTCCAGTTAAAAAAAACAAAAAACCTTGAAGCAGTGTGAGCCAGACGATGTGAAGTTGACCATTTTTCAATTGTTGACCACTTTTCAATTGTTGACCAGAGAGAAAAATAAATAAATAGTAAATAAAATTTCAGGTGCAAACGTTAGGATCACAAAGCTGAAGTAGGGTTTAGAAGAAACAACAAACCCAATCCTAAGCAAGAAACAAGGGATAAAAATCTACACCAGTTCAAAAGACCAGAGAGGAGTGTGAAGCAAGCGATAGACGAACCTATCTACTCCTATTAAGTAGGTCAATATTTAGTTTCTAATACATTTACATTTATAGTCGCTGATATGCATATATTTAAACTGTTTCAAATACAGTTATAAGCTCATTAGAAGATTGACAAGTGCAAAGCTATAATCATAGATAAATAATTACCGCCTAATATTTCTCTATCAATATACACATCTTGTTGCAGTTGTTTGTATACACGCCCACACATACATGTACACATTCACATTCACGCATAGATACACACAAACAGTAAATAAATGATCAATACGTATTGAGTTAGTGCAAAGTCGGATACAAAAGCGTGAACCGGTTAATTTTATGTTTTCCTTTCTTTTTTCCTTTCCTTTTTTTTTTTTTTTTTTTTTTTTTTTTTTGCTATATATTTTTTATATATTTTTCTTCTGTGTTAAATATCCCTTCAGGACGTTAACGATCATGGCTCTCTACAATTTTATATCTTGGTAGCACTTAATAATTTTTTTTTCTTTTGAGTAACATTCTTTCTTCTTTATGCCCTAGAAATGTCAACTGCCTCTTCCTGATGTTATAAGTGTCCTTTGGGTTTCAATTTTCTTTGAAATTTCGTCATATTTTCACTCCATGTTATTCTCAATATCCTTCTGTAGAACCACATTTATGTTTCTTCAGTCCCTTTCTTTATCTGTGAGGAAATTTTCCAGCATTCATTGCTATATAGGAAGGTTGGCATTACGTAATAGTTCAGTACTCTTTGTTTAAAATCTCGATTTTATTTTCTTTCCTGTGGTATTGTATGAACTTCAACTCGCATTGTTTTTTCACATCAATCATTATTTTTAGTGGATACTCGTATCTGAGTAGACACACTTTAGTGGTGGTGGGGGGGGGGGGCGTTTATTTCCACTATCGTCCTGCGTACCCGAGAAAACTTAATAAAAAAAAAGTGCCAACCCAAAGGATTCGAATCTGCGTCTTCCTTTGCAAGAGAAAACACCATGCGGACCGGCGCGCTTTCACCGACCGACCGACCGACCGACCGACTACGGAGAACTTTAGAGTCAAGTGAAGATTCTATTTACTTTAAAGCACATTCACTCGTTCAGTTTTTCTCAAAATTATATCTGCTCAGTTTCGTATCTGAACTGTAAACAAATCAATTTATTAAGAATAAAGGTATTTTTATTTTTAAATCCGACATATTTCTATTAATCAAAATTTTATTTTTTTAGTAGATACCCGTATTTGAGTAGACGCCCTGTTTTACTCAAATATTGGTATCCACTAAAAATAACAGGCGAAAGAACAAAAATATGTCGGATTAAAAAATAAAATTCATGAATTCTCTCTTTCTCTCCCTTTATATATATATATATATATATATATGATAAAATGTGTGAGAGGTCGTGAACATTTTCTTTAAAGTGTATATTTATTGTTGTTATTATACGTTAGGATATATTAAGTGTCCATAATAGTATTTGTGACACTACACGTGTTTCGAGTCTAAAGTTGAATCTCTTCAGGAGAATAAGCATGTGGCTTTACGTATCGAGTTTCTGAGGGCCAATGTGTTATTTATAAATAAGTAAGTAAATCAGTAAATCAAATAAATTAAATAAATCAAATCAATAAAATAAATCAAATATTGGCCACCGGGTCTAAATGTTTGTGGGATTGTCGGTTTTTCATATCAGCACGTGTATAAATGGAAAAACATATATATGTATGTATGTGTTTGTGTGTATTTGTGTGCGTGTCGGTGTGCATGTATTTGAGATTATTACATATTCTAATATGCCACGAGGTAGCATAAAAATTAAGTGCTAATGTGATATACTGTTTATGATATTAATATACAGTAAATGCTCCATTTAGCGACTCATCTCGAATTTTCCAAAGGAATTTAAAATAAGCGACTCTCTAGAATAAGCGCCCTAGGGAGCCTAAACGAATATATTTTAGAAATTAAGGGCGGATTTTATTTGGATCCGGGAGTTTGAAAACAAAGAAGTTAATCTAATCAAATGATGTTTTTTTTTTAATTTGTTTAATTAAGTTCCCCAGGCACTAAAGCAAGTATTTAAGGTATGGATGTTTCAGGCCATTGGTCCGTGGATGTAAATCTTAGATACTCTATTAAAAGTTTATATTTTCGGCAAATTTTCATGAAATAGTTGTATTTATGATAAAATGGACTATTTGTTTCAAAGTTTAAGAGTACTTATCAAATGTTTTTAGATCCGACAATACAAGATTCGTTTTTTTTCTTTATCACAAAACCAATAACTTCTTTTTTGTCTAGTTTTTTCAACCGAATTGTACTTAACACTGAACGCTATGCTTTTGTTTAACTAAAAGAGACATATGACCAAAAAAAAAAAAAAAAAGGCTATGATCAACAAACACCAATTCAACCTTGGTGGTCTCCCGTAAGTATTTTTGTTGAAAGACATGAACAGATAAATGCTATGTTTCCTTATTTTGATCTTGGATATCCTCGTTGACAAAATAGGAAATAAAAGAAAAGAAAACGGGCGATGTTGCGATAGCGTCGGTATATTTTGAAAAAGAAGGTATCTAAGAATTAATAAACGGCATGGCATTTTCAGACTCGAAAAACCAGAATTTTGGTGAGTAAATAAATGACCACAATAGATTAATAATGTTAGAGTTGTGCCATACTATCGACAATTCGATTGATTCTATTGAAATAACGTCACAATTATCGGTGTGTAAAAAGGAATCGGCGACCAGAGTTAAAATTCCGAGTTGATCTGTTGTATTCACTTCTGCCCTCAAGCTCTTTGGAGAGGCATGGATCCAGCTTTTCTACCCAACTTCAGCTATGGGTTAAATAGTATGGTAGACTGGGTTTTCTAGCTTTGGGTGACAGCCTGTCTAGCCAAAGAGAAACTGTGAACTTAAAACCGTTGATGAAAGTCAATGCAAAAAGACGCCGCTGCTTTTCACGTAATTTCATATCAGATGCCAGTTTTAATAAAATCTTAATAAAGAAAATGTGGTCTCCGTCAAGGTTCGAAAAAACTTCCTGGACTGTTCGCTCGTTGTGATCGAGCTTTCTAAAGCAGGCTAGATCAAAGGGTGCTTTTACCTCCATAAGGGGATGCATATTCAAAGCCTATCGGAGAACACATTCTCTTCATTAAGATTTCTCGAGTGTGCAGGTTGATAAATGTAATACACACCGTTTAAAATAAAATTAGGCGGCGTCTATTTAAAACACAAGTATTCACTAAAAAATAACATCTGAAATTATATATATATATATATATATATATATATAAGTAAATTAACCTAGTGAGCCAACAAACCTACCAAGGTTTCACCTAAACGGATCTTCAAAGAAGGTTGGTTCAACCTTCCCTAAAGATCCGTTTAGGTGAAACCTTGGTAGGTTTGTTGGCTCACTATGTTAATTTACTTTTTCTGCTCTGCTTACGTATTGAGCGCATTTTTGTTATTGATTACACGTCTTGGGTTTTTTCTTTGGGCTACGTACTAGCTCGGTCCAAATCGCTTTGGCTGATGTTCATGTGCTTAGCTCTTTCTTTTTTTACAACCATTTTTCTTCTTCTGTATGAACGAGTATAGTGATAAGTTTATAGTGATAAGATATATATATATATATATATATATATATATATATATATATATATATATATATAAAGGTTATTATAGGTGGATACACATATTTGAGCAGACGTTACTTTTAGAGTATATTTATTTATTTAATTTATTATTTTAATATACCATTTAATAAATATGAGTATCCACCAAAAATAGTATTTAAAGGAATAAAATATGTTAGATTAATAATAAATAAAGTCCATTCCTTTTTAAAAACCAAATATGTGTGTGTGTGTGTGTGTGTGTGTGTATCTAGGCTGGCAGATAGAGAACAGAAATTTTCACTGTATAATGTTTGATCTATGTAATTAATATTCACCATTGAAGTGTGGACTGGCAAAAAATGAAACTGAGTTCAAAATAAATATTTGTTGATTAAAATAAATAAGTTTTCTATCATTAGTCTACTAGAGTAACTTCTCTATCTATCTATCTATCTATCTATCTATCTATCTATATATATATATATATATATATATATATATATATATATATAATAGTTGGCCGCTTGTATTCGAGGATACCTGTCTACCTATATCGCTCATTCACTAATGAATTAGAGCGCTCTGGCTATTGGATGTATATAATGATTATATACACGCTAAAAAGTCTGCCTTCTTCTACCTAGCGCCCATAGCCCAGAGGTAGAATCGCCGACTGACGCCATTTCGGTCGAGTTTCAATCCAAGGTTAAAAGCGATCGGAATCTAACCGTACTGATGAGCTGTGATAAGCAAAATAGGTCTGTCTGCGGATGACTATATATATATATATATATATATATATATATATATATAGTGCAATAAATAAAACATTTATTGATCCATAATTTCAAGAAGCCTTAAGTAAAATTTTCGTTGAAAATACAGAAATACTATTTAAATCACAATATCAAAGTCACCTTGCTATAAGAAAGTTACTATATATCAAACAATTTTCTCCTACCATCAACCTTACTTTATTTAACAGTGGAAATGGAGTTTTGAAAGTTTTTTAAAAATAGACAGACGTTCTTGCTATGCCCAGCCACGCTCGTCACGTGATAACTTTAAAGAACTCTCCTTTTCCAAAACACACAAAAATAAATATACATACATGCAAAAAAAAAAGTTATAGTCAAAACAAAAGGACAAAATAACATCGAACAAATAAAATCCTAAAAATGGCCAGTAAAGAGGCTGAAAGCGCTTGTAAAGTCGAAAATTTTGGAACATTTTTACACTCCCTATCTCCAGCAAACAGGAAACATGTATAAATATACTGAAAATATTAAATAAATGAAAAAAACTTCCTCGTCGGTCATTGTTTTTTTTTTAACAAAACATGTTTAAAAGAAAGATTGGTGCTCATATATATATATATATATATATAGTCATGAATATGTGTTTAATAAATCATATGCGTTCTATCACACATTACATAAACAGTTAATTTTTAACAGACGAACCTTCTTACAGATATAATTCTAGTTGGAAAATAAAAGTATAAACAACAAATAGTTCCAGCATTTGACACCATGATAGATTCATCCTCAAGTTAAGGCATGGTGACAGAAATATCAAGAGAGAAGAGGAAAACTCAGTAGACATAATGAATCATAATGCAAGAAAATTATAGCCATTCGACCGGAAAGTCACGCGTGAAGACGCGATATTAAGCGTGGAAAATATCGAAGTGGGACTGACGACGTCTAAGCTGTGCGTGTGTCAGGCGTAAAAGTGACATTACTACGTCCTTGTTGACAGATCAGATTGATTTCATCTACCGTTAGCAGGTCATATAAGGTGACAGCCTTTCCTTGACGCGAGAGAAAAAGGTTGACACGGGGTTGTGACGACGACAATGATGATGCTTAGGACTGATACTAGCCTGAGTTTCCGCCAATAGTCGACTGCCCCGGATGACGACCGGACCTGCACACTATTTTAACGTCATCCGTATTAAAGTAAATTCCTTGCTAAAAGTCATTCATCAGCTTTTTATATTGCAACCAAGACAGTTTGCTTCTCCTCCTTTGCTTGAATTTCGCTATTATTCAGAGACTAAACGGCGACTTCTTTTTCCGACACTACACGAGAATTTTTACCCAATCTCATATTTGAGAAGAAAAAGGTTAAACCATATTCTCCTGTCCCCAGTTTTTGATAAGTAAAAGATTTCACTGAATTATGATCCTGACAAGGCGTCGCGGCTTCTGTCACTTTTCCACCGCCGTGAAGTTGCTTCCCTGTTTCCCTGTACCGTTTCCATAAATGTTTTCATGGTAATTGTTCGAATGAGCGCTTCGCTAAGGTACCTATACTTTATAAATTTAATCGCAATATCAGATTGGCAACAAGGTCTTATGATGTAATAGTAAGTTTTATGCTAACCGTTTCTTTTCACGCACTTTTCGCTTGTGGAACTCTCTTCTGCCTTCATGCTTTCCAGTCAACTTTGATCTTGAAAAACTTTCAGTAACATGTCAATCGTTTTCTTTTGTTTTCTTGATCCCTGTTCTTTCATCGTTATTTATTCTTAATATGCTTATGTACCGTGTCCCTTCAGGACGTGGGCAATCATTGCCCTCCACATCTCCCTGTCCCTTGTAGTTCTTAATATATTTTGTCTTATTGTTTCTCCTAAACCATGCTCTGCCATCCATTTGCTTAAGCCCTTCATGTATGTCATGCACTGTTTTTCTCTTTCTACCCGCCCTGTGAGTATCGAATTCTCCAGGCCCTCCTTTCTCATTGCGTATCCCAGAAACTACAACTATCTCTTTCTGATGTTAAGCATGTGACTTTATTTTCTTGCTTGGAGTGAAATGACTGAAAGATCAAAAATTTAAATGCAATGTCAATCGGTATCTACTGTCTTCCTAATCACTCTTATATTGTTCTCGCTCCTTTATAATGTTTTTTTTTCTTTTAATTCTTTTACATCTACTACCACTTGTGTCATAGTGGCTTTATGACCTTGCTTGGGGTAAATTCGATTAAAATGTTGGAAACTTACAAGGTTTAATCGTTGTCTTTAAATTCTGAATGTCAGAATATGCCGAATGCCGCTATTTGAAACTAAATCAATGGTTAAAAGCATTAAAACACAATCCATATCCATTTGTCTCGAATTCAAGTGGCATTCTATGAAATTTGTAAATATTGTATTTCTTGAGAAAGAACTGTGCAACGTGGTCAGATTTTGTGTTTAAAGTTTGCTTGCTTAAGATTATCGATATCAAATTTGCTTGCTTAAAATTATCGAGATCCAAGTTGCCTACTTAAGCTTATCGCGATCCAAGTTGCCTGCTTAAGATTATCGAGATGTGAGTCGCCTGCTTAAGATTATCTAAATCCGATTTACCTGATTAAAATTATCGAAATCAAAGTTGCATGTTTAAGATTATCGAGATCCATATTACCTGCATAAGATTATCGAGATCCTAGTTGCTCCCTCAAGATTGTCGAGATCCAAGTTGCCTCCTTAAGATTGTTGAAATTCTAGTTGTTTACGTAGGATTATCGAGATCCAAGTTGCCTGCTAGATTATCGAGATCCTAATTTTAGATTATTGAGATTCAAGTTAGTTTACGGCTTAAAAGTTTTAGTTTAAAAATATCAAGTGGACTAAATTTTTAAATACTAAACGTTTAAACACTAAATCCCTTATTCTAAGATGAAAATGTGGGGTGAGTAATTTTTTAACATTAAATCTCTTGATTAGTGCAAAAAATATGAGGTAAGGTAAGTTTTAAAAAGTAAAAAACATCTATTTTAGTATAAAACAGAGAATTAAATAAGGTTTTAAGACTAAATTCCATAAAAGTAATCTTAAAAAATGAGACGTGTTAAAGCTTTAAACATCAAAACATTTTGTTTAGTTTAAGTTAGCAGCCTTTGAGTGTTTCCAACTATATCAGATGAAGACTTTCAGCATCGGCAACAACTAAAATGAATAGCACATGTAACTTGAAAAGAAATATTAACATAATCGAGATGGTAACATCCCATACTATTTAAAAGATTAGGAAGAAAAACCCCATCAATATTGGAAAGAGTGATTACAGCTATAGAACTTCCAAATTCTGTTTTCCTGAAAAACTGTTTCAAGAGAAAGACTTCCTTTCTCATTCAGAAACATCTAAACTGTCAGTCTTTAGAACCACTTTCTCAGACCCAAGTTTAAAAATATCTTTAAGGGAATGATATCTGTAGGTCTTAGTAATCCCCATCCTTTGAACTTCATGAACTGGTGCTTCAGAATTACAAAGAACTGAAAGTTTCAACAGCAGAAACAACTAAAGTGAATAGCACATGCAGCACGAAGAGAAAATGAAGTCATAATCAAGATTTCGATGTTCCATACTACTTCAAACAAAAAGTTAGTAAATAAACCCCTATCAATACTGGAAATAGCAGTTAGAACCTTTGAAAAAAACTTGTTTTAATAGAAATATTTTATAAATTTTAAATGACAGTAGCAATGGCTGCTCAGTGAATGAATGCCTAAAGCAACTACGCGGCCCTTTGCGTGATGAATTATTTTCCAACAATAAAACCCGACACCACACCTGAAAAGTTGCCACGATCTCAGTATTTTATCAGTATTACTATGGCAAATATTCGAACGAGCTACCGTCTTTAGTTCCATTAGTTCAAACCTTCACGACTATGAGTCACCATTCCACGCACACGGCGTGAAATAATCCTCATTCCCTTTGTGTATCTTTTGTTAAAGAGTAAGTTTCACACAAAGCAGATTTTTCTCCAGAACTGTTACATTGTGAAACAGACTCCCCGAGAGGATGTTTTCCCAGTCACGGCAAACTTAATCTATTCAAGTCTCCGTTCAACCAATATCTATCCTACATATCCCCATAATACTGAGGTTGCTCAAAAGAGTAAATCCAGTCTGAAATGAGAATAAAAATAAATATAAAGAAAAAACTTTAAGCAAAATGGTTTCAGTATATGAAAAAAAAAAGGCTTCGGTTCAAACAGTTGCCAAGAAGAACGAAAAGAAAATTACAACTTAATAAGAGAACTGAACTGTCATGTAAAATCTTTCCTCCCATATGGCAGTGATTACTAGACGATCTTCTCACAGAAGAAGAAGAGACTTGAGGCAACAGAAATGTAGTGCGACAAAACGAGAATGCCATGAACAGAACATGTGAGCAACGACGAAGTTATGGAAACAAAAAGAAAACCCATACTTAACACCAGAAAAAGAAAGTTGAAATTTCTAGTGCATAAAAGGAGGAAAGATGGTATAGAAGATTTGATACTCATAGGATAGATTAAAGGTAAGAGGGATAAAGAAAAACGTCGCATAACCTACCTTGTAAGGTTGCGTAAATGGAGTAAGGTTGAGAAAAGACAAAAAAAAAACAATATTTATTAAGAGCTACAAAAGTTAAGAAATTGTGAAAAGCTATGATAGACTACGTCCTAAATACGATTGGTTTGGTTTGTTTTGCATTACGGCATATAAACCTTAATGAGTTATTTTATGTCGACAAGACTTTTACAGTATATTCATGTGAATAGAATACATATTTTTTGTTAGAAATCAGTTTGCAAATCAGGTTCCATTTATGTATTTTTGTAAAGAGGGTTTTTTCGAGGTTAAGATGTTTTACTGGTATATTCTTCTCCAAAAATATATTGCTGTTAATTTTTTCCCCTTAAAAATATATTGCTGTTAATATTTTTCCCCTTAAAAATATATTGCTGTTAATATTTTTCCCCTTAAAAATATATTGCTGTTAATTTTTCCCCTTAAAAATATATTGCTGTTAATTTTTCCCCTTAAAAATATATTGCTGTTAATTTTTCCCTTAAAAATATATTGCTGTTAATTTTTTTCCCCTTAAAAATATATTGCTGTTAATATTTTTCCACTCTAAAAAATGTATTGTTGGGAATATTTTTCTTTATAAATATATTGCTGTTAATACTTTTTTTCTTCTTAAATGGTAATATTTTCTTTTCGAAAAAACTATTTCTTGAATTTTCACTATATAAAGTCTATTTTTATACTTTCATAGAGTTTTCGCCCCAGTTTGGGAGTTAACTATTTTTCTAATAGCTAAGACCCTGACAGATGCTACCATCCCGGGTCAGGGTTGACCTGGGAACAACAGCAATTAACAGAAGTTTCCATATTCCTCAAAATTTCTCAATTAAAGGCTTTGCTGCAGGGTGTAGTTTATCGTCAAAACCAGGATCAGGATGTATTTTATCGTCATATCAGGCCGCCTCATTAATGGGGTTATTTATCTACAGAGGTGCAGTCAGTGTATTCTGAAGTCCCAGCCGACAAGGTGGCCTGAATACGAGAAATCGGAGAGCCGAGTTCGAATTCCATTTGAATTCCCTGCATTCACTTTCGCGCAAATACCATTAAGAAAATTATTAATCTGTTTCTTTTCTCCAGTTATAGGTTCACTGTTACGACTCGGTAACGGTCGACGGAGGAGATATATATGTAGTTGATAGAAATTCGAATGTTATAAACATTAAATAGCTATAAAATTGCTATAAATTTAAATTGCTTTGAATAAATTTGGAAGTTGTCACATCAGAATTATGATGCAAATCATTGATTAGATGGGTGACTGCTTAGGATGTGCGTTGGGGTGCAGTAGATATCGACTCGGAACGGTAAAGCAGGGAGCCGAGTTCGAATTCCAGTTGAATTCCTTGCACTCACTTACTCACAAATACCCTTGGGAAAGGTATTAATCCGTCTCTTCCCTCCAGTTTTGGGTTACATAATAGAATACATTGGGTTCTATTGCCTTGGATGGCAACTAGTCTACCACAGAAAGCAATGGCAATCTACTGCGGGATAATCTTCTGCCCAGTCAGTCATGTCTCTTTCGAGACATGATCACCCAAGAGTGTATCACGTATGGCCTAACTGACTGTGGCTAGGTTCACTTGAAGAAAGACTACTTTGAAACCAAGGCCGTAGAAGAAGAAATTTGGCACGTTGAAGAAGAATTTTGTTCCAAAGGATGTCGAATATAATGAAACTCATGGATATTCATATTTTTATGCCTGATTTTACTTATGGAGTCTGGTTCTGAAATCTGTGTAATGTTGAGTCATCCATCATCCATCATTTCGAGGGATTTGTCCGATTTTTTTTTTCAGATTCCCTTCGGTACTTTACATGCATGCACAACCAGAATGTTCATTATTTTCAGCGTTTTTCTATTTCTCGTCTTTATGCCACTTGAACACTCGTACATGTGACACGCATTCTCCCCAATAATCTTCAGTTGGAATACGAAAACAGTTGGTAATCCTTTTGTTCGCTTTCACCGAATATATAAAACTGAAGCGTTTCTCGATTTGGGGACTGACGTATTTTACGTCATGTCAGAAAAACATGTCGACTTTAAGATATTCCTTACAAAAGTTTGAAGACACATGCGAACGGAAAATTTTAAGGGTTGCCCATTGTTGGTCAATATATATCTCATAGTTCGCTCCTGCACGCAGCAGTTTTCTTTTGAAATATTTTTATTATAGGTTTATAATAAAAACATAATTTACTAGAACACAAGAGCCGTTATGTTTCGGTACTGTATTATCAGCATCTCGTCAGGCAGTGAAACCGAACACAACAGCTCTTGTGTTGCAGTAAACTATATTTCTATTATAAACTTATAATTTACCATATATACTGCTCTATTAAGTATCGAGCACTCTTAATAAAGTAAATCACTACAAATAGCGGATTGTTAACCCATTAGTTTGTACTACTTCTTGAGGAAGTAAATTCTGTATAAATATTAAATATAGATTTTCACCTTACCAGGTGAAAAATCATTATTTGTTTTCACTGTTATACATACGGGAAAGGCATGATTCCATCATTATCTATGACTCAAATAATACTGTATAATGAAATGTGCGTTGTAGTGCAGTGGATATCGACTCGGAACGAGAAATCGGAGAGTCGAGTTCGAATTCCAGTTGAATTCCCTGCATTCACTTACGCACAAATACCATTAAGAAAGTTATTAATCCGTCTCTTTTCTGCAGTTATGGGTCAAATAACAGGGCAGATTGGGTTCCATAGCTTTGGTTGGCTATCGCAGAAAGTAATGGCAACCTACTGCGAGAAAATCTTCTGCCCGGTCAGTCATATATCTTTCGAGACATGATCGCCCAAGAGTGCACCACGTATGGCTTAACTGACTGTGGCTAGGTTCACTTGAAGAAAGACTACTTTGAAACCAAGGCCGCAGAGAAGTCAACGGGAAACCACTCCATCATCTTTCTGTAGGACTTATGGCAATTTACAGATAATAAAGAAAAAGAGTGCGTGGAGGGATATGATCGTCTACGTTCTGAAGAGACATGACATATTTGTATGTAGCGCTTTTGGCAGACTGCGTTTTGATGGGGGCGGGGAGCGAATTAGTGCCTCGACTTTATTCGTCGGTATTCGTAAATAAACAACGACACACACGGATCATTCCCGCTGCAAAGCTATCACATGTTTGGAGAAAATAATCTAGAAATAGAATTGATCGTTAAAAGGTACATATGTGAATAAGTCTATCTTCAGTGTGTGTGTGTGTGTGTGTGTGTGTGTGTGTGTGTGTGTGTAAATTTCGTCCTGAACTGACATCTCACCTTTACATCTACGTCGAAGCAAGGGAACTCTATATGTCAGGTGAGGAAGGCTTAATATAATAGAACTTTGATTGCGGCTATAAATAAAAGGAAAAACA
Source organism: Ascarosepion bandense (assembly GCA_037127315.1). Classification (NCBI taxonomy): domain Eukaryota; kingdom Metazoa; phylum Mollusca; class Cephalopoda; order Sepiida; family Sepiidae; genus Ascarosepion; species Ascarosepion bandense. The sequence goes on from JBBBDQ010001137.1 coordinate 1,091,560, forward strand.
GAGAGAAAGAAAGAAAAGGTGAACATCAGAAAGCGAGAGAGAGAGTGAGGGGGTGGAGAGAGAGGGAGAGAGGGAGAGAGTGATAGGGGTGGAGAAAGAGAGGGAGGGGGAGAGAGAAACAGAGCAAAGGAAGGAACGTGTTTGTTTACTCAGTAATGTCCACTGGGTCTGGAGTTTCGAAAATACAATCATTATTTGTTTGCACTAGCGTTGTGTACAGATGGTGCCCGGGGCCTCCACTCATCCGCCGTCGATTCTACCCCCAAGCTACGACACCCGCGGCTCTCTTCCTTCATTTTCTTTACTAATTTTTCTCTCCCATCGTCTTTACTAATTTTTCTCTCCCATCGTCTTTATTCCTTCATTTGTTGTTTGAATGTTCACTGCCTCTATTTGCCGTTTACTCTTTTCTTTCTCTTTTATTCTAATCCCGTTTCTTAGCTCTCTTTCTTAACCACTCAACTCTACCACTTTTCTAGAAGCATGCTCTCCCCTCCTCCTCCTCCTCGTTTTGCTCCCCTCTCTACACATTTATTCCTTAATATTTTCACCACTCCTAACACCAGCACTCTTCTTCATTAGCAATAGAATGGGAAACCATAGCTCGTTATATTTTCTTTAAAGATAACTTTACTTAGAAAAATATGAAAAATTAAATTTAAAAAATCCTATTGCCGTTGGGAATACATTTTTTGATAACAACACTTTCTTTAATAATTATTTTCATATTATTGCAAGGATCCGTACCTGAAATATCTCAAAGCAATACTGTAAATTAAATGTCAAAAATGCAATCGCGACTACAACGCTCTAAATAGCGTGAATATGGCGGTTCTTGATGTTTCATTTGATTTTCAGAGTACCATGCTTAGTATTTTGCTTTCATGGTATCTTTCAGATCAATAATCTCGGGTTGCTTTTCGATGACCATCTCTTTTTTTAGTAACATACAAGTTATGCTTGGTTACATGGTACAAGCAACAAGGAACAACCTTCACTTGACCTATTGTCAAACACTCAGGATAGCTCTAAATGGCCTGGCGGGATAGAGTTAATTCATGCCTTTCCGAAGTGTATTAATACAAAGTAAACATAAACTGTCCCAGCTGGAGTTTAAATTCCATTTGCCAATTCCATTCGCGTTCTATTAACCGTTAGACGAGCCTCATTTCCATATTGAACTAAAAAGACAGTTAACCTAAAAGAAACTGATTTATTTATATCTCGCACAAATTGCTTGTTTATTTCTTCTTTTTTTTCTTGCTTTCCCGACAGCTACAATTAAATTCAAATGTAAAGTCAATAGTCATCTTCTATCTCACTAACCTGCATCCTCTCTTACACGCTCCTTTCTCCATCCACTCCACTCTCATCAGTATTCCCATCCTTCTCTTACCCACCTCCTGACACCCCCTGAAACCTGTCACTCTTCCTCATAACTTTCCTGCTATCCACCTAGGTGTCCTTGACAAAATCCAGCGGAGAATCTGTAGTGTAAAAGATCCCGACTTGGCAGCTCAGATACTGTCACTTCCTCACCGGCGCAACGTGGCTTCCTTGTGTCTCTTCTACAAATACTTTCACGGCTTCTGCTCCGAGGAACTTAGCTCACTGGTACCTTCTATACATAAATTTACTCGAGTCCCAAGATTAGCAACTAGGTCCCACCCTTTTACTGTGAAACCAATAAATTGTAAACGCAGATTCTACTCCAATAGCTTATTTTCTCGCAATTCCCGCCTGTGGAATTCCCTTCCATTTACTTGCTCTCTCGACAGCTAAAATCTCCAAGAATTTAAATGTAAAGTCAATAGTCATCTCCTATCTCACTAACCTGTATCCTCTCTCTCATGCTCCCTTCTCCGTCCACTCTACTCTTATCAGTATTCTCATCCTTCTCTTACCCACTTCCTGACCCCCCCCTATAAACAGTCACTCTTTCTCATAATATTCCTCCTATGTAAACCCCTGCTAAACCGTGGCAGTAAAATGCCTTGCTCGGGGCGATATGATTATAAAAAAAATGTAACCCCCTGCACAACAGTGGCAGTAAAATATCCTTGTTTGGGGCGACACTATTATAAAAAAAGAAATTCATCACATGCAAGGTCGTAAAACCACCAATATACAAGGGGTTACTGAGTGTGAAAGAATAAGGGTAAAAAAGAGAAGCATTAAAGAGAGAGAACAATAGACGTGTAATCAAGAAGACAGTAGATAACGATTGATATGGTATTTAAATTTTTGAACATCAAAGTTGGCTTGAAAGCATGAAGCCAGAAAAGAGTTCGTGAAGTACGAAAAAAGTATAGAACTTACGGCTGCATCTAGTCAATTCAACTGTCAACTGATAAAACATTGTCGTCAATCGAGTACAGTGCTTAAGTTCATAAATTCTAAGTACCATAGTAAAAAGTTCGTCAAAACAATCGCCAAGAAAGTATTTTTAGAAAAGACACATGGAAAAAACATTCCGACGGTAGGGAAGTTACTAAAGCCGAGAAGTCAGGTCAGGACAGATAATATTGCTAATTCTTATTTGGATTTTGTCAAAGATCTCTAAATATATCACCGAACCATATGTGGCAGCAATATTCAAACTATGAACGAACGGTAGACTTATTGATATGTAAGATAGATTCCGGAAATAAAATTGTCTAGAACGACACAGTGAACCATCTTTATTTGCATTAGATCTAGCAGTGAATTCAATATAACCTTTTCACTTCATGTCACGTTTGTTTTTACCTACCTTTTCGTGTTCAATACCTCCTGTAGTCTTCTAAAAACCACGATCACAAATTACATTTTTGCCAACAGATCTGTGAGAACAAAAAGCAAACTCTGTGACGCGACAGGATAACTTGTATTTGCCACTGAGGCGGGACTCGGTATATGAACCCGGCGTATACCCCAGCTTAAAATGTCAGCCAGTTAAGTGCCATACATGACACACGCTTAGGCGACCATGCCTCTGTCGATCTATTACTGACTATGCAGAAGGTTTTCCCGCAGTAGGTTGCCATTTCTTTCTGTAGTAGACTAGTTGCCAACCAAAGCTATAGAATCCAATCTGTCTTGCTATTTAACCCACAGCTGGAGGGAGAAGAGATGGATTCATACCTTTCGTAATGGTATTTGAGCGCAAGTGAATGCAACGATTTCAGGTCGGCTTTAACGATTTCCCCTTCTGAGTTGGTATCCATTGCACCACAACACCAAGAATTATTCTAGGCTCGGCTGTTTTATACCCAAGACATAAGTTACTTTATACCCTGAATATAAAATGTTATAGGATGTAAATTATTGTATCTACAGATAATAATTGGAAATCCGCCGATATTTTTAAACGCATTCTACAGCCCTCCACTTTATTCAAGTTTCGTGGCTTATATATTAGTAGACCTAGCTATTGGATACTTGATTTCCGCCAGCCAATAACTGGCTGTGGTCGAGTGAATTCATATCAGTCTTTATTCTTCTTCGTGCCGTGTCCCTTCAGGAAGTAAGCGATCATGGACTTCTACTTGGCTCTTATCGCTCTCAGTAATTTTCTCTTGGTATCTCTTCCAAGCCCAGCTCCGTCAACCATTTGCTCAGACCTGACAAGTACGTCTCGCGCTGCTTTTCCCTGTCACTTCTTCCATTTATCCGACCTGTGAGTCCCAAGTTCTCCAGATCTTCCTACCTCATTACGTGTCCCAGGAACCTCATTTGTCTCTTCCTGATATTTATTATCAGTTTTCTTCTCGTTTGCATCTTTTCCAGTAACTCATCGTTGCACACGTGCTCCAGCTATGCTATCCTCAGTATCCTTCTGTAGAACCACATTTCTGCTGCCTTAAGCCTCTCGTTCATCTTTGATATGATCGTCCAACATTCACTTCCATAGAGAGGGACAGATATCGCGTAGCAATCCAACACTTTTCTTTGTTTCTAATGAGATTTTCCTATATTTCAGTAGTCTGGCTAGCTTCTGAAATACGTCTTTGGCTATGCCAATGTGTCTTTGGATCTCCTTGTCGCATTTTTCATCCTCTGTCAAAACACTTCCCAAGTATTTGATTTTTTTTACTTGTTTTATTTTAGATTCTCCAACTTGCTATTGGCATATTGGGCTCCTCTTTTTGCTGATGACCATGCATTCATTTTTCTTGAGGTTTTTGCTCAACCCTTTCTGTTCACTTTCTTTTGCTAACTTCTATATAAGGTCCTGCATTTTCATTTCCGTGTCTGCTATCAGCACCGTGTCATTCGCGCATTGAATATTGTTGAGATTATGGCCGCCAATGACGAATCCCGACTAGTTTGTAAAATGGAGCCTCATAGTACATTCTAGTTAAGCAAAACAGTTGTTGATACTAAAAATAAGAGGCGTAAACTGGCTTAAGAGAGTATAATTTTATACCCCTAAGTATGAAGTAGATCCACCCTACCATACGGCGGTGTTTCTTCTTCTTCTTCTTCTTCTTCTTCTTCTTCTTCTTCTTCTATGTGCCTAGTCCTTTCAAGACATAGGTGATCATGGCTCTCCACATATCCCTATCCCTAGTGGCTCTTAACACGCCATATCCTGTTACCCCACCAAAACCCCACCCTGCCATCTACTAGCTTAAGTCTGTCAAGTATGTTATGCGTTGCTTTTCCCTGTCTCTTTTTTCCTTCTGTCTTATTTGTGAGTATCAGATTCTCCAAGCACTCCTTCCACATTAGACTAACCTATATTCGGGTATGTTCTGACAGGGAGTTAATTTGGACCGTTACACCAGGTTAAAATCCAGGTTTTTGTTTTTAGTTTTATTTTAATACATCTCTAACTCGATTTGTCCTTTTGGCTGATTAAGATAAGCTTTATAATTATCGAAAAAAAAGTCTACGTTATTCGATGACAATAAACAGAACTCAACACCAAACTTTGGATAAGATTCGTATCTACTATAATTTTATTGCTTTTTCCACATGTTAAATTGAAAAATCACACAAAGCAAAGCGATTATTTAAATATAGAGGAACATTTTCACAATGCAAATATTCTTCGTGAAAAGGATTAAAGTCACGTTTTAATCAGGAAATATATATTGGGATCTGCAGGTGATATAACAAAACGAGAAAATGGAGTGCTGAGTTCGAATCCTAGTTGAGTTTTGTTATATTCACTTTAGCACAAATACCCTTGGGGAAAGTTTGGTTACATCTCTTCTCATCCCCGATTTATATGTTAAATAATATGTAAACTAGGCTTTTCAGCCTTGGTTGTCAACCGACCTAGGAGAAGGATAAGTCTGAATTCAAATATGTATGTAGCCCTAGTAGAATATGTAATACGCAACCAGCAAAAGAATTGTGGAATTTACAATGACTCCACGATCTCGACTGTGGTAAATTAACCACATGAGTTAATAAATAAACGGAAATGGGGCGTCTACTCAAATATGAGTATCCACTGAAAAATAATGTTTATTTAATATATATAAATATATACTGTTGTTTTTTCAATGTTTTACGGATAAAAATGATATTTTAGCAAGCAGATTTTGTCGTAAGGTGCTCGATATCGAGATAGAAATAGAGCGTTAATAAGATTAATGTGGGAAATTTATCACTTAACTGAGCAGAGTCATGTCAACTTCAAAGTTTCGTGAAGACACCCTTGTGATGACCTCCTCAGGGCTTCTTTTGAAGCCAGATCTTTTTTACCGGTTTTATTCTTATTTATATAGAGTTTGGTGTAATTTAATATTTTTGTATACGAGTGGTTCTACAGATGGTTAATTGCTTTTAATTGCTTTTGTTGTGTTGACCTCTTTTTAATGTTGCATTATTTACAGCTGGTTAATATATATATATATATATATATATATATCAATAAAAGTTTGAAATTGTTTCAGACTTTGTTTCCCACTCCAGGCATTTCGTTTCTAAATTCTGAAAGGGATGAAAAATAATCCCGAAGAAGCTATATTGTTTAAATATTACAATCTTTTTTTTATTTTAAAGTCGGGGTCAGAAAAATGTACCAACTACAAGTCTGACACTAACTCCCCAGTCTTAATCCCGAAAAAGTCTCTGGTTTTCCACTTATAAATGCACTCAGAATTGAGTGCGATTTAGCATTACGCATAGCAATGTCTTGTAGTCGCTTCTTTGTTCTGCAAATGAAATAAATAAGATTTGCAATGCGAATAATCTGTCTAAGTATTTAGCTTGTCAGTGCTTCTGAATCGTTGAAAGGAGATTACCATACGCAGTTACGGCGAAAGTGTTCCTTTTTCCCATAAACGCTTCAATACTTTTACACTATCTTTTGTACATATACTAAGATCTTTTGTCATGTAAAAACGTCAGCGGGAATTTAAGCTTCGCTTTGCTTTGTAGACGCTATTGTTTTCTTAAAATCATTCACATTTGAATATGAAGACCGAGGATAAATGTTTAGCTATTGGTAGTTTTTATATATTATTGCTCAATGAAATTGAAAAAAGATTTGTTACAGTTAACGAATATCTTTTTTATGTATTGGGCCAGGCACTGTAAAAATAAAACTCATTACATTAAAATAAGACTTTAAAAGATATAATATAAGAATTGTAAATAACGGTTTTGTTTTTCTGTTTTTAAAATCTCTCCTTATCATTTAAAAAACAATATGTATATAGTGATGTGTTGTGATAATATTTAGCGCCAAGGTTGTTGTTTTTTTCAGTTGTTTTACTGATAAAATATTTTTGCAATCAGATAATTTTTATGGTAAAGGCTGGAGATAGAATGTTGATAAGTACTAAGATTTTGTCAATTTAGTTGAGCAGATTGATGCCGACTTCAAGCGAGAACATTATAACGGTGCCCTCACGAAACTACGAAGTCGGCATGAACCTGTTTAGCTAAAGTGGCAAACTCCTTGCTCTTTTATATATATATATATATATATTAAAATCCCCTTCATTCGTGCGCATGTATAATTGAACCAACATAACAAATTTAATCCGATGATGTCCCAAAAGACAAAACACGTCACAAAAATACGCGTCATACATTTTATTTGTCAATAGTATTCTTTATATATAAGTATACATATCGTTATATAAAATATATTTCCTGCCTTTTGGAAGTCTTCTTCTGTGGTTCTAATATTCAAGAACACTGGTGAACCTCGGACCCCGCCAATTACCGCCCCATCAGCCTTCTTCCGATCTTCGGCAGTGTTCGAAGCCATTATCAATGCCGAGGTAGTTCAGCATCTCACAGCCCACGGGCTCCTCTCGGACAAACAGTATGGCTTCCGCTTCACCAGGTCTACCATCACCGAGTATATATACCAGGCTCGAACCGTCGCCTTGGATATCCCTAAAGCATTCGACAGAGTATGGCATGCCGGCCTTCTACGGAAACTGCGAAGCTATGGCATAACTGGACTTTTGTTGGACTTAATCCAGTCATTCCTCTCTAACCGCACACTGAAGGTGGTATTAAACGGACATGCCTCCCAGAACTACCCTAAAAACGCGGGTGTCCCCTAAGGCTCTATCCTAGATCCTACGCTCTTTCTAATCTACATCAATGATCCCCCCGATGCCATAAGATCACAAGTAGGCATGTACGCTGATGATACCACAGTTTACTCTCGCCTCGATCAAAAATCTGGTGTTGTTGACAAGGCGAACCTCATTGCCGAGCTTGAAAAGGACCTCCAATTCGTGGTGGATTGGGGTAAGAAATGGCTCGTAAAATTCAATTCTTCCAAAACGAAGCTTCTGTCAATTAACCACCACAGATAACCGCACCTCCCTCCCATTAGTATGAAACAGGCTTGCCTCCCAGAGAGTAAAACACTACGCCTGCTTGGCCTGACACTCTCAGCGGACCGCAAGTGAAATGACTATATCGAATCCATTGCTAAATCCGCTGCTATTAAAGTCGGCTCTCTCTGCAGAGCCCGGAAATTCTTTCGTCTGTATATCTCCTGCACTTATATAAATCTACCATCCGCCCGAGTATTGAGTACTGCTGCCACATCTGGTCGGGTGCCCCTGCTATTCTCTTCGGGGTTCTTGACAAAATACATCTGTAATGTGATTGATACCGACTTGGCTGACCGCCTGCAGGCACTCTCTCACCGGCGTGACGTGGCTTCCCTGTGCCTCTTCTATAAATACTTTCATGGATTCTGCTCTGACGAACTTAAATCACTGGTGGCCCCTAGATGTGAATTTGCACGAGATACTATATTGGCAACTAGGTCCCACCCTTTTACAGTGAAACCGATGAAATGTAACCGCAATTTCTACTCCAACAGTTTCTTTCCTCGCACTTCCCGCCTGTGGAATTCCCTAACGCATGCTGGCTTCCCCGATGGCTACAACCTGCAGGAGTTTAAATGTAGGATCAATAGACACCTCCTAACACACTAACTCACACCCACTCTCTCCAACTCTCTCCCTATGTACATCCTAAGTCGTCTATCACCCTCCTTCTGACATTTCCTATACCCTATCGCTCTATGTAACCCCTGCGCTATAGTGGCAGTGGAATGCCTTGCTTGGGATGACACGATTAAAAATATATATAATAAATAATGATATAAAAATTATTATATATGATTAGATATAATATATATATTAAAAATCGCCTGAAAACACCACTCATGGTAGAAACCTGGGTCGCGAAATAACTCGTTTAAAAATGGAAAATATTCATAAGTTCTACAATATAATTGTATAGAACACATTTTAATACAAATGTTTCCTGGTCTAACCCTATTAGGACCAAAAAATAAGTATTAAACAATCAAAATACATACTTACATACATATATATATATATATATATCCTGCCAAATGAGACACATTTTCGAAATTGATAAGTCTCTTGATGTCTATTCATACTCTTTGTAGCAATTATTACAAGCGATAGAGTAAATTCTTCCTTTTTAGTTTATTATTTTGTTTTGTATTAAGTTAAATCATCCTCTGTTTATATTTGTCTTTCGTTTTGACCGAAAATTGACAGCTCTATACATCATATATCGAGCACTGTTTTAAATTTATATTTTGGAAGGGAAAAAAATGTTTCTTTCCTCGTTCTGTACTCACTCGGATATATATATATATATATATATATATATATATATATATATATTGAGAAAACTCAATTAAAGTTTGATAAAATCATCCTTGTCGGTTGTATTCAATGAAAGATGGCTAAATGAAATGTTGCTGCCCAAATATATATAGTCACCCGCAGACAGATCTGTTTCGCCGTATCACAGCTCATCAGGAGAGACTCTTTTGAAAATAATATATATATATATATATATATATATATATATATATATATGTGTGTGTGTGTGTGTGTATGTGTGTGTTATTTTAAAAACAGTCTCTCCTGAATTGGTAAATTAGTTGAAAACAATATTTGAACTTCTGAAACTTTAAAAGTCATTTGGTTGTTAAATGTTGTCATGTTTCAGAATCAATGTCCAACTAAGTACTATACCGTTTCAATTATCAAAAGAAAACGTTGATGTTATTATCACACTGCAATTGCAAGCACGTAAATTGATTATGTGCTTCATTTTTCTTGTATTACTGTAACAATTTGTCTGGTGCTAGAAAACTGTAGTCACCTCCAGAAAATGTAGTAAATTGAAAAGAAAGAAAGAACTATCATTTCTAAGAAGACAGAATGCATGGTCGTTAAAAGGATGACAGCTGAAGATGCAAGCTACAAATTTGAAACGTCAAAATAAAATAAAACTTGAACAGACCAGGATGTGCGTTTTGGTGCAGTGGATATCGGCTTGAAACGAGAAATCGGGAAACCGGGTTCGAATTCCAGTTGAATTCTTTGCATTCACTTACGCGCAAATACCCTTGGGAAAGGTATCAATCTGTCTTTTATCTCCAGTTATGGGTTAAATAACAGGACATATTGGGTTCTATAGCCTTGGCTGGCAACCAGTCTACCGCAGAACTTAATAGCAACCTACTGCGGGATAATCTTCTGCCCAGTCAGTCATTTTCGAGATATGATCGCCCAAGCATGTATCACGTATGGCACTTGACTGACTGACAGAAATTTAGCTGTCTTATTCGTGATTTATGGAATAACGAAAAGTTTGCAAAAGAAATCAGGTGTATTTGAATAGCGAAAGATGCTTTTCAAAAGATAAACAATGTATTAAGAAAAAATAAAATTCCGTTACAAAGATAACACTACTCAACACTTATGCAATGTCAGTTCTCTTATATGGCAGTAAATGTTGGACAATTTCCAAGGACGAAACATGTGAGCAATGAGGATGTTTTAACGATAACAAGAATTAAAAAGGATGCTTTTGCTCAGAAACAGAAAGAGACAGTTGAAGTTTTTGGGACGCATAATGAGGAAAGCGGGCTTGGAGAATTTAATTCCCAGAACACCTATTTGCAAGCGAAAACATCGAGTCACCTACCTAATAGGCTTGTCTAAATGTCTTGTAGAGCATGAACTACGATGTATAAAACATTGCTTAGGGTTACAAAGGACAGAAACTTGTATCCATATTTCTTAGTATTGCAACTATTTACACTATTTACATTGTTTGGACTGTTATCCTTATCTTTATTGTCATATTCACGACGTTTCGGTCGTTGCACACTACGGCCTTCTTAAGGTGATGTACGTTGGAATTTCAAACGAACACTTTCATTTGTCCACCGGGTAGATTATTCTAGTTCCATGTGTCATGCCTTTTCAGGATATCTCAGTTTCAGTTATTTCCTTTTAGTAACTCAACCATCCAAGTTTTTTTGTCCAACTATGCCCTAGCTAGTTATTGAACTCACAATTGTTTGAATTAAATCACTGGATTATTTCAACCAACGTTTTTATCTACTGAGCCATGTGTAACTAGAACAATCTACTCTCGTGAACCAAATAACAGGTTAAGTTCGAAATTGTAACGTAAATCTCCTGAAGAAGTTCGGGGCGTACAACCGCCGAAACGTGGTGAATATGGTAATAAATATTACAAAAGTCCGAACAATGTAAATAATGTAAAAAGGATAGGAAGCTGTGGAGAGTAACAGACGGCTACGTCCTGAGGCCGACGCGGCACATAAAATAAGAAGTCTGGTAATTATCAGGAAACCTCAAATGGTACTGACCGCTTGTCTGCTACTCAACCACTGAACTAAACCTGCCGCTCTCCATGTCTTCGTTTTTATTTACACGTTTTCCTTATTTTGAGCGAGATGTCAATTAGTCCAAAACACAATTCCTTGAACTGGCTCTTTACGCCTTCCACTGCCAGGCAATTCCTCGCGCTACAGAATCTACAAGACAATCTGGCCCTCAAGCTGAAGCGTGGAACCAGTTTATTGAGTTAAATTCAGAAAGTAACAAACCATTCTTGTGTTAATCGTTCTTTTCTACAAGCTCACGAAGCAAAACAGCGAATGGACTTGCGACAATTAAATCTCACAATAATTCTATTTTGCCAGCCGAAAGCGGTTCTCACATAATACACGGTTTGCCCTCACAGGAATTAAACAAAGCAGGGTGTAAAATAATTGTTTTTGCCTTATATGGAATTGGCAAACCTTTCGTAACTGACCGCGGGGCCCCTCGGCTTCAAGTGTGTAATTTAGGTATAGCAAACACGGTCAGACGAAGAACACAGATTGCTGTAATAAAAGCCTGGATATATGAACTTTTATCATCTAAATCACCTGCGGGATCACCGAGACATTGAAAGCAGCGTATTAACTATCGCCATACTGATGTTGAGAGGCCTGGCGGGCAGTCACATACTGTCCCGGACCTTCCACCTCAACGATTAAACAATAAAATGAAGGCTGGACAATAAAAGCACAATTCGCTCGGATTTATTCGTCCATGATCGTTTATTACTCATTGAATTTCCTTTTTCTTTTTTTTGGCTACCATTTTTTGGCGTTTCACGCCTCCTCTTTCTTTCTCTCCCTTTCTTGCTATATATTTTTATTTTTTCTTCTCTTCTTTTTCTCTATTCTTTGCCTGACTGGCTCTCCTCTTTCTACTCTTTCTCTGTATTATCTCTCTCTCTCTCTCTCTCTCTCTCTCTCTCTCTCTCCTCTTTTCTTTCTATCCCTATCGCTCATCTCTTTTTCTTCTCTCTCTCTTTTCTTTTTGCCTCTTCTGTTTCCCCCTCTCTTACTCTCTATTTCTTTTCATTTAATACTTACCTTTAATCTTCTTGCTCTTCTTTCCTTCCCTCTTTATTTTCTCTTCTCTTTTCCTCCCTTTTCTCTTTCCTTTCTTCCCGCTTTTTATTCCAGCCTCTTGTCCTCTCTTTTGTCTTATCCCCTTTATTTCTCTTCTCTTTTGCCTCTCCGCCATCTCCTTCTGCCTCGTTTTAATTCCTACTTCTCTTTTTTTCCTCTATTCTTCTTCTTTTTATTCCCTTTTCTCTCTCTCTCCTCTTTTAATTCCTGCTTCCCGTTTTCTTTTTTATCCTCTATTCTTCTTCATTTTATTGCTCTTCTCTTTTCCTCTCCTCTCACTTTTCTTTTTTAATTCTTATCTCTTCTTCATCTTCTTTCTTGTTCTTAAAAAAATAACTTCCCTTTCTGTTTTCATCTTTTTTTAAGAAATTTATTTCATACATATACTTCGAAAGTAATGGTTAGCAAGCTAGTCTCGCTAGGACCTGTTACAACGGAATTGTGAGTTCGATCCTTACTGGGTACTCCATACTTTCGGCCTTGTGCCACATTTAGGCGGTGCTTTGTAAATCAATATATGAGATATCTCTGGGCACCTCGAAGTGGTGGAATGGTTAGCAAGCATGTCTCGGTAGAATCATTACAATTGAGTAGTGAGTTCCATCCTCACTTAGTATCCCTTACTCTCGGCCTTGTGCTACATCTAAGATATGCTTAGAAAATCACCATATGATACTTCGAAAGTAATACTTCGCATTTATTTTCTTGGAAACTACCACTGACAACCGGATCACACTGTTTCTTGGAGTACATTTTCAGATACAAAAAAATAGTCCCTGCCATTGGCTATGCATTTCCACTGTCAATGAGCAAGATTCTGCATGCCGCTCAGTTAAATGTGGTTTGCTATACACGCCGATAACACCATTGCTGAGACACATTACTCGCCATCTAACCTTGTTCGCATCTACCATAAAAAAACTTAAACAAGGGTCGATGTTTACTAGTAGGTGCAATATTTTGCCAATGGAAAAATTCTATGATACACTTCTGTTTTGCACCCAGTTTTATATCAACCATTAATCTGCCAGACTGCCACTCTGCTGTTAGTGTTATCTATAATAAAGAAAATTCAAGGCTTATTGGTGCGAAGGTTCAATTTCTACTGTCATGGTACCAATCACTGACATCGAGTACGGTTAAAATAAGACGTATTACTTTCGGAGCAACGCTCATATTTTGTACAGCTACTCTTCTGCTTACAAGTCTAAAGTTGCTTCGAGCTAGAAGCGACGGGAAATGATGAAGAGCCATCATCGCACACCTCTTGGAAAAAAAATGCAAATAAATGATTATGATGATGATGATGATTCTATTTTCTTGTTCCAATTTACCTACCATTCGAAATAAACTAAAGTTCTAAGACTGTATTTAAAAGAATCACCCTTCTTACAGAAATCAATAGGATTCTTTTTCAGGATTTCCCTTGGTTTCTCAGATAGTCCAGCTCTGCAATTCCTCGTCTGATATTGTTCTTAAAATTGAAACTATTCCCATGGGTGGCATTACTTTACCAATTATGATAATAATTGCCGAAAGTGTCATGGTTGCCGGCTTTTAAATCTTATATTCGTGGTGTGTTATTTTGATAATATATTTTGTCATTAGTTCACTCTCGCGTGAAGAAACACTGAGTTACTTCGTGTGAGTACTTTTAAGGTTATAGCCTATGAAAGAAGACAAAATCCCCAAACTGTTATACATGAACGATACAAAGCAAGCGCTATGTCTAGAGCGGTGGTTAGTAAACGAGTCTACCAATCAATTGCTAAGTGCCCCATTGTTTTTGCTCTATACCAAACTTGACTAAGCTGCGTAAGTTATTCAAAATTACAACCACGTTTTTAAATTAATATACTTTCTTTTTTAATCATATCACCCCAAGCAAGGCGGTAACGCCACTGATGCACAGGGGGCTACGTAAGAGTGAAAAGATTGGAAAAGAGAAAGCCGGAAACCACATCCTAAACAGAGAAAAAGGGATGAGCCTCTTCATCTGTTCAATAGACGTAGGTGAAGTGTGAACCGGGCGATACTTTAGTCTATCTACTCCAAATGAAAAGAAAAAGAAAAGAAAAAGTGAAAAGATTGAAAAAGAGAAAGTCGGAAACCACACCCTAAATAGGGAACAAGGGATGAGCCTCTTCACCTGTTCAGTAGACGAGGGTAGAGTGTGAACCGGGCGACAGTTTAGTCTATCTACTCCAATTTTGGTTTTGGAAAATGTTAAAGTATTGAAAACCGAGTCTTCGAAGATGAAGGGAAACTTGAAGCAGCTGAAATGTTGTTCTACAGAAAGATGCTGCAAATATCAGGGATCGATCATGTGATGATGTTTTAGAAAGTATGGAAACAAAAAGGAAATTAATACTGAGTATCAGGAAGAGACAGCTAAAGTTCCTGAGACATGCAATGAGGAAGGAGGGCTTGGAGAATCTGATACTAACAGGCCAGATAGAGGGTAAAAGAGACAGGGGAAAGTAGCGAATAACATATTTGAAGGAACTGATCAGGTGGATGACGGAACGAGGGTTGCATGGTGCAACAGGAGAAAGCGTGCTAAGAACCACCAGGGACAGGGAGATGTTTAAAGTGATGATCGCCTACGTCCTGAAAGGAGAAGGTACATAAAAGAAGAGAAAGAAAGAAATATATATATATATATTGATTATTTAATTACTTAGTTTTTAGTTATAATGAAATTTAGACCAGTACACAATTGTATTAAAAAGTGTCCAATACAATTATATTGTTATATTAGAAATTATGACTAAGTGTAACCATACCATAAAATACTTATTAGGTTCATACAACCATGAATGAAAACGTCATAATTTCTTCTAATTTTGAAACTTGCGTGTAAAAAATCCCCGTTACGTAAGCGTTCTTAAAAAGAACATCTAAATCACTTATTGCATATCGTCTGAAGACACCACATGGTTGAAACCTCAATCGCGTAATAACTCGTTTATAAAGGAAGAATACATACATACATACATATATATATATATATATATATTACTTCAAATGTTATTATAGTGCATAGTTCGTATTTGGATAACGTTTGTAATAATAAAAATGTTGGATCACTGATAAACCCATGGATTCTTTATATTTGGGAAGCATTTTTTAAACGTATTTCGTTTAATATGACGGACAAAGAAAACTTTATTAATTTTTTTATTTAGTTTTGTCGGCATTCTTACGTTGTTTCCGCTTGGTAGGTTTGAGCGAGTACAAAAATTGTCCATATCGTCGATTGTCCCAATCTCTTTAATTTAAATTTAATTGATTAAATTATCCAAGGTATATTTGAATTGATTTTCTAATCACTATTTACATTATTTAGGCTGTTGTCCTGATCTTTGTTGCCATTTGTACGGCGTTTCAGCCGTTGTACGCTCCGGCCTTTTGAGGGGCTAGGAATTTCGAACCGAACACTTTATTACAATCACTGGGGTATATCATTTTCATTTCTTGCGTGAAGTCCATTTTGGTAGTCATGAGTTATCTCCCTCTAACCTTCTAAGTTACTTGTTCACCACTGCTGTAGCCCGATATTCAGCCCACAACTCTTAAGGTCACATGGCCCAGTGGATTTTAGACGTTGGTTAGTTCCAGTGATTTGACCCATAGAATATGAATAAAGTGCGTGATATGAATGTAAAAAAAGTGTTTATGGAGAAGATTGTGAGAACAAAGTGGACAGATAGTGACTGGCCGTTGATTTGAAGAGGTTAAGATTATAGTACTCAAGGGAAGGATCCACACTGGTGTCTGTTCCCCAAAGTAGCAGTTCTTGGGAAAAAGAGAGAAGTTTTCTCTCTACATTTACAATACGAGATAAATGAGGGTGATTTTACTCCGTGGAAGTGGTATGGCGTTTCCTAACTGTAAAAGTCTGAATTGGCGCAACTAGAGCATGGTTCTCAATTGAATATTTGTAGTATTTACATTATTCGGACTATTGTCCTCATCTTTGCTGCCCTTTGTACGACGTTTCGGCCTTTGTACGCTCCGGCCTTCTTTAGATGCTAGGAATTTCGAACCAAACTCTTTATTACAATCACTGGGGTATGTGAACTCAATTCCTTGCTTATTGCCTCTTCTGGAAGACATGAGTTATCAATGAGTTATAACTCTGTAATTTACTAGTTCACCACTGCTGTAGCCTGGTATTGAACTCACAACTTTTTGGGTCATGTCACAGGAACTAAACACACATGGCCCAGTGGATATAGACGTTGGTTAGTTCCTGTGACTTGACCAAAAGAATTGTGAGTTCAATACCAGGCTACAGAGAGGGAGATAACTCACAACTCCTAATGACACATGGCCCAGTGGATATAGGCGTTGGTTAATTCCAGTGATTTGACCCATAGAATATGAATAAAGTGCGTACAACGGCCGAAACGTCGCACAAATTGCAACAAAGATGAGGACAATAGTCCGAATAATGTAAATACTAGCTCGTCTCAGAAATATAGACAAACACTGAATATTTGTCGTTCAAATAGCGATAGAGTAGCGATCGGCTTGCAGCGTCGTATCGTTTAAACTCAGACCTTCATTAAAAAAAAGATTCCTCGGTTAATGCTACTCAGTTACTCTTCACACTAAACAGTAATATAAGAAGAGAAATATTCTTTTATGGGACGCGTTTCTTCGGAACGTACACGATCATGAACCTCCACTTACCCCTACCAATTCTTTATCGCCCCTAACACTTTTTCTCTTGGTATCTCTCCTAAACACTTCTCCACCATCCATTTGCTCAATCCTATCAAGTGTGTCTCGCATTGCTTTACTTTGTCTCTCTTTCTTTCTATCTGTCCCGTGTGTATTAGATTCTTTAAGCCTTCCTTCCTCATTACGTGTTCCGGAAACAATTTTTTTTCTTATGTGAAGTATGTTTCTTTTTTGTTTGCATCCTCTCCAAAATCTTGTCGTTGTTCACATGTTCAGTCTATAGTATCATCAGCATCCTTCGGTAGAACCACATTTCTGTTTCATTGAGTCTCTCCTTCATCTTCGAGGAGATCGTCTAGTATTCGCTGCTATTTACGTGGACAGACATCATATAACAGTTCAGTGTTCTTTTCTTTGTTTCCAACGAAATCTACCTGTCTATCCAATACTCTGCTTCGCTTTTGAAATGCGTCCTTGGCTGTGCGAATATACCTTCGGATCTCAGTGTCACACTTTCCGTTCTTTTTCAGAATATTTTCTAGGCATTTAAATTTCTGCACCAGCCTGATTTTATTATCCCCGACCTGTATTAGACATTTTGAATTTCTCTTTTTGCTGATGATCATGCGTTCAGTTTTCTTCTAGTTTATGTCTAGTTCTTTTTTTTTTCGCTTTCTCTTACTACTTTGTATTTTGTAGGAGGTCCTGTATTTTCTTTTCTTATCAGCCCTGTGTCATCATACATATCTGACATTGTTAAAATTGTAAAATTTAAATACCTAGGAAGTGTTATAACAAGAAATGGAAAGTGCGACACAGAGATCCGAAGGCGAATTGGAATGGTGAAGGGCGCCTTCCAGAAGCTGAGTAAAGTACTAAGGCACAGGAAAATTTCTCTAGAAACAAAGAAAAGAATGCTAGATTGCTATGTGATGTCAGTTCTTCAATACGACAGTTAATGCTGGACAATATCATCGAAGATGAGGAAAAAATTGAAGCAGCAGAAATGTGGTTCTACAGAAGGATGCTGCGTTTATGATGGACCTAACATGTGAGCAATGATGAGGTTTTGGAAAGAATGGCATTGAAAAGAAAATTAATAGTGACCACTGAAGTTCATGGGACATGCAATGAGGAAAGAGGGCTTGGAGAACCTGATACTGACAGGCCAGATAGAAGGAAAAAGAGACAGAGGAAGGCAGCGGATAACATATCCGAAGGGCCTGATCAGGTGGATGACGGAACGAGGGTTGCGTGGAGTAACAGGAGAAAACATTAAAAGGGATAGGAAGACGTGGAAAGCCATGATCGCCTACGTCCTGAAAGGATAGGGCACATTCAAGAAGAAGAAAAAGAAGAATGATGAATCATTGTAGAGAACTGAAAATGATAATAAAAGCAAAAATGATGAACTGTTTGAAGGTTTATGTTATGTGACTGGATGGTTAAGATTTATTTTAGCTCTCTTTCGTCGAATACATATTTGTCGCATCGACTTCTGAAAATCCCAGGCGCATTCTTTTAACACAAAGAGAGTAGAATTGGTGTAGAGCATCGCTGAAGAGACTACATAGTCTCCTTTCGAATAAAGAGAAAGAGAGAGAGTTGTGATTTCTATATCTCAGGTTTAATTACGAGAGTCCTTCTGCTTGTGATTTAGAAAGAACTAGCAGTATAGCCCGGCGTTGCTCGGGTGTAATGAAAGCTTTAAAACTAATCTACGGTCCTGGAGCTCAGACTCAGCCGAAAGAATATTTGTGTGAAGCTTCGTGAGAATCGGATAAAAATTGTGGATTTGAATAAAGGACATACAGACAAATAAGCAAACACACACACAAACATCTTCTCTTATATATATATATATATATATATATATATATATATATATATATTATCGATGTTCTGCACTATTGTAAGAACTGCAACCTAGAAACTTCTGAATATCGTTTCTTATGTCTTTGTCTATGAGTGTATCAAATTTGATTAAAATCAGACCACTCATTCTATAACCCGATTTTTGGGATTATCGATATTTATCGGGGGTACCTCGACACAAAACATAGCTAAGAACACTCGCAGACGCTTATAGTACAACTGTGTAAATTTTCAAGAAAATCGGTTCAGCCGTTTTGGAGTCTATAGGTAACGGACACACAGACACACACACACACACACACACACACACACATAGACAAAGTTCCATTTATAAATAAGTTTAGATTAGATAACCTAGTAGATGACATCTTATAAGTATCAAACTAACTGTGCATAGAAATAGGAATGTTCATCGCGCCATAACAGAGGATTCTTTACACTATTTGCATTGTTCGGGCTGTTGTCTTCCTCTTTGCTGTCATATTCACCTTTCGACCCTTGTACGCTCCGGCCTTCTTCAGGTGATTGGAATTTCAAACAAAACACTTTATTTCATCCACTGGGTTAGATTGTTCTAGTTTTAAGTGTCATGCTTTTTCTGGACGTCTCAGTTTTCAAGTTTTGTTTCCCTCAAATATGGTCAGTTAGTGAACTCAAAAGTCTTTGGGTCAAATCCCTGGATTGCTTCATCTAACGCTTTTATCCACTGGCCCATATGTCTTTAGGGTCATGTTGGGCTAAGTAAAGGGTTCGACTCGAAATTACAACGTTTAACATCTGACGAAGGCCGGCGCGTACAACATTCGAAACACCGGGAATATGACAATAAAGATAAGGATAACAGTCCGATCAATGTAAATAGTATAAAAGGAGACTTGATTATTGTCATCATTCATACTCTTGTCTCGTTGTTGCCATATTCCTGACGTTTCGGCCATTGTACGCTTCGGCCTTCTTCGGGTGATAAGAATTTCATTAGATCGTTTTAATTCCAGATGTCTCCATTTAACTCAATTTTCTATGTTTTTGTTCACCTCCGCAACGGTCAGGTATTGAACTCATAACCCTTTCGGTCAAGTCACTGGATTACTTCAGCCAACACTAATATCCACTGAGCCATTTTGTGTAAATAGTGTAAATAGATACAATACCTCATCTAGGAATTATAGACAGATACAAAAGATTTTTGCTTAATTAAAACTGAATTTCCAGGCTTCTTTACTGTCACTGATTTTGGAAGATGCTTGTTGTTGATTCTTTTTTCTTTAATACTATGTAAATAACCAGTTTATTTGCACGGAATGGAAAAGAAAGATTCTCAGTGAGTTTGACTATTGTTTTTAATCAAATAACCGCTGATGCCTCGAGTTGGAGAAAGGCGAGGACAAAAATCAATCACGAAAAAAAAGCCTTTCAAAAATGTTCCAATATTTTTTTTTCCATACGGAATTCTTTTTTGTTGCGTTCTTAATTTACTCCTTGTCGTGGGTTCAAGTCAGGCGCTGAAATGATGTTAGCTCCAGGCTACAATGTGTGAGACCAAGAAGTACACCCTTAAAAATGGCACAGTTTTTTCCTTGTTTCTTTTCTTTCTTTTTTCTCATTAAAATTGATATCGATTAACAGAAAGAAAAGAATTAAAAGAAAATGGAGATGTAAATGGTGTAAAAAAATTAGAAAAAAAGGGAAAAATGAATAGGCAAAAAATGTCTGATACGATATCTTTGAGATAAGAAAAAAATACTGAAAACTAAAAATAATAAAGATCCTGTTTTGATGGAAAATACAAAAACAAAAACGGAATTTATGCTGAAACTTGTTGTCTTCATCTCTCTAAATCCTAAATAATCCTGTAATAAACAAACAAAATGGACAGACATCGTTCTAGTTTTAATCTAGGGTTCGCTGTTGATCGACTCCCAAGTAACCATATTATTTATTTTTTTAAGTCTTTTGAAACCTGTATTATGCATTGAGACGGCTTTTACAGTCTCCCAACAAATGCAGATGGCCCGCAGCCAGGAAAACCTCCATGAAGGAGTTGACTCAAAGGTTAAATTCAAAATCTAATCAAAACCGCATCTCGCAGCGACCTTCCTTGCTGATTACTGCGCATGCTCCTTTATTAGGAATTCCTTTTCAGGATTTCCCGTCGTGATTGCAATTTTCTCTTATCTCTCGCCACTACATCACACCACACTTCATAGATTTCGACTTTCGTCCCCGGGGCTGTAATTATTGCCAACACACTAAATGTCATCTTTGATGACAGAACTATATTGGTCTACAACAGTGCGAAGAGGAAGAATGTAAGAAAGGGAAAAATATAATCGATATGGCGCGCTTTCCAGTAAAGCGATTCTTCTTTAAAAGGATCATCTATACTTCTGAAAAGCTGTATATTTCTATATGATCTCTCTCTCTCTCTCTCTCTCTCTCTCTCTCCCTATATATATATATATATATATATATATATATGTGTGTGCTTGTTTCTATATTTCTGTGTGCATTAGTGCGTGCGTGCGTGCGTGCGTGCGTATATCTGTGACTTTTTAACTCTAGCTAACTAAATCTGTTTATATTTGTCTATTTATTTATATATTCTTATATTCTTATACTGATTTTCATCTTATACTAATTCTTATATTCGATATATTAATTCTTATTTTATACTAATTCCTATATCTTTATACTAATTCTTATTTTTTTATACTGATCCTTAAATTCTTATACTGATTTTTATATTCTTATACTGATACTTATAACTTTATAAACCACTATATTGCTACAAGTACATCAACAAATTTAATTATATATATATATATATATATATATATATATATATATATATATATATATAATTTTTTTCATTTAAAATTAATATAGTTTACATTGCGATACGAAAATTTGTTTCGAGATTTTTACCTCGTCATCAGGAAATGTTAAATCATTGTTGTGAAAATGATTTTAACTCGGAATTGTGGTTCTCTTCACCTGGATATATATATATATATATATATATATATATATATATATATATATATATATATCATCTGACTGCATTTCTATCTATCTATCTATCTATCTATCTATCGATCTATCAATTTGTCTGTCTGTCTGTATCTATCTGACTTTCTGTCTCTGTCTCACTTTGTTTATCTTACTAATCATTTATTATTTTCTGTCATTTTTCATCGTTTCTTTAACGAAATTTTATTTTTTATCCATCTGTCTACCCTACACGTAAAATCCTCGGCCAACATTTTTACTTTATCGATGTATATTAAATACACCGAGAAACTCGAGAAACATTTGAGTTTAAGTTTTGTTTAACGGCACATCAAACTCTGTGGCTTATTTAATTCCAAAAAAAGTAGGGTTTTAAGATATATTTATTTAATATACGGTTATATTAAGAAGGTTGATTTAGTCAGATTTTGATCAAATTTTTTATTTTAGAAACTAAAAATGTCTGCTAGTTTTTTATTCAAAAATGTATTGCTGGCAATAATTTTTTTTCCTGAAAAAATGTGTAATCGTTATATTTTTTTTCATCAAAACTGTATTATTGGTCATATTTTTCATTCAAAAATGTATATTTTTCTATAAAATTCTATTTTTATAGTGTCATAGTGTTTTGATTCCATTTTGGGAATCAACTATTTGCCCCTAGCTGGTACCCTAACAGGGACCCTTACAGGTGCTACCACCCTGGGCCAGGATGAACCTGGGTACCACAGCGACTAAGAAGTGGCTCCATGCTCCTCACAACCTCTCAATCAGAGACTTTGCTGCCGGATGCAGTTTACCGTCATACCCAGGACCTCGAGAAAAATGAATAAAGAACAAGTGCTCTCCGAAATAGAAATTGAAATAGACACCTCGATTTTGTAAACAGTATGTATTATATCAACCGGCTTTCGCATACGAGAAAAAATAACAAAGAAAATGTGCTCTTTGACAGAGTTCGAACCTGCATCATGCTTTGTAAGAGAAATACACCGTCTGGTCAAGCGTGTTTTAGACTTCTCGGCCACGCAGGACGTCGCAGACTAGCATGTTTCTATTTACCCATTTTGGGAATGCGCATCCCTATGTTCGTATATTTCGAAAATCTATTTCTGTTCGATTTCGTATCCAAAATGAAAACAGCAATTTCCAATGAATTAATGGATTTATTTTTGATCAGACATTTATTTTTATTACTTCAATGTGATTTTTAAAGGATACCCTTGTTTGAAATAGACGCCTCGATTTTAACCAGTCTTCTCTCCTTGTTTTGTTTCTTGTGTTGGTTCAGAACAGGGAGACCTCCTATCGCTATGTATTGTTCTTTCAGCCTCTGTTTTCTACTCGTAGTAATTCATACCGCGTTATATGAGAATCCTTATACGCGTGTGTACCCTTGTGTGCGCGTTGGAATTTTTTGAACTCACTGAAAATATATCGGGATTCTCATACAAATTCTTAAATTCTGATACGGATTTTTAAATTCTTATACTAATTCTTATATTTTTATACAGAGTTTAATATTTTTATACTGATTCTTATAGTCTTATTCTGATACTTATATTTTTATATTATTTCTTATATTATTATACTGATTTTTATATTCTTATATTAATTCTTGTATTCTTATACTGATTCTTATACAGATCATTATAGTCTTTTATTAATTTTCATATTCGTATATAGATTTCTATTTTTTTTGTATTGATTCTAATGTTCTTATACGGATTATTATAGTCTTATACTGAGTCATATATTCTTATACAAATTCTTATTTTCCTATGATGATTCTTGTATGCTTATACTAATCCCTATATCCTGATAGCAGCATATAATTCAACACTTTCTTAAGTTAGTAAGTTACATAAGATAAATAATAGAACAATCTCTTTTGATTCCGATAACCACCGTTACAAGGTCTGGGAAATGGTGTTGTCTGCAGATTGTAGCAAGAAGAGTAGTTAGCCGTAGTATCATTTCCAAAACGAAAAAGGTTGTTAAATGAAAGGACCGAAGTAATGTCCGGATGGAAACACCTTAGAAAATATATTTTGGGCTTGTACAGACCCGGATGAGGTGCCTATAATAATATTTCGCTAGTCTTGACCAGTTACTCCCTTATTTTAACCTTCCGGTTATGCGTTCTGGAAGTTCCTGTTATACGTTTAAAAAGAAGTGTTGGATTATCAGTCAGTCAGTTGGTCAGTTAAGTGCCATACGTGATACACGCTTGGGTGATCAGATCTCGAAAGAGACATGATTATCCAACAGTACGTTGCCATTACTTTCTGCGGTAGACTGGTTGCCAACCACGGTTAGAGGATCCAATCTGTTCTATTATTTAACCCATAACTGGAGAGAAGAGACGGATTAATACCGTTCCCAAAGGTATTTGTGCGTAAGTGAATGCAAAGAATTTAACTGGAATTCGATTACCAGTTAACATAAAACGCCTAAAGTTACCGACAGGCTGAAACCAAGGCAGTGTAATCAGCTGATCTTCTAAATTAGTATATATATAATAGTGAGTTACATTAAAATTAATTTTTATAATCCCATATCCTTTCAGGATATAGGCGATCATGAGTCTCCACAGCCTCCTCTTCTTTATTAGGTATTAACGTGTTTTTTTTTTTTAAGAATTATAATGTAGTGGTTTTCAACTGCTTCCATTAATGAATAGACAGTTTTGTTATTAATTGATTCGTTTTTTGTTTTTTTTGTTTTGTTTTTTTTTTTCGGCTTATCAACCCTTTGCAGGTCATTTAAAGCCAGAAAATATTTTTAGATTGTAAGAATTTATTTGTCGATAATAATGATTTATTTTACATTGTTCCTTACTTTTTTCTCTTTCACTTAAATATATTTGTTATTAAATCTTCCTGAAATGTCCTCTGCGCATTAAAGATGTTATATATTTTTAAAAAAGCTGCTGTATGTCACTTTCTATATTACAACCCATTTTATATCAAACCTTGAATTTAAATAAATAAATAAATAATCAAGGACAATAGTCCGCATGTAAATAGCGTAGAGAATTGAAAAGCCTAAATGAAAGATGTTTATTTTTCTATATTTCGAATTAAATCGCAACGACTATTTCGAAATGATTGTAGATTCAATGTAAAAATAGCCGCGCACAAAAGCCGGATTGGACAAGTAAACCACAAAAACAAAAACGAAAAAAATTCAAAGAAAAGTTTCATTTTTTTTTCTTTTTTAATCGGACGCTGGTGTTGAAGTATGTAACCTAAGGCAGCTGTCTTTTTCATTAGCCTCTTTTAGGCAAACATATCTAGAAGCCGACAAAATATGGGGCACAGTTGTTGTCGACAGTTTCCAAGGGTGACACTAGTTTTGGGCCGATTCTGTTTCACTCAGAACTGCTGTTTTTATTTATTTAGTAGCCGAATCATAGGTTTGGATATTTGGTCTCGATCCACGGAACCAAACGAATAAGCAGTCTCTAAATAAGAGAATTTTTACTAGACTGAAACACTTGATGTTAAGAAAGCTGTGTTTTGTGTATAGGACATGTATTCAGACATTGTTTCTTCTCGATTAATGTCGATTTCGGTTGTTCCAAAAATGTTACTCGTAAATATATATATATAAAAGGCAATCTGTGAGTCTGTGTGTGACTGTTCCCTATGCACGCCTACATTTTTTATGCTACGCCATTCAAACTTTCTATGGACACATATCCACAGGGAAGCCAGGTCGACACATACTTTTTGAGTTTAAGTTCAGCAATTTCCCCTTTCGCACTTTTTGACCAATGGACACGATTGTTTACATTTGCTCCGTAAAACATCTAAGATGGTTGCTAGATTACGTCACAGAAATCAAATCACACGTGTCAAACGCGACTAAAATATTTTTTATAAAAAAAAATGAGCCTTTATATTTAATTTTTATTCCGACGTTTTACTTCGGTAAAACATCTAAGATCTAAGATGGTGGTGAATTACGTCACAGAAATCAAATCACATGTCAATCGTGACTAAAATAATTTTTCATTAAAAACAATGAGCCTTTATATGTAATTTTTATTCCGACGTTTTAAAAATTCATTTAGTCAACAAAAAATGTGAATATTTTCCCCCATAATTTTGAAACATAAGAAATATTAAAAAATGTCGGGCGTGCATAGATAATTGTCACACACAGACTCACAGATTGCCTGTTATATATATATAGATTATATTTTAAGTGTCTGCGGCGAATTTAAACGTATTTGTTTCATCCGCTGAAGAAATTAAAATGTTCGGAGTTGCACGTAAAACGCCGGGCTATGATGCTAGTATTAGTTAAAAAAAAATATTCGTTAGCATAATCATTACATTGCTCGTTTAAAATAAAATATAATAAAATAAAGATTGACTTTAAAGAAACAAAATGTAATCAAACGAATATCGCCATACCTCTGGAAATGATAAAGGAAAGGAAAAAGAAAAGGAAGTTTGTAAATATCAACCCATTTAAAACCCTATTTGCAAGTCTGCGCAAAACTTCACGCCAAATGAGGTTACAACAGACATCGTTGTATTTCAGTCAATTAAGTGCCATACATGATACACCTTTGGACGATCATGTCTCGAAAGAGACATGACTGACTGGGCAGTAGATTATCCCGCAGTAGGTTGCCATTACTTTCTGCGGTAGATTGGTTACCAGTCAAGGCTGTAGAACCCAATATGTCCCGCTATTTAACCCAGAGCTGGAGGGAAGAGATGGATTAATACCTTTTCTAAGGTTGTTTGCACGTAAGTGAATGCAACGAATTCAACGAATTCGAACTTGGCTCTCCGATTTCTCGTTTCAGGCCTATATCCAAGTCAGCTTTTAGTGGAAGATTACCAAGTTCCTAACATTTTGGGTACGTTAAGTCGATTAGCAACCGACATAGCACGATTACAACCTTCAGTGCAAAAACTACTCCACAACATTTATGTACCGTGTTTCTTTACAAGATAGGCGATCATGGTTCTCCACGATTTTCTATCCTTTATAGATCTTATTTTGTTGTTTTGCTATCCCTCCCAATCCCTGTTCCACCATTCATTTACACAAAACTGATGATGTCGATGATGCGTTGTTTTCATTGTCTCTCATGCCTTTAATATGTTATTCATATGTTATAATCTTTTCCTTATTATGTGGGCTAGAAATTTCAATTGTCACTTCCTGATGTTAAGTATAAGTGTCCAGTGGTGATTGTGGAACTCTGAAAGTAGGTGGGCACTTAGGGGCCGAGATTTTTCTGAGGAAAGGTGAGTAAACTCAAGCAGCGTCTTCATTTTAATACTACACCCCTATCGTATACACAACTTAGGAATGAGTTTGAGTATAAATATGTTACTTCACCAAATTAAGCAGAATAACTTTTCATTCATAGCAGTGGAGTTCTAATCTATTCTTGTTCTCTTTTATACTATCTGCATACTTCTGAGACTTAGAAATTTGTCTAGGAATTTTGTGCCGATTGTCTTCATTAGATTGGAGAAAATTACTGACCAATTTTTCCACTCGGCCATAAATCACTGACTGCCTATGTATCTCCATATCATGTTGGGTGCATTATTTTTAATTAACGTCTTCCTTCAGATATAAGATATGACTATTCAATCTCTCTCTCTCTCTCCCTAACAACATATCTGTTTCTCTCTATCTGATTTTTTATTTTGTTTGTTTTTCTTTCAAACTGGTTTCTGTATAAGCCCTTAAAAAGCCAAAAGAAAATAAAAACGAAGAGAGAAAAGTGCTGAAAATCAAATCTTATCAAAATCAGTGACTGATCAGTTTCATAAATTTCTGAAGCTTTTAAAAGTGAATGGGGGTAACCGAGGGGCCGGCTAAAATTCGTTGTGGGGAGGAGCTCCTTCTGGCCTCGTTTTTGTCGTACAAGACTTATGCTCCACATTAAATAACCCAAAAATGTTGATGTGTTGTTAGACGAACCATCTTAACCTAACATATACACTGAGGATCAAATATAGAACAATTATCCACATGTATTGAATACAATGTTGATCTATATGTCTGTGTGGCGAGGTGAGTGCATGCGTGTGTCTGTGTAGAATGTACCAGGTGTTTGATTAACTGATTTTTTACGGTTTAACAACTCTTTGCGTGTAATTTAAAACCGAAACATTTTGGGTTGTAAGAATATTTGTTGTGAGCAAGTATTGCATCAATAATTTTAGTAGGTAATACTTTTTTTTCAAATTTACGCTTTTCAACTTAACCCATAGTTGGGGGAGAAAAGCAGAAAGCAATGGCAGCCTACTGCGAGAAAATCTTCTGTCCAGTCAGTCATGTCTCTTTCGAGACATAATCTCCCAAGCGTGTATCACGTATGGCATTTAACTGACTGAGTTCGATCTTCACTGGGTACTCCATAATTGCGGCAAACTAATCTAAGCTTAATAAATGACAAATCTAAACGAGTTGGAAAAAATTATTATCACATATCTCGACAATTGGTGATTAATTCTGGTAAACAGTACAGGAAAAAGCATTGCTTACAGTAGAATGCATGGTTTATGATGAGATGCTTAAAGCAAAAATATAGGGAGTCGCACAGGTAATTGTTTTTGAAGAGGTTAAAAATCATGCATTTTTGGT
>JBBBDQ010001137.1:1127500-1449732 GCA_037127315.1 Ascarosepion bandense
GTCCACGAAGGTATATTGTTCTACTTCCACATGCCATGCCTATGGATATCTCAGTTTTAGTTATTGCTCTCCCCGCTGAGGCTAAGGCACGAACTCACAATTCTTTCTTTTTCATATCAAACAACCAACGCTTTTATCCACTATATCACGTAAATAGTGTAAATATTTACAATACCCCATCTCAGAAATATAGACAAAAGCACACACAGCAATATTTAATATCAAGAAGAGATAGATGAAATTCTTAGGGCACATAATGCGGAAAAAAGGCTTGGAAAAATTGATACGCACAGAGCAAATTGAAGACAAAAGGCACAAAGAAAGCAGCGCATAACCTACCTTAGTCAGTTAAGTGCCATACGTAATACGCTTGGACGATCATGTCTCGAAAGAGACATGACTGACTGGGCAAGGCGCAGTAGGTTGCCATTACTTTCTGCGGTAAACTGGTTGCCGAATCTGTCCTGTTATTTAACTCATAACTGGGGGGAAGAAGCAGATTAATACCCTTCCCCAGAGTATTTGCGCGTAAGTGAATGCAAGGAATTCAATTGAAATTCGAACTCGGCTCCGCGATTATCTCGCCCCAAGCCGATATCCACTGCACCACAAGCGAGCTTAAATAAATCGAGGGTAAATCAGCGTTTAGGAGAGATAGCAAAAAGACGACATCTACTAAGAACTACAAAGGACCAGAAATTGTGATCGCCAACGTCCTGAATGCGCAAAGCACAAGAAGAATATTGTGTAGCGAAATCTATGCAAATTAGGTAGGAAGAAAGTAGTTAGTTATTAACAGGACTTGCTGACATTATCAACTCCCGATTCGTGGATCTGTGCATCCAGCCAAAAGAATCTCTAAGAAAAGTTGCTAACCAACCAAAACCTGAAAGAGAACCTCATGGTATTATATGAGTAAAGAGATATTTTTGACTCTTTCATTGACCATACTGGAAATTATTCTTTATAAACACATTTGAAGATTTTTTTTAATCATATCACCCCGAGCAAGGCGGTAACGCCACTGATGTGCAGGGGGCTACGTAAGAGTGAAGAGACTGGAAATGAGAAAACCGGAAACCACATCCTAAACAGGGAACAAGGGATGAGCCTCTTCACCTGTTCAATAGACGTGGGTGGAGTGTGAACCGGGCGATAGTTTAGTCCATCTACTCCAATTCCATAAAATATAGCACTTAAACTACTTCGCTAAGTTAACTGGGTAAAGATACTTGACACCTTCCTTCCCCTTCGTAACATTTACCCGTCACTCTGCCAGTAGTAAACTATGCTTTCTATTTGAATACAAAAAGTTGTATCTTTGTAATACATTTTTATTTTGTGTTATTGCAAATTAAATATTTGTTTGTGATCTAACTCTGATTTTTGGTCAATCATTTTTTCTTTTGTTACACTCAACATGTAACAAAATCGGGGGCTCAAAGAAGCTGAATCTAATTTCTTACTTTCAGAAGTTACCATGTCTTCGCCAATACACAACCGTTAGAATTTGTAGACAAAGCTGGTTTTCAGAAGGTTATCACATTATTTTCACTGAAATACACTTTTTATTCCCTTCGTTTTTCATATGTGGGTAGACAAACGCACACACACGCACACAAATACACAGTAGCACACACATACACTTTTGGTAATCCTTAGTACTCTCTTATGGACAGTTATTTAAGTACCGTACGAAATACAAGTTTGGGCAATCATGTCTATTTCGAGACATCTCTGACTGATTTTCCTGCAGTGAGTTTCCAATTATTTCTGTGGTAGACTGGTTGCCAACCAAGGCTGTAGAAACCAATCTGTTCTCCTACTCAACACATAGCCGGAAGGAGAAGAGATGGATTCATATCTTTTCGATTGATATTTGCGCGTAAATGATTGTAACGAATTCAGGTGGAATTCCTGCTACTCTCCTTGGGCTTCTTGACAAAATACAAAGAAGAATCTGTAACGTGGTTGATACTGACTTGGCAGACCGGCTGCAACCACTCTCTCACCGATGTGATGTGGCTTCCCTGTGCCTCTTCTACAAGTACTTTCATGGCTTCTGCTCCGAAGAACTTAGATCATTGGTGCCCCTAAGCACGAATTTACACGAGATACTAGATTAGCAACTAGGTCCCACCCTTTTACAGTTAAACAGATAAGATGTAACCATAAATTCTACTCCAACAGCTTCTTTTCTCGCGCTTCCCGCCTGTGGAATTCCCTTCCACATGTCTGCTTTCCGGACAGCTACAATCTCCAGGTGTTTAAATGTAGGGTCAATAGACACCCCTATCACACTAACTCCCAATTATTCTCAGAACACTCTCATCTACCCAACCCTCATTCTCGGTATTCTTACCCGCCTATAACCCACCCTCTGACATTTCCTATATTTAACCATCCTTTCTCCACTCTATGTAGCCCCCTGCGCAGTAGTGGCAGTGAAATGCCTTCCTCGGGGTAAAACGCTTATAAAAAAAAAATTCGAAATCGGTTCACCGATTTCTCACTGCACCATAACGTACAACCAGGTTACAATCGATTAATTTCTAAGACAGAGGTTCTCAATCAGGGGAAAAATTTCAGGGTTTCGGTGGGGGAGGTGAAAATCTTTTACCTTTTCACAAGTTTCTCATTGACTGTCATCGTCATCTAAATAAAATCAATTTAAACACCGTGAAATTTTATGGAATTTTTTGTTTATCGAATTACAATGCCCTGGAATTCTATTGAAACTTTGTTTATTGTTGCGTACTTCAGATTATGTTTTAATAATTAATAACGAATTAAAACAATTTACTGTATACACTTTCAAAAGCTATCAACATTTTCTGTTGCTATTAAATTTTGTAAATTCCTCTATAACATAATCCATGTATGTGTGTGTATATATATATATATATATATATATATATATATATATATATATATACAGGATGATTAAAATGTAACTTCCAGGAGGACTGACTTAAGACCCTGTGAATTTTTCTTTGGAGTTGGTTAAAGGTGCAAGTCTACTATACCAAATCAAGATTTTGGAAGAACTTAAAGGGCGAATACAAAAAGTTATGTTTTTCCATATCATAAGGGTTCCTGCTGAAATCAATTGACACGATTCTTGGACGGCTTTAGAAGCTGGTAGCAAAATCTGGTGCCCACATCGAATTTCAAATAAAAAATTTCTGCTTTCCAATCATATACATTTCTTATTAAAAGTATAGTTAACAAATAAATTATATGTATTCTAAAATGCAGAGTTACTTTTCAATAATCTCATATATATATATATATATATATATATATATATATATATATATATATATATAGTCATCCGCAGACAGGTCTGTTTCGCTGTATCACAGCTCATCAGTACGGTTAGACTCCGATTGCTTTTAACCCAGAATTGAAACCCGACCGAATTGGCGTCAGTCGGCGATAATATATATATATATATATATATAACGTAGCATATTTGGTATTTAAGTAAGGTAAATTTCGATAGAGACGAACTCAATGTTAAATTTATTTATTTAATTTAACAGAGGAATATAATCTAGAAAATTTTTTAGATACTCTACAATTCCATGAGTAATACGTATTTCGCATGCAAACCTGCTCGTCAGACCCAAATGATACAACAGTAACAGTTAATATTCAAAATAATCCAAACAATTTTTTTTTCTGGATAATTTTGAATAATAATTATTGTATCATTTGAGTCTCACGTGCAGGTTTGCCTGCTAAATACGTATTACTTTCTGGAGTATATATATATATATAGTCATCCGCAGACAGATCTGTTTCGCTGTATCACAGTTCATCAGTACGGTTAGACATCCGATTGTTTTTAGCCAGGATTGAAACCCGACTGAATTGGCGTCCGTCGGCGATTCTTCTTCTGAGCTATGGGCGCTCGGTAGAAGGAGGGATACTTTTAGCATATGATGTATCATACGCCAGTAGTTAAAGTGCTCTAATTAATTACTGAATGAGCAATGCGTAGATGCTAGAGTAGCAACTGTTTTTTCAAAGTTTACCATTCTCCCAGAGTGCTCAGTCAGGGTGTGAGAGCGTATATATATATATATATATATATATATATATATATATATATATTCTACTCACAGCTATTTAAGCATCGTTCATTCAGTAATGAATTGGAACACTCTAGGCTACTGGCGTGTGTTTACATTGTGTATATAACACGCTTAAATATGCTTTCCACACCCCAAGCGCCCATAGCTTAGAGGTAGAATCGCCGATGATTGTCAAAAATGCTGGTTAGAAGCAATCCAATGTTTAACCATACTGATGAACTATGATACAGCGGAACAGAACTGTCTGTGGATGACTATATATATGTGGAAAAGAATGAAGATTTTCATTAATATAGTCATATTATTTGAAATACATCTTTTAAGTCTAACAATCTTGGGGAAATTCTGGTATATTGGGAAAAATACATTGGAAAAAAATGGGTTAGAGCCACTACTAAGAATAATAGTAATTTAGAATAGAAACATTAAAAAATCACCCATTCGAGTAATAAAATGGCTTGATGATTTAATATATTACTTTTAATTCAGTTATTTTTTCTACATTCAGAAGATTCATAAAAGATAGGTGCTTTCACGGTTGACTGCTAGACCATGATTTTTTTTTTACGGGTCTGTCCTTTTGTATTATAAGGGGATTTTGTTTGAGCATTATTACTGTTAGGTTTTTCAAACAGCATTTTATCTCTTATTGATATGTCATTCAGTTCTTAATGTTCTTTTATAAATTGTCTGGAATCTTTTCCGTTTTTGCAGACAAATGAGAAAGAAAATTAGGTTTTATTCTAAAAAATCGAATTAAAAGGACAATATTAAAAATGGATTTATAAGTTTCAAAAATTCAAATTAGCAAAAACAGATTTCATTTTATTTCCAGTACTTAAATAAAACTGAAATTCATCCAAATACTATGACTAAACTGTAATTCACCTAAATTCTATGACTGGATGTGCGTTGTGGTGCAGTGAATATCGACTCGGAATGACAAATTGCGGTGCCAGGTTCGAATTCCAGTTGAATTCCTTGCATTCACTTACGCACAAATACCCTTGGGAAAGGTATTAATCCGTCTCCAGTTATGGATTAAATAATAGAACAGATTGGGTTCTATAGCCTTGGATGGCAATCAATTTACCACAGAAAGCAATGGCAACCTACTGCGGGATAATCTTCTGCCCAACGTGTATCACGTATGGCACTTAACTGACTATGACTAAAACCAGAAATTCCTTGTTATTGATAACGGTAGGCAGAAAGATTCTTGACTAATCACGAATATATGACTTGCCACTTGGTGAATACTATGAAAAAACATTTTGCGATTTAATCTAACACACCCATGATAATAACGGAGTGTCAGCATACAAATGAATATTATTTTCTTAAATTTTAGTGGCTACTCATAGATGTACAGGCTGATGATATGATTATTTACATTAAAAAGCAATTAAAGTTAAAATGGAAGAATAACGACTCAAAAACTAATTGACATTGCTTCATCAACTAATAATAAGATTCAATTTATTATTACTGATCATGCTGATACTTCATCGCGCCGTGTCACTTCAGGACGTGAACAATCATAGATCTCCTCAACTTCCTACCCTTCGTAGTTCTAAATAATTTTTGTCTTTTTACAACCCCACCAAGGCCTGGCCTGCTACCCAATTATACAAGCTCGTGCTATTCATTGCTTCCTTCGACTCATCTTGCTGTCAGTCTATCCTGTTCCTGTTAAATTCGCCAAGCCCGCTTTTCTCGGTAATTATCCTCATTATGTGTTCCAGAAATTTAAACTAAGCGTCTGCTTTGACGCCATTTTCTTTGAGAATTCCTCATTATTTCCATATTCCATCTATGGTATTCTCCACTTCTGCTGAATTATATCTCTGTCGCTTCTGCTCTTACCAAATTTAATTCGATTATGGTTTATGTTAATTTTTCTCTAACTTTATCATATTCTTAACTTTTAGCTATTTTTCAAATGAACTGGTCTTCCGTCATCAATATCAACGCTCTGTTTTTAAGCCCCATTTAAGTTAAGTCGTCTTGTTGATATAGGATTTGATTTTCTTCTCCGAGAGGATAACTGAAATCGTAAAATGAGTTAGATATCACATCATACGTCAGCGATGAGTATGGAACCTGTTTGCGTATAATGTTTACTTCGTGGTAACGCCTGGTTTCTCTCTAAACGTCTAATATTAATCAACAGTACAAACATGCTTGAAATGGTCCAGTGAAAACTCGGAAAAAAAAAGAAAAGAAAAATTTAGTAACAATTTAAATTCCGGAAATAAACAAAAAACTTTATGAAACTTTCTGATAAAACACTGCTTTTCTTTTATGTAATCAAACTTTATACCATTTCTTCATAGAAACGGTCAATTGTATAGTGTAAAGGTATCAAAAGTTGGCAATTTCCGAAGAATACGGAGATAAACTTTGGGCCTCAGAAAATGTTAGTTTTTAACATCATTATTTTTTTCTTTGACTTCTTTTGGATACACATTTCTGTCCGAGTCTCAACCAGAGATTTATGGTCAGAAATGGCTTCACATAATGTGGTAGACATGAGATAGAACCTGGAACGAGCACAACTGTTTACGACTTGCCTTGTCCCCGCTAAAAAAGAGCCCGTATTTGCTTAGCATGTAAAGCTACTGCAGTTAAAATGAAGGAGAAAGAAAAAGCACTTACCGCTCTGCCGTACTCTGTCCTCGGCCAGATAACGTAACAGAATAAGGGGGACTTGCATTGTATTTTTATACAATAAAAGATGCAATGCATTACGAGATCGCAGGAAGACGCAAACGGTTATGGGTATATGGAGAAATATAAAACCAACTAATTTTTCCCAGTGCGGGACGCGTGGAGCAACGTTTACAGTTGGCGGCTGAAACGTCTGTTAGGGCGATTTTGAGACAGAACTCGAGAAGGAACGACTCTGGATTGGAATAGCCACAATTCACTCGCTGTATGTTGTTTTCACTTTATTTTGCCACATAAATTCACACATTTTACAAGCTCTTCGTAATGTCCGAGCTGTACAAATTTTTGTATTTCTTTAAGGCATGGGCTGCCAGGAATCCCTTTAATGAATCTATCGGAACCTTTCCGAGGACTCCAACCAGAACTAGATTTATTGAGTGCCACTTTTTGAGATTTCCATTTCAAGATCCTTCTATTTTGATACTTTTTTGAAGATCTTCAAAGATACATAACAATCTGCAGGTAATGTTATGTCAATATGCGAGCACATTCAGTTTTTGTGGTCTTTCATCTCAATGTCTGGGTGGTTATTATTATTATTATTATTATTATTATTATTATTATTATTATATTGGTGCCGCATATCTAAACTTATTTATAAATGAAACTTTGTCTGTGTGTGTGTGTCTGTGTCCGTTACCTATAGACTCCGAAACGGCTGAACTGATTTTCTTGAAAATTTACACAGTTGTACTATAAGCGTTTGCGAATATTCTTAGCTATGTTTTGTGTCGAGTTACCCCAGATAAATATCGAAAATCGATAATCGAAAAAAATCGGATTATAGAAAGAGTGATCCGATTTAATCAAATTTGATACACTCATAGACAAAGACATAAGAAACGATATTCAGAAGTTTCAAGGTTACAGTTCTTACAATAGTGCAGAAAATCGATTATATATATATATAAAAGACAAGATGTTTGTGTGTGCGTCTATTTAACTGCCTGTATGTCTGTATTTTTTTCAGCCCTTTTATTTTAGTTTTTGCTTCGGGTTTGGTTCTAAGTAGGTATGATTTTAGTTCTTCGTCTCAGCCATGATACCATTTACTCAGAGGACTTATTTAACCTTCAAAATTCAGTTTACGACGAAAAACACTTATTTGATATCGGTACCAGGAAATCAAAATTTGACTTACATCCATTCATTTTTCTTTCAGTCTACGGCTTCGCTTTAACTGGAAACAACTATTGCTTTTTAGTCTTTCGTGCCAACGTCCAAAGAGCCTGAGCTCCAGGACCATGGATTAGTTTTAAAGCTTTCATTACACCCGAACAACGCCGGGCTCTACTGCTAGTTGAAAATAAGTTAATGATGGCTGTTTTCTGGTCTTCTTCTGTTTTGAAGATATTATTTAAAGTGCGTCTATTACTACAGGAATCATTTAAGCATTCATCTTCCATAGCTTTTTCAATTCTATAGCCAGTCCTGATATATATATATATATATATATATATATATATATATATATATTCAATACTTTCAGTTTTTTGGAATCCATACTTTGGTAACTGCTACTTATCTATAATAGTCAAGTCGGGTTTTATGCTTCAATGACATATTATTTTATTTTTTCATTTTTCATTTGATTTATTTTTTCACCGACACTTCAGTTTCAAATAAAATACTTGAAATAAAAAGGTGTGACTGGAAAACTTAATCTTAAAATTCATATGGATTGTAACAATAATGAAACGTCATTATATTCTAGAATGCTCATAACCTAAATTAAGGGATGAAAGGAAATTTCATAAATATTTGATTTAACGCTCGGTGGGGAAAGAAATCCCCAGTAATACTGGAAAGAGCGATAGAGAAACCTATTTTGCTGAAAAATGGTTTTAATAGGATTTTGTAAATTTCAGCTAATAGAATGCTGGCTGATCAGTCAATAAATACCGAATGTTTGCTTATAAGAAAACAGCTAATATTACCATTACTATCAAAAGTTTTGTCACGTTCTCTTTAATCTCATCCATGGTCTCATATGAATGTTATGCATGGCACTAAACCCGTTTAGAAATATCTAAACTGACAGCTGTATACAATTGCTTTCTCAGATCAATGGTTAAAAATCGTTTTCAGTGAATGAACCCTGTAGGTCTTAGAGAGGAACACACTTTTTCGAACGTTGTAGACTGAATCAGAAACAAAGAATTTTACCAAATAACAGAAACGGCATCACTTGAAAACTTTCAACAGCAGAAGCAATTACAATAGCTATCACATGTAACCTAAAGGGAAAAAATCACATAATCAAGATGTTGACGTTCCGTACTACTTCAGGCAAAAGGTTAGGAAGGAAACCCTCATCAATACTAGAATGAGCGATGGCAGTAGACTTAAGAAACCTATTTTCCTGAAAAATATTTAAAGAGAAAAAATTAATGATCTCACTCGAAAGTAGCCCTGGCTGTTTGGTCAATGAATCTAGAATGGTTCCATATAAGAACACGTCTAATAATATCATTGCCATTAAATATGAAAAGAATAGATAGTACCCTTTGATCCAAGTCTAATGGTCAGAGTAGTATTGACAGGATAGTTAATGAATACCGAATGTTTCTCTATAAGAAAACAGTATACTATAATAATGGGCCGGTTTAAAGTAGGGAGACCAAACGCGTGCACATGAGCTAAGTCTAAAAAATTTTCCGCTAATCGCATCGGCGTCGATATTCCACTGAGCATCCCTCATTTAATTTTTGCGTTCTTTTCGAAGAGAGAAACACAATTGAGAGATAAATGTACACTCTCCGCTCGAAGACAAATCCTACACTTTAGTTCCATCCCAGGAGGCAGGGAATGGCAAAAAGCGGAACTTGAGTAGCACTGCCTGCACAGTCAATGAATCCCGAATGTTTCCGCATAAGGAAACGTTTTCCAATATCATTGCTATTAAAGATGAGAAGAATCTGTTGTACGCTTTGATTCAAGCTAATATTACCATTATTAATGTCAACTAAAAGTTGATTAGGCCAAAAAATCTCTCAGACATTTTTATTCCCTCTAATCCTGATGTTTTTTGTCTCCCTTCTCACTAAAGAAAGCGAAAATAAAGGACTACATATATCGCCCGGTTCACACACCACCCACGTCTATTGTACAGGTGTAGAGGCTCATCCCTTGTTCCCTGTTTAGGATGTGGTTTCTGCCAAATCTTTTCATTCCTACGTAGCCCCCTGCACATCAGTGGCGTTACCGCTTTGCTCGAGGTGATATGATTTAAAAAAAAAAACTACAAGAAAAATGAATGCATGGTCATCAGTAAAAAGAGGAGCCCCAAAATGCCAACTACAAGTCGGTGATACAGAAATCAACTAGATAGAGAAATTTAAATACCTGAGATTTGTTCTAGCAGATGACGGAAAAGGAGGCACTAGGATTCGAAGAATGGTCAAGACTGCATTCCAAAAGTTGAGGAGAGTATGAAGATTTCGCTCGAAAAAAAAAAAAAAAAGAAGAGAGTACTGGATTGTTATATGATGTTTGGCCTTCAATATGGCAGCAAATGCTGGACAATCTCATCAAAGATGAAGAAAATACCTGAAGCAACCGAAATGTGGCTCTACAGAAGGATGCTGAGGATACCACGGACAGAATATCTGAGCAACGGCGAGGTTTTGAAGAGGATGGACACGAAAAGGAAACTGATAATTGACATCAAGAAGAGACAGTTGAAGTTTCTGGGACATGTAATGAGAAAAGAGGGCTTGGAGAATCTGATGCACACGGGATGGATAGAGAGAAGGGGAGATAAGTGAAATATAAACTATAATGAAAGAAATATTAAAATTCTAAGCATTTATGGTTGTCATTATAGTAACAGTATGAGTTATATTGGAATAAAAAACGATACATTTGCGTCAATTAAATTACAGTTATTTTCAATAGGCAGGATTTTGTTCATAGTGTCACCGTCACAATTATATATCTACTAGTTTACACGTACCGTCAAAAATGACCGCTTTTTGATTTAGTTAAGCATTTTTAAAAATATTTCATAAGCACAGTATTACTACACAGCATGTGCGTTGTGGTGCATTGGATATCGGCTCGGAACGAGAAATCGGGGAGCCGAGTTCGAATTCCAGCCGAATTCATTGCATTCACTTACGCGCAAATACCCTTGGGAAAGGTATTAATCAGTCTATTCCTTCCAGTTATGGGTTAAATAACAGGACAGATTGGGTTCTATAGCCTTGGTCGGCAACCAGTCTACCGCAGAAAGCAATGGCAACCTACTGCAGGATAATCTTCTGCCCAGTCAGTCATGTCTCTTTCGAGACATGATCGCCCAAGCGTGTATCAAGCATGGCAATTAACTGACTGACTGATTACTACAGAGAATACTATCCATTTATCTGCGAGCTAAAATTATTTAATTCATCAATAAATTACACCATTTATATTAAAAATTTAAATTGAATTTAAAACAAAACTGCCTAAATTTCTTGTACGTGAAGTTATCATCATTTATATTATTTACATGCAGATTAATGTCTTAATCTTTGAATTCTATTTCCACAATGCCTTCAGAAAAGGCAAATATATAGGAATGAGTAAATTTCTCATTTTTATATCGTGAGTTTATATATATATATAGAGAGAGAGAGAGAGAGAGAAAGAGAGAGATAGATAGATAGATATATAAACTCACGATATGAAAATGAGAAATTTACTCATTTATATATATATATATATATATATCTATATATATATATATATATATATATCGACAAGCTCTGTTAATCCATTTGTTTATTAACTTCATTGAATTGCCAAATTAGTTGTTTTATATAAACGGTAAATTTAACAAATTCATATTTATGAATATTTTATTTAATTTTTTCCCGAGTACTTCCAAATTTTGCTACATTTGTTATCAAAAGATTTTAGTCTTTATTTAATCTTATCCTTGGATGTTTTGATTTCTAATTATATTATATATGTTTTATATAATACATATTAAATTAAATAATTAATTAGAAAGTTTTAAAAAGTTAATAAAATATTGGATAGAAAGAAATTGTCGATATTATTCAACCAATAAATACGAAATACAATAACGAGTTGAAAATAATTTTTTTTAAATAAAGCATCTATAAAGAAATATTATTTGTTATTTGAAAAAAACGCTCATAAATATTTATAAAATTTTAAAATGTCATAGTTTATGTCTGAAGATAATTTGTTTTATGTGAAGTATAATGTTATGTCATGAGATATTAAAAAAAGATGGAAATTTACTGTGTCCTTTTGATTTTTTATATTTTTGTTGCGTATGTTTGTCTGGGAAAAGTATTGTTTCTATAAAAAAAAAGATTTGGAAAAACCGAGGCGTAGATTAATACTTTATATTTGATTGGGCGCTCCAGAAAATACCTGAATACATATATATATATATATATATATATTTTGTAATTGTGTTATTACAATGGTTTATAAATGCATTATATCACTACACAAAAATGTTCATGTTTCAGAACAATACTATTCTTCAGGTGATATTTTAAAAAGTAAATGGTGAAAATGATTTATTTAAAAATATAAAATGAATTCATGGTTATTTAGAAAATTAAGGAATGGTGGTTGGGGGAAGTTAAAAAATATGTAGGTGCGCCACTATTACTCTATCAAAAGTGAGAATTAGGTTGAACTATGGAATTGGAACTTTGTATTGAGCACTTTTTATAAAAGTAAATGCATAAACAGTGGGTTTTAATCTATCTGTACTTTCACTTCCTTCAACGGATGACTATATATATATATATATATATATATATATATTCAGGTATTCTGAAAATATCTGAATATCCTAATAACTACCTACTAGGTCATACAATCATGGATGAAAATGTTCTAAAACCCTTAAGTAAGTTCTCCTAATTTTGATAATTGCGCGTTCATAAAAGATCCCTGTTACGTGAGCGTTTTTTAAAAACAGTAAATCGCCTGATGACACCGAAAGGTAGAAATCCAGATCGCAAAATAACTCGTTCCCAAATGAAAAATATTCAAAAATTTTACAATATAAATGTATTGAACATTTTTTTTTATACAACTGTGTACCGGGCTAATTTAATTATGATTATAAACTAACTAATTAACTAAGTATATATATATATATATATTACAAAAGCAAAACTATTCTTTACTAACGCGTTTTGTCCTCTGTTGTACATTATCAAGGCAAATGTAAGGATTTTGTTATTTTTTATTTATAAATAGAAATAAAAAATATCGTCAGTTTTATCATTTTTTTTATTTAAAAACGCTCGAAAATATACAAAAAGCTAACTGTGAAAGTCAAGTTAGACTTTTGTCTAAGATCACAATGATGCGTGAAAGTCTTTTGAATCCTATATATATATATATATATATATATATATATATATATCACCATTCATCTTTTATTCCTTTCTCCACACTGTCCACATCTGTAAATTTCTATACATCCAATACCTTCCTCCATAATTTTTGTTTTAACCATTTCACCGTAAACAAAGTGATAATACTGCTCAGACGTAATTGATTACTAGACGTCAAAGAGAATAAAAAGACTTTAGTAAAAAGAAAAGGCAATAAAAGAACAGGTTCCAGGAAGGTAAAAGATGGGGATTAGTGATTCATTGAAATGTTTAAAGATTGTACGTGAAAGGGAAGCAAAAGTACGGAACACATTTCCACAGATGAGAAGCGCAAGAAACGACACTATGGGATTAGAACTTCGGTTATATCTTTCTCCTTCAAAAGTAAAAAGATGAGACCTAGCCGCCAATCTAGCAGTCCGCTTAAATTCCTGCATTCGTGGTACCAAGAAGGAGGTTAGCTCATTTGAACAACTACCATGAAGATATTTTTTAGAAAAGACGAAGTGAAACCCCGTTATGACGGTGGGACAAGTTTTAAACAGTCGTTTTCTGCAACACTCACTTTGAAATATACTATACGCATTTTAATATATTATTTTTATATTATATAACCTATTTTGGTTTTAATATTAATATTAATATTGATTTCACATATTCTAATTTAATTTTATTTATTTGCAGTTATATTTTTTTACCTATCAGATATGCATATTTTACAGAAAAGGAAATTATTTCCGTTTATATTTTCTTTTCTGGGTATTTGGTGCAGTAACCGGAAAAAAATGTCCTGATACGCGGTCCGTTAATTTCTTTGCTGGAAGCGAAATACAAGGGCCGACTTATTATTGTATTTGCAGGATTCTTTTTTTTCCAAAGGGAGCCGCTTTTGCGTCGTGTTTACATAATTTGTCAGAACTGTTGTTCTGTTACTACTTGAAGATGAGTTTATCGTCTGCTGTTTACACAACGGTCAGCGTGACGTACAGTCATTCGGGGATATTTCTGTTTAGCTGGGCCAGCTTCGACAGAGTCGTCTTCCACGCTTGCTCGACTTGAAATATAAAAATGCGCACGTGAGAAAGAGATCAATACGTAGTTGCGTTAATGCATAAGTCTGAAGCAGTGTTTCTCAACCATTATTTTTTTTTTTAAATCAAGAGCCTACTTATAGTGTAGTATAGTATCGCTGGAAAACAACAAGGAACACGTATATAAAAAATATAATCTTATATTTTTTATTCTTCGTCGGTGACGTTTGTGAGGAGCAGGAGAGCAGCCAGAGAAATCACACATACGATAGAGCTGTCGGGAGACTTTGGCCAATTTCTATATCTTTAGCCAAAAATTCTAGAGTTTTGTGTAGTCTTAAAACTCCAACGCTATGCTTGATTTTTTGTTGCACTTTACTGACATCATCTATGGTCGGATATATCTGTCAACCACCCTTGTCCTTTGTTGACTTTTATCTACGGCCGGATGTAGCTGTTAACCACATCCTTGCTGGACCATCGCCTTTCAAGCAGGTTGTCACTTTTTGTTGACCAGACTTACGGAC
Source organism: Ascarosepion bandense (assembly GCA_037127315.1). Taxonomy (NCBI): domain Eukaryota; kingdom Metazoa; phylum Mollusca; class Cephalopoda; order Sepiida; family Sepiidae; genus Ascarosepion; species Ascarosepion bandense. The sequence goes on from JBBBDQ010001137.1 coordinate 1,142,263, forward strand.
GGATGTAACTGTCAATTTCATCCTTGCCGGTTCATCGTCTTTCAAACCAGCTTGTCACTTTTGTTGACCTTACCTACGACCGGATGTACCTGTCAATTACTACCGCCGTTCAAGGTAATATATTACAATATAATAACTAAATCCCTGGGGAGGACTATAAATTTTAATAAGAGAAAATTAGTGATGATATTTAAAAATGTTTTTAATGGTTGTAATTTTTACATTAACATTCTCGAAGTAGATTAACAGTAGGTATTATTACATCTTATACAAGATCTTATGTTTTGAAAATTCTATTTTTTTTTTTGTTATTTTACTTTATTTAATCTTCTCAATATAATATATTGTACCAAATATATATTTTAATGCTCTGAATTTTAAAGATTTGTTTATTTATTTATTTTCTATTGAAACTGAACATTTTAACGTTAGAATGAATATATCATGAAGAAATTATGTGCGAACTGCTGTCTATATATATTTATTTAACACTGGAACTCTAACCATCAAATAAAGATAGACGACTACTAACCATGGATATATCATACCTGATTTTGAAAATATCAAAAAAATATTAAATATAAATCTTTATTTGAAATATTTTACATGCATGCACTTCAAAACTTTTCATTTTTACTTTGAGTTGACATCAATAAGAACGGAAAAACATTATATATATATATATATATATATATATATTGTAATTTAGTTGTTGCAATGGTTCATAAAACATTATATCACTACACCAAACTGTTTTTCTTCAGGTGATATTTTAAAATAAATGGTGAAAAATGTTTTATTTAGAAAATATAAAATAAATTGATGGTTATTTAGAAAAATGGGAGCGGTAGTTGGATAATATGCTTGTAGGTGTGCCAATATTGTTCAATCAAAAATGAAAACTATGAAGTTGAAAATTTGATTCACGAAAGAAAACAGAGTAGCCTGATGTCATTGCATGACACGTTTTAATTTTGTCTTGGTAAGATACATAGTAGGACGATACTTTATTTAAATGGGTAGACAATATATTTTTAACAGCAGGTTGGATTTCAGGGTTTTTTTTTAGTTTGATTTTTTTCATGAGTTAAAGGGGATGGAATGTTTAGGTTAGAATTAGAATTAATTATACTAAGGTATATTGTAGTTATGAAAATGTGTAGTTATTAAATAATTATACTAAGGTATATTGTAGTTATAAAAAACAAATAGGTATTGTGTGGGTCATCAATTTTAGTAAAATAATTTTTAATTTTTAAGTTATATTGGAGCTTAAGTTATAAATTAATAATTTTAATTAATTACATTTTAGAGAATGAAAATATTTTCGATGTTTATATAAAATAGTCAATTCATCTCTTTATATATATATATATATATATATATATATATATATATATATATATATATATAGGAAAGAATATTAATAAAAAATGTTGAATTTAAAAATGTACTTTTTTTTTACAGTATTTGTTTATTTTTATTATTGTATTTTATATTTCAGACCGCCCTCGGTCCTTCATCAGAAACGAGTGATTTTTAAATTTGAATTAGAAACGTATTTCACGATAGCGCACATCGATCGTAGCACACTTCTCACATACAAAAAACGAAAAGATAACAACCGAATTCCCATGGTTTTTAACCATAATCAATATTCCTACACACTTATCAAAAATTTAAAAAATGATTACAGGAACCTCCAATCAAACAAAAACATCAAAGACATTTTCGATAAACCACCCATAAATGCAAAGAAACAAACACCCAACCTATCAACTATCCTCACTTCTAACAAATATTTAAATAATACAAACCTATCAGGGAATTTAAAATGTGGGAAGCCTCGCTGTTTAATTTGTAAACATTTAATAACAGACAAAACATTCTCTGTACCCAACACCAAAATAAAATTACACCCACCAAACCTTACTTGTGACAGCAAAAACATCATACTTTCTCTTCTGCTCAATTTGCCCCAACAGTGGATATATCGGCGAATAGCTTTAGATTTCGCTTCAATAATCACAAACTAAATATACGACAAAAAAATGTATACTCCCCAATTGCAGCCCATTTTAATCAACCTGATCATACTTTAGAAAATTGCAAATGTTTACTAATAGACTCCAATTTTAGTTCTACATACACACGCAGAGAGAAAGAAAAATACTGGATTTTAAAATTAAATACACACAAGCTAGGGTTAAATAGGGACTTAGGTGTGTTGAATCTTTACAAATATTTCAATAGCTAAAAATTTTTTTTCAGATATTCCAAGAAATTTTTATCTAAAACAAACAGACTTTCTCTACGGACGTGCCGCATGTTGTGAACAAACACACCACGTGATGTAAACACAAAAAAAATATTCGGACGCTATCGTGAAATACGTTTCTAATTCAAATTTAAAAATCACTCGTTTCTGATGAAGGACCGAGGGCGGTCTGAAACATAAAATACAATAATAAAAATAAACAAATACTGTCCAAAAAAAGTACATTTTTAAAAAATTCAACGGTTTTTATTAATATTCTTTCCTATACATATTAAGACAGTATACGTGGATCATCACTATGTTATATATATATATATATATATATATATATATATATGGGCAGCATATCTTAAGTCAAGCAGGTTTGTTTTAATAATCTAGACATATTATGTCTATTGTTATTTTAATCCTCCCGAATTCACGGATACATTTCTTAATGTTGTAAGTTAACACATTAAGGAAGGCGCCGTAGTTTTTCTCATTCCTTTTATTTTCCCAAGTATTTTCAATCTCATCCAAGATCATATTCAGGTTGCTTCGGTTGAATTGCTAAGTGATTTTTTTGTGCTTGCGCATGAAACGCGTTCTGTTAATTAACAAATTTATAAACTGGCAACTAGGTCCCACCCTTTTGCACTAAAACAGTCAAATGCAGTCGCCACTTCTACTCCCTCAGTTACTTTTTTCACACTTCCCGCCTGTGGGACTCCTTTTTGTATACTTGCTTCCCTAATAGCTAGAATCTCGAAGAATTTAAATGCAACATCAATTGCCATCTCTTATCTCCTTGACTTCCACTTTTCACCTATCCTTTCCCCGACACCCACTGTATCTTGTTTTACTTCCTTTTCGCGCTACTGTCACGTAAACCTCTTCATACCCGTATTCCCTTCTCTTATCCATTTTCCGACACCCCCTGTAACCTGTTTCTCTTTCTCTTTACTCTCTTCTCGTATAACCCCCTGTGCGCCAGTAGCAGTACAGTCTTGCTGGGGGTGAAACGATTATTTAAAAAAATAATTATTTTGCCTTATAAAGGAAATGTTGTCTTCACAGAATTTTTTTTAATACACAGACCAATAGACTGTTTAAAGTAAAAATAGGAATGGGGCGTCTGTTTCAAATACGGGTATCCACTACAAGAACGCTCGAAATTATATACGTGTGTGCATGTGTGCCTGTATACGTGTGTGTGTGTCTGTATAGGTGTGTATATGTGTGTGTGTCTGTGTGTGTGTGTATTGCCACGTTCCAATTAATGCAATTTCAAATAATATGAAATTCAACCGAGTCCAAATAAGAAATTAACATGCAGTCTTAATTAGGACGTGTTAATTTTAAATTAAGACCGTCCGCAATTTTGTTTCGTTTCTATGATACCTTTCTTTTTTTTAATCATTAGGTGTTAAATTCACGAAACCTTTTCAACTGAGACGAGCGAGTTTCTTTAAACATCTTAAAATACTGACCCTAATCGTCTAATGATGCATTAAAATAGTTTGTTTTTTTTTCATGAGCGCATTTTCGTTAATTGAGAACAAGGTCTGTCTAGCATGTTTTATAATAAATGGATGCAGGATCAATATTTAGATGGAGAACTGCACTGGAACACCGAATGTTGTAAGAAAACTTCTACAACCCTAAATATATTTCGGCTTTAAATAATTCACATAGGGTTTCAAAACAAATCAGCCAGCCATATGTTTATGGCTAATGACAAATTAATATGCGTTGTTTCAGCTTAAGCAATAAATTTTATCTTTCTTGAAAAAAAGTTGATCATCTTCATTTGCAAATTGAATAGGCATAATTGCATATTATTTTTAATTGCTTCATCCAAAGCAAGACGATCATATCACTAAGACCTGAGCGTGAAAGAAAACGAGAAAAGACTCGTGAGGAGAAAGAGAACAGGATTCAGGAAGGTAGAAGAATGCAACTGACATAGCATTTAATATTTGGAAGATCGCAGGTGACAAGGAAGCAAGAAAGCGAAAAACATTTAACAGGCGAGTAGGACGGAAAAAGACTATTTGAATAGAAATTACGGTCACATATAGCTATTTCGACAGTAAAACGATGGGACCTAGTTGTCAATCTTGTAGTATACTTAAATTTATGCGATCGAAGTACCATAGAGGAAATACACAGGGAATACACAGGGAAGTCGATATGCCAGGTCAGAACCGATAAAATTACAGGTCTTTTGAATTTTGTCGAGTACATCGAAATATAGCTGGAGATCTAGACCAAATATGGTGGCAATATTATATGCACTGACGAACGGTAAATTTATAAATGCTCAAGAATGGTTCTGGCGAGAAGTGTCTGGTTCAACACAGTGAACCAACTTTCCTAACAGCAGGCATAGCAGTTGGATCAATATAATCACTCCACTTTATATCAAGAGTTTTTCAGGTTACGACAATCAGTGCTGAGCAGTAAACATCAAAAAGAATTGGAGAAAAATGTTGCTCTTCTGATGTCTAAAAGAGAGCAGTTTCGTTTCTAAGGTGTTAAAATGTACAAACCGTTTATTGCCTCAGTTGACATCTGATCAGAGCTCATTTCCGAAATTGGTTCCAGTTGGTCGTCGCTCTTGCATCCTCTTGCTATATCATAGGAAAATATGATGTGCTATATTGCTCTCTTTATTTTCTTAATAAAAGATGTCCCATTTTCTTCACCAAAGTCAAGCAGATTATACTAATAAAACTTAGACGCAGAAGTTTACAAATATACCAGGTTTCGGAGACCTCGGGCCGGGAGGCAGTGGCCCGAGTGATATATAGTGCACTGCCACCCACATTCTGCAGTTGGCAGCTGCACTCGAGTAGTTCACGCAGTGGGAGACCAACCGATCGGATGTGGGTAATTGGCGTTCATGTTTTCGTTTTAAGCGCGCTTGTTTGTGTAAGCGAGATATCTGTAAAGACGCGTGCAGCCGACACAGGATAATCATTGGGGCGCATCTGGCAACTATGAAATCATTTGATTGGGTCCATAATTTGAGAGACTGATTCACGTCTTGTAGTATATGGTGCTTCTAAGGCGAATATGTTCAGTTAGAAAATCTTTCAGATTTATTTTGGGCGATTGTCGTAAGATAATGAAAGAAAGCGAGAAGAAAAGTCTACGCCTCAACTGCAAGTCAGAATGCATAATTGTTAACAAAAGACGTGCTCCAAAAATGCAAATTACAAATTAGGAATACAAAAACCAAGCAATTACAAAAACTTCAATAACTGCGAAGTATTTTAACAGAGGACGGAAGGTGCGACACTGAAATGCGAATGTGTATTGGGATAGCCAAAGATGCATCCCAAAAGCTAAGCAGAGTATTAAGAAATAGAAAAATTTAATTAGAAAAAAAGAAAAGAGTACTGAACTATTGATATTTGTACTTCTATATAGCAGTGAATGCCGGATATTCTCCTCAAAGATGATGAAGAGACCTGAAGTAAAAGTAACATGGTTCTGCAGGATACAGACGATACCATGGTTTGAACATGTGATCAACGACGAAATCTTACAGAAAATGGAAACAAAAAGGCAACTTATAGTTAACATCATATTGAAGGCAAGAAGGGCGGTGAAAAACAAGGCATAACATGGCAGAATAGTGTTAAGTAAAAAGCACAAAAACCAAAATTTATTAAGAGCGACAAAAGACAAGAATTTGTGGAGAGCTATGGTCGTCTACCTGCTGAGGGGTACGGCACATGAAAAAGAACATTAATTTTGAAAATTAATTGCAACAACAGCTTTAGTTTCCTTCTTTTCCCCAAAAGATGTGACAGGGTGTAATCGATTTCTATTTATTATTCAGGTTAGGTTCTTTGTAGTGGGGTGCAGAAATATGAATATATTTTCGGGGTGTATGATGCAATTTTTTGAACGTTGAAAAACATTGCATCATCCGTGATTGCATCAGATTTTTATTACGCTCAGACACTAATGTTTTGACTCTCGATTAGTGCAATGGATATTACTCCAAAGAAGCGCACGAAAATTGTAACGCTGCACAAACACACTGGCAAGCCTTACAGAGAGATTGCGGATAATTGTTGGTGTCAGTCTTTCAACTGTCACTCGTGTCATTAAGGAAAAAAAACAAACTGTAAAACAAAATGCGGTTGGAAGAGAAATACAGCGCCAAGAGACGACGTATACGTAATCAGGTAAAGTGTGAAAGATCCTTATTCGTTCATAAGGAGTCCTTATTCGTTTAGTTTCAATTTATTTGTACAAGGGTGTATTATCTATCACTTCTTTTTATCTAATGTTTATTTTATACTATCATAATTATTTTTTCTACAACTGTAGCGGATTGTGCAGTTGGCACTAATTATAGTCGTCATGCATTTCTGCAGACTAATTCATCTCCACGAATATTCCAAGTATTTGGGGAGATGGGTATTTTTTTTATTGAATCACGGTTTATAGATAGATTTCCAACCAAGCCAGAAGAGTTTCTATCTACCCATTAATACATCAACTGGTTTTAAATTCAGATATATCTTTCTCTTTCACTGGTTACCAATCAAGGCTAGTGAGCTCTGTCTGTCTGCTATTTAAACCATAACCGAGTTAAATAGAAGATAGAACTCTGCTTTCCCATAGTATTTGTGCGAAACAAACTCAGCTCGCAGATATCTCTTTCCGACTCGTTAACCATTACTCTACCTAAAATTAATATTTAAAGACAACATTTAATTTTTAATATCCCTTTCAGCTTTTCAAGCTATATGTTTTGTATATCGGGTATTTAAAAACTCATAAGGCAAATATTAATATGCAAAGATCCCTAAATATCGCCGTTTTAACAGGACCTGTATATAGATTAAAGAAGTTCTGTCGTAATTGTATCCAAGTTAAAAAATATCAGATTATCAACGCAGGCATTTGAAATTTAATCTCAAATGCATTTGTAAACTGTTTTATAAACTAAAGAATTAACTAGACAGTGAGAAAAATGTGTTTATACTGTATTTGGTTTTCAACAGAATGTTATGGTTAAATCCACTCACAACGACAAGGTATCATTCGCTGTCGCCATTTGGCACTTGTTTCTTCGTCACCGTCCTATAAACGAAATGTTTTAAATTTTTAACTCAGCGTTAAAAACATTGCATTTAATTTGCAACACACACACACACACACACACACACACACACACACATGTAAAGTGTGAGTGTTTTGGGATGGCGCGTAATAAGCTTTAGCCAGAAGATGTTTCTTTTAATACTTTTTTGATATTGCTGATAAATTTTGTGTCTCTTTTGACACCGGAGCACAGAAAAACGACATCACAGATTTTATAATAAAAAAACTACCACTACAACGACTCTAATTTTACCAAAGGATATATCCATGGTCTAATCACAGCCACACACAAAATACGAACGATATATCCATTCCTCGCAGATATTTAAAACCCCTAAATGAATTAAAAAATAACAAAAATATATACATATCTTCTTCCGATACGAGTGAGGGAATCGTAACCATAGACGGACACATGTACCAACAGAAAAGGAGAGACATCAGTGACAATAAAAGCATCTACGAAAAAGCTACCGAAAGCAGTATCACAAAAGAGACATAAAAATATATAAGCGAAATCAAAAAAAAATATTCAAAGAAGACACCTCCTAGCTAAAGCTTATTATTACACCATTATTACACACCATCTAAAAACACCCACACCATACGGACTACCACAAACACATAAACCAGACATTCTAATGAGACTGTGATGATACCGACCGAGCAAGATGTTCCGGTTGAAAAATAAAAATTAATTAAATATTAAATTTCCAGTTCATGAGACTACGCGAATTTTATTTATCGGCCAATGGGAAGCCCAGAATCAAATACAAGTGTGAATCCCAAATGATCTGCTGCGATCCAAAAAGTCAAAATAAAAGCCGATACAGAAAGCATAGACAGACAGACCCAGACTCGAGAGAGAAGAGTGCAATTAGTATCCCCCTGGACCAAGTCAAGCGGCTTACTATCCTAGCCTCCCTTAACGCCCCCGAGTCAGTCTGTGTGTGTCGGCCTGCGTCGGTCTGTCTGCCTAGGTGCTTTCGGAACATCTGCGCGAATCCAGCTGCGCATCGACGACTTTTGGTCATTGCTTTTTGGTCGTGAGAGTGCGAACATCCGGTCCCTCGCTTTTGCTCGGTCGTATCACCACAAGACCTATCAAATCAAGAACAGGCAGCACCCCACATAAAATAGCCGGCAAGTTAAGCCAAATGTTAACACCACTTTTCGGCACAATCAGTCTCTCACATATATATAACTCAAGTGACCGCTTGAACAAACTCAAAACATAGACATCAAAAAATAAATATATGGCAAGTTTAGACATGAAATTCTTGTACAATAATGTTCCTATAGAGAAATGCCTAAATCTATTAAAAACACACTTATAAAAAGTCAAAAGTAAAAATTACCTCTCCCTACGCAGAAAGTCATAAAACTATGCTATCTAATTACTAAGCAATGTTTCTTCACTTTCATTAACCATTTCTATAGACAAAAAGTTGATTTACCAATGGGATCGCCTCTCAGCGCCGTTCTCGCTTGTTTCTTTTGAGAATTTCTAGAAAGGGACTTGCCCAAAAGCATTTTACCATCAAACTCTTTCTATTTCAGATATTTTTTTTAATCATATCACCCCGAGCAAGGCGATAACGCCACTGATGCGCAGGGGGCTACGTAAGAGTAAAAAGATTGGAAAAGAGAAAGCCGGAAACCACATCCTAAACAGGGAACAAGGGATGAGCCTCTTCACCTGTTCAATAGACGTGGATGGAGTGTGAACCGGGCGATAGTTTAGTCTATCTACTCCAATTGAAAAAAAAAATAAAGAAAGAAAAGAGTGAAAAGATTGGAAAAGAGAAAACCGGAAACCGCATCCTAAACAGGAAACAAGGGATGAGCCACTTCACCTGTTCAATAGACGTGGGTGGAGTGTGAACCGGGCGATAGTTTAGTCTATAGACGACTCCGTACTAATTTATTCACAAACTACTTACATAACAAATTTTGTCAATAAACTTAACAGCAGTGAACCTACAATAGACTTTACTTTCGTAAATGAATCCAATCATACTCTTCCTTTCCTAGATATCATATTACACAAGAATAACAACGAAATCAATTCTGATGTCTATAGAAAAGTTACCAAGAAATACGACCTGATCAATTTCTATTCAAAGCACTCATTTAAAATCAAATCTGGTATTATTATAGGCTTCTTTTTAAGAGCATTCAGAATCTGCAGCCCACCAATATTTATCAAAAGAAGAAACATACATAAAAAACATTCAAAAACTTACAATACTCGTATCACTTTATTCACAACGCAAAAAGTAAGGCAACAAAAATACACAACTTCAACAAAAAAACAAAAAAACAAACAGAACATTATCAACATTCATAAATTAAACAATAGCAAATACATTATACTACCTGTTGTGGGGAAACACACCTATTCCTCAGATAATGAACTCTCCCTCTTATATTAATAAGATTTAAGAGGAAGTTAACGGGAGAGTTTCTTGAGAACTTCTTGGGAAGTTCATAGAGTTTTAGAGTTCTATTGGAGTTCAGTAGAATTACCAGGAAGTTGATATAAGTCGGCAGTTAGCCGAATACTAAGGAGTCGGCTTTCAGTGGAAGATTACCAAGTTCCTAACATTTTGGGTGCGTTAAGTCGATTAGCAACCGACATAGCACGATTATAAAATTCAGTGCGAAAACTACTCCACAACACTACCTAACAATTTCATAGCATCCACTATTCAGAACAACTTACCCTATCTAAAATAAACGAAAATAATAACAACTACTTCGAAAACTGATGGGCATGGTCGGATCTAAAAAAAAAACAAAAAAAAAGCCGAAACCATAGCAAACAAGCAGGTATATACAAAATAAATTATAAAATTGTCACTCAAAGTACATCGAGGAAACAAGTAGAAACCTAAAAAACATAAATATGAACACAAGAAACATCACAATTAATAATTCAAAGAATGCATTTGTGATTCACAGAAATAAATTCGACGACAATTTCAATTTAAAAATGCGCCACTCATAAAACGAGAAAACAATTTATTCAGAAGGAAAAATCGAGCGCCGCCATCCAGTACTACCAAAATATCAATTTACGCCCCGGTTTTTTCCCCAATCTCACCATTTCTTATAGAAACAAACAATACTTTCTCAGGCCAACATACACAACAAATATATAAAAAAAATCAAAGAAAACGGTTAATTTCCATCATTTTAACATCTCATAACATAACATTACACTGCACATGAAAGAATTCTCTTCAAAAAGATCTACGACGTTTTTCGAATACTTAATAATTATTTTATGAATAATTTGTGAGCGTTTTTCTCAGTTCCCAACAATGTTTTGTTTATAGATACGTTATTTAAAATAAAATTAATTTCATTTTTTGCCTTGATAAAGTCCATTACAGGACGAAACGCGTAGGTGAGTAAAATATAGTTTTTTCTCTTGTCTTCTTTATTGAAGTATATATATATATATATATATTGTTACATATAACAGACAATGAATGTCTATTATGCTTAATCATGAGCCGTTCTAAACATCGTATTTTGGCTTTAATTTCAGGTGAAAATGAAGACAACAATTGTCCAACATATATGATATTTTTTATTATGCAGGTTCTAAGCTTTCGGCTCACATGAACCATGTTCAGAGAGATTACAGGCACGTTAACATAAAGACATCCACAATCAAAGATGATTTTATCTTGTGTTGACATAAAACATTGCTATGCAACGATAACAGTCACCGAACAATAGACGTATTTCGTAAATTTGTAATGCGGTTCTATGACGTCACACCGCGTGAGAGACCGAAATGTTAACAGAACCATGTCTAAATTTTCACCTGAAATTATAGCCAAAATACGATGTTTAAAACGGCTCATAATTAAACATAATAACCATTCAGTGTCTATTATATTTAACAATATATGCTTAGAAAATTATCTACTGCCTCGATACACTATATATATATATATTGTATCAAAAATAAATTTATAAACTTTGGGATCGTATTTTTTACGCTAAAACAAGGACAATATAAAGATATGTCCTCAAATTTTTCGTTTTTCTAATTTATTAATTTTAAAGATTAGTGTAGATGACATTGTGTTATCATATAGACTAGGTCACATTTGTCATTCGTGTAAATCCGCCTACATTATTTAACTGAGAAGTGTTCCGTTTAACAAAGTTTAACGCTTCATATCGTGAGCAGGCAGATATGATTTTACACACAGATGAGTGAATGGCAATGAACGCGAGGCTGCACGGCTGCATCAGATTGCGTTTCCAGACCGAAGCCAGCCGAAACATTTAACCTTTGCTGCTGTTTATCGTCGCGTTGCTGAGACAGGATCTATGGCACCACAAACTATGGATCGAGGAAGACCAAGATCCGCTCGTACGCCTGACCACTAAGAATACATTTTACAGGCTGTCAGAGACGACCCAGGTACCAACACATGTCAAATGGCCATTACATGTCGTAAATCTTATAATACAGCATGGTACTATAACTACTAATGAATTATGAGTACTTTTGATTGTTCATTTAGTGGCAGACTAATACTGCTAATAAAATCTATCTAAACTTATTTATAAATGGAACTTTGTTTGTGTGTGTGTGTGTCTCTGTGTGTGTCTGTTTGTATCCGTTACCTATAGACTCCGAAACGGCTAAACCGATTATCTTGAAAATTTGCACAGTTGTACTATAAGCTTCTGCGAGTGTTCTTAGCTAGGTTTTGTGTCGAGGTTCCTCCAATAAATATCGATAATCAATAATCTAAAAAATCGAATTATAGAAGGAGTGGTCCGATTTTAATCAAATTTGATACACTCATAGACAAAGACATAAGAAACGATATTCAGAAGTTTCAAGGTTGCAGTTCTTACAATAGTGCAGAAAATTTGATATCAGTTCCAGGAAAAAATAATTATTGCTTTTTAGTCTTTCGTGCCAACCTCCAAAGAGTCTGAACTCTAGGACCATGGATTAGTTTTAAAGCTTTCATTACACCCGAGCAACACCGGGCTATACTGCTAGTTGTATCATAATTTTAAAATCGAGTGTTCAATCGCAAATAACTGTGACGACCTATAATAAAAAAGCTCTTTATATAACTGAAGTTGCTAAATATAAAGTATCAAATTTTTTTATATAATTTTAATGTAGCTATGATTGTATTTAAAAACGGCTTTTCTTTTCATATATTCTTTTAAGTTAACCTTTTTATTCAATATTATTCTTATTTGAAAATGATAACCGGTTCCCGTATAATCCCCGAAATTAAGCAACGACGAGCTTAGTCAGTGCCTAGATGGGTGACTTTTTGGGGATATCAGGTGCAGTAAGCTTGAATGAACTAGTGGATAATGGCTCAGAATTATTAATCGAAGAGTCAAGTTCGAATTCTAGTTAAGTTCGGTATATTCACTTACGCACAAATATCCATGGGAAAGGTCTTAATCCACCTCTCCTCTCCCCAGCTATGGGTTAATTGATAAGTCTTGTATCACTAAATCACTCTTATTTCAAAAGAAATTATTACAATATCAAAGTATTTTATGGCTTTAAATAACCTGGAAATGGTTAATAAGCAGTAGAAGCCGAAACAGTGATAAAAATGACAATTTAAATAATTATCTGATGAATATATTAGAAAAAAATACACAATTTTGCAAAATTAATAATTAAAAGCCTATTTTAAAGAGAGTTATTGATCAAAAAGGAATATGTCTATTTTATTTTAAATGATAATTCTTTGTGGCTATTAAGAGTCCCTAAGCAACTTCTCGAAAGCGATTGTTTTTTGGTAAGTGCAACTGCGAATCGGCGACTGCGATATGTTCCTAAACCGTCTCTTAGATCAATTTACTAGTATAATGGTTTTGTTTCTCACTCAGTGCCCTAGTGCTATGGCCTGTCTTAGACTAAGCTAAGCAATAGTAAAAAAATATCGTTATAGAAAACCTTGATGTATTTATTAAGTAAAATAAGTTTTTCTTGATCATTTCACTTCAAGCACGGAGATAATGTCACTAAAATGCAGGGGCCTATTAGGAGTGAAAGAGAATAAGAAGATTTTAGAAGCGACTGGTGATGTTCAAGCTGCTGCTCAGGAAAGATTATGCACACTCTCCCAGAAACTGCAACTAAGGTCTGTTCAGCAGAAGTGCAGTATAAAGCATAGTTGGGTACTGAGGGGGTGTTGAACAAACACAAATATGCATGAGCAGGTGTCTTCAAGAGGAACTGGCTAGCCACTCTAGCAGACATATGTGCTCAGAAAACGAGAGTAGTCAGCCAATAAAAACAGGCTTAAATTAAGGGATGCATTATTAATAAAAAAAAAAGAACATGCTAACACTCAGCAATATCATCTATGAATACGGCCACAATGTGCTGACCGTCTTTGAGAAAAAAATTCCTATAACTCTATATGCATGCATAAAACAATCTATATATTCAGTTAAAAGCAAAATAAAATCCATCCTTGATAATGGCTAAAAGTATATCCGAAAATGCTGCGCGCAACATCGTCTCATCTTCGTAAATTTGCTTCAGTTGTCCGAGTTTTACTCCAGCTGGACTAAAAACTTCAATACTGTGCCCATTGCTTGACGGCCTTAAATTGAGAAATTCGTAATAAAATCACGTAAAAAAAGAAAAGGAAAACTATGGCTGCGGGGTGCTGAATTCACAATTATGTACTTCCCGGATATTATGTCACTCTCTAACCCAACCCTCTAATTTGTACTCGACTAATAACTTGCACAGCATACTAAGTCCTATATATATATATATATATATATATATATAATTGAAATACTCTTTTTAGATCAGAGCAGATATATTTCGAGAATCTTTGTTGAAATTTGTACTTAAAGACACTATTTAACTTTTTTATTATTGTCGAGAACCATCTCGGCAGATTTGGTTTAAAATGCTTCAGGGCTAATGACTGGTTTTCCTGTTAGGAAGACGCAGGTTCAAATTCTGCCGGAGGGCGCATCATTTATTTTATAAAATTTTCTAGAATATTCATGCCGGTAGACGAAACTAAATAGATATACTGTTTTATAAATAAACGGAGTGTCTACTCACATAAATCACTAAAAATAACATTTATGTGATGACATGTTTCGGATTAATGACATTTTTAAAAATCCATTATTTCTTTAGAAATTACACACACACAGATATATATATATATAAACGTCTCACCCCAAGCAAGACAGCACTGCCACTAGTGTGCAGGGGATTTACTAAGATAGATAGCATGGTACAGGGGATGCCGAAGAAAGAATGAGATTTAGGAAGGTAGAAGATGGCAATTGACGTTGTATTTAAACTTTTGGAGGATGTAGCTATCAGGGAAGCAAGTATACGGAAAAGGAGTTACACAGACGGGATGTGCGAGAAAAGATACTGTTAGAGTAGAGGTTGCGGTTACATTTGAACGCTTGGACAGTAAAAGAGATAAAACCTTGATGCCAATCTAGCAGCACGAGTAAATTCATATAGTCGGGCCACCAGGAAAAGATGTTCGTCAGAACAGAAGCCGTGAAAATATTTGTAGAAAAGACGGAGGGAAGCCATATCCCGTCGGTGAGAAAATGACTGAAAGCCAGCTATATATATATATATATATATATATATATATATATATATATATACGTATGTTCCTTAAGTAAAGAATGACTCAACCTAATCAACATAAAGCACTTCAAAAAGAAAATCGTTTTCCGATCTTATCAATAGAAGATAATTCATCTTGACAGTACGAGGCAAAGAATGGTTTTCTTTACGCATTGTTGTGTCTACGACTCTCAGCGAAAATGTCTAAGTTATTTTCTCCCAACCAACAAACTTATTATAATAACAAAAAACGACGCCTATTTATATTTTCATTTATTGGCCTCCATTTGTCCCCCTTTGTATATTCCGTTTTTTTTTATCTTTCCTTCGTTCATTTTTGTTTTCTTTATCTTTTCTTGTCGTGTTTTGCTTTGTTCTTCTTAAACATTTTTATCGTTTTCCTCTTCACTATTTCTTCAAACGAAAGAAACTTCGATAAACACTATACAGTTGCAATTTTAAAAAATAAGTAAATAAATTAAGGTTTATAAATCTCATGACACCAACCGACAGACTTGAAGCTAACTATACTGTTACATCCAACTTCTGTATTTAAGCAGATGTGTAATTAGCTCTTTCCTTATTTAACAGACTTCATTGTTTCAGACTATCTGTAAATGAAAATATTTCTAGCAGTGGTTTCTTACTGGGTGCCTCATAATTTTCCCTTTTGTCACATCTAAGCTAAGCTAGAAAATCAGCATACCTCGTAAGCAGTGTGTTGAAATATTCTTTTAGTCGTGAGTCTTGATTTTTCAGCTTGTTTTCCTGAGATGAAAACTACAGTAACCAAAGTCCAGAAGCATTAGCAAAACAGACGACAGTAACTAAAGTATTGAATCGCTACTCTCAATTCGTCCCATGAGTATCAGCTTTTCCAAGCCCTACTTCTTCAAATACCCTTGGTAAAGGTATTAATCCGTCTCTTCCTTCCAGTTATGGGTTAAATAACAGGACAGATTAGGTTCTATAGCCTTGGCTGGCAACCAGTCTACAGCAGAAAGCAATGACAACCTACTGCGGGATAATGTTCTGCCCAGTCAGTCATGTCTCTTTCGAGACATGATCGCCCAAGCGTATTTTACGTATGGCACTTAACTGACTGACTTTTCTGTTGCTCCAAGTCTCGTCTTAATCTTTAAGGAGATTGTCCAGCACTCATTGCTATATAGGACAGACATCACGTAACAGTTCAGTACTCTTTTTTTACTTTCTTTTTTTTTTTTTTTTCTAACGGAGTTTTTCTGTCTCTTAATATTCTGCTTAGCTTTTGAAATGCATCTTTGGTCATTACAATACGTCTGCAGATATCAGTGTCGCACTTTTCTTCCTCTGTTAGACCACTTCCCAGATATTTACATTTTTGTATTTATTTAATTTTAGTATCACCGATTTGTAATTTGCATTTTTGGCTCATCCTTTTGATGATAACCATACAGTCTGTCTGTCTTGTAGTTACGTAGCAAATAATCAGATGTCAGTCTAATAGTACACAATCGCTCCCTCGATGGGATTAAGTGAAAAAGGACTTAAAGAATTAGCTCTGGTTATATGACATTGTGCCATGTTTTGGTGTCGTGGATGCGTTACAGATTCTTTATCAGTAATAGATTCTAAGCAGATTAGACCTTACTTCTTTTGCGGTATCTGCGAGTAGCAGAGACGATGATGACACTTTCGCTGATAGTGACACCGGGGGTGGGAGTGAGAAAGAGCCACACACGAGCAGAGAAAGTGCCGTGTCCGTGACAGAAATATGTGAGAAAACAAATAATCTGACGGTCATACACACATAGATTCTCGCAGTTGCGTTTCGATATATTTACACAGACGTCTCAACCACCGTTCGCTTTGTCATTTTTTAACATGATCTATGTTCTTCAATTAGTCAATTCAGGTCACCGTGTGCGAATTTGGGGTGTCAAATTGCGTTCTTGCCTGCCAGCTAATATCATTAAAACGCACAAAAAGTGAAATAAAAATAGGTGAATCGTAAAACGGGGCTCAGGGAAACCAATAAGCCAGCGATAAGACTAAGTTAATCGTTGCGCAGAGTTCCCGACAGGGTGGGGCCCCTCTCATTTGTCGATGCTTCATGAGGGGTCAGTAAAACCTCCCATCTCGATGTGGGTCTTAGCAAATGTATGCCGCAGGTAAGGAACTGAAGTTTTCGCGTAGCCTGAATTTCACAATTATACTGAAAGATCGACAGCCGCTGATGTGGGTCAAGAAATACATTCAGTATTTTCAAGACGTTCGCTCTTAGGCTTGGAAAACAAGCAAATAATTTAAAGGCTAACAGGCTAATAATGTATTTATATATCTTCTAAATATTGATGGTAAACCGTTTATTATCTATATTACAAGAAACGATTAAGATGTTACATCATAAATATTTGTCGTCTCAGCCAGATAAGCTTAAAAAAGTGCTTAACGAAACAAATATATGAGTAATGAAGAGCGAAATTTTTGATATCGTCAGTTCTTGTTGGTTAGTAAACATTTTAAATTTAAGAGGAAAATAGTGAAAAAATATCGTTTAAAATTTACATGAATATTTTAAAACGTGATCGGCTGGGCTATTATTGGCTGTTACCTTTCTTTTCTTCTACCAGAAAATATCGTCTGCAAACTAGAATTTGTCACGATTCTGAATTGTTTAAAGACGTAAATAATGTTTACCTTTTTATCGTAATAGCTTATGCTCATAATAGGTAGTCTGCAGTGAATTACTGTCCCTTTTTTTGTCCAAACAATCTTTGATGACGTCATTGCCATGTCATTGTTCAACAACATCTCTATCATAATATTTTCTTTATAATTCTCATTGTCTTTTAAACATTGAAGCGATACTATAGAATAACAGCGGTAGGTCGGTATGTCTTTCTAAAACGGTTTGTTGAGATATACAGCCTTTCCTTTGCGTACAACTCCCTTCAATAAATAAAGAATAGTGAGAGAAAAAAAGGCGGTCTCGTGTTGTGCGTATTTATGCGTTTCAACTGATTACATATCAGGTATTTCATTACTTAATTCAATTTCTTTCGTTGACAAAGATTTAAAACTTCCATTTTTTTTTTTTTTTGCTATGGCAAGAATAAATATCTAAAGGTAAAAGATATCTACTTTGGGAACTCCAGGGACAAACCAAACTAACTGCTTATTTTATTTATTTTTTTTTTTCAAATGTCACGTATTTCTTTTATTCATACTTTATGTCTCGTCGCCTATCGTCCGGTTCACAGTCCTCCCCTTTTCTTTCAACAGTAATAGAGGTTTCTTCTTGTTAATAAGGAAGTTCTGTGACAATATGTCGCCCCCGTTTTCAGGAGTGAAACGAATGGTGTTTCTATCGCTGCTGGCCACGGCTCGAATGGTGATATGGACGACGCGACTGGAGGAAGTCTTGCGAGGTGGCCGACTTTTACATCAGGAACTGATCCGATATTTTGAGCATCAGCTCAAAATTAAGATTAGATCTGATTGGAAACGGTTGACCCTGATAGGCTTTAGCGAAAGAAGGGTAAATGTGGTAAGCCTGGTTCGCGTGAATGGGACTAGCCTTGATTTTTTTCTTTTATATCTATTAGTCACATAAGGGTGGATTCCTTTGGAACCCTCCCCTGGTTAAGGTAGTTCCATTTTGTCTACCTAGTTAATGGAAATGAATGTAAGTCCTAGTCTTCTGTTATGATCCAGGTCGAGATTCCCAATTTCCCCAGTTTTAATTTTTGTCCCGTTTTATCTCGTCTGGGTCAAGATTATATTCTCCCCATCCATTTTATTTTCTCTTCTCCACTCCCTATAGAAAGAGTGCCTCTTGATTTTGTCCCATGGGCAGAATGCAGCAGCCTCTTTGTTTTGGGTCCAACTAACATCATGATTTCTGTTTGAATCTTTTGTTTAAATTCTTTTTGTTTTGGGAATTTATGTCATGCCCCTCCCCACATATCATTTCATGATATATTTTAAAATATATTTTTGTATCTATTATTCACAATAAAATTTTCATACTCTTTTGGGTTTTTTTTTTAGGTCCCTGGTATGTTTGAGGTATTTTGGTGTATGAAAGATTGAATGATGATGGACATGTTCTTGTGATGGATGAGAAAATTGTAAAGTATGTTTGGGTCGTGAGTCGGATTAGCTAGGTATAGGATAGGTATTGAAGACCAACTTGAGTTTTCCCCATCCAAATTGGCTTTGTGCCACAATTGTATTTTTCATACAATAAATATTGAGAAGTTATTGGTAAGGTACGATGTTAAGACAGTTGAAGACCAGCCTTCTCCATCCCCAATTTTGGCCTTGTGCCACATTTTTGTATTTGATACAAAACTAAATATTGAAGTTCTTGGGAAGTTCATAGGAGTTCTAGAGAGTTCTTAGAGTTCTATTGGAGTTCAGTAGAACTACTAGGCAGTTGATATTAGTAGGCAGTTAGCCGAATACTAAGGAGTCAGCTTTCAATGGAACATTCAATGGAACATTACCAAGTTCCTAACATTTCGGGTGCGTTAAGTCGATTAGCAACCGACATTAGCACGATTATAACCTTCAGTGCGAAAACTACTCCCCAACACTTCTAAAGCCTACATCAGCACTGTACATCTAACACCTCCGCCTAAATTCTGAAATTCTATTTATTATTTATCTTTAAGAATCATGTATAGGCTTACTTCATGTCTAGTGCGATCGCTAAAATACTTTTTTTGAAAACCTTGATCTTTTTCAAATATCATGTCTATAATGCGACCCCAGCTTTTGAGCTAGTAGGTATGCTGAAGTCAAATAGTGCATAACTGGGCATCATATTGGATATATTTTATATCAAATGAGTGGTTTTCATTCTTTTTTATGTACAAAGCTACCTCTAAATGGTGAGAGTAACCACTTACCGTAAAATTATCTGATACAAGCATTATAACCCGGCGATGCTCGGATGTAATGAAAGCTTTAAAATTAATCCATGGTCCTGGAACTCAGACTCTTTGGACGTTGGCACGAAACACTAAAAAGCTATAGTTGTTTCCAGTTAAAGCAAAACCGTAGACTGAAAGAAAAATGAATGGATGTAAGTCATATTTTGATTTCCTGGTATCGATATCAAATAAGTTTTTTCGTCGCAAACTGAATTTTGAAGGCTAAATAAGTCATCTGAGTAAATAATTTTGAACTGAATTTTGAAGGCTAAATAAATCCTCCGAGACTAAGAACTACAATTATATGTACTTAGAGACAAACCCGAAGCAAAAACTAAAATAAAAGGGCTGAAAAAATACAGACATACAGGCAGATAAACAGACACACACACAAACATCTTGCCTTTTATATATATATATATATATATATATATATATATATATATATATATAAATTGATTTTCTGCATTATTGTAAGAACTGCAACCTTGAAACTTCTGAATATCGTTTCTTATGTCTTTGTCTATGCGTGTATCAAATTTGATTAAAATCGGACCATTCATTCCATAACCCGAATTTTTCGATTATCGATTTTAGATATTTATCGGGGGTACCACGACACAAAACCTAGCTAAGAACACTCGCAGAAGCTTATAGTACAACTGTGTAAATTTTCAAGAAAATCGGTTCAGCCGTTTCGGAGTCTATAGGTAACTCACATATACACACACACAGACACACACACAGACAAAGTTCCATTTCTGAATAAGTTTAGATAAATATTTAGATACTGTACTTTGTTTTATCTGACTAGGGTAGCTTTTTTACGCTGGACGGGCTTCCTACGTAGCCTAAGTTTCTTCCATTTCGTCGCTACAGGGAAAGCAAAATCTCATCCATTATGTATGCCACTTAAAATAAAAAAAATACTTTTTTTTTTATAATCATATCACTCCTAGCAAGGCATTTTACTGCCACTGTTTTGCAGTGGATTACATAGGAGGAAATGTATGAGAAAGAGTGACAGGTTATAGGGGTTGTCAGGAAGTGGGTAAGAGAAGGATGAGAATACTGATGAGAGTGGAGTGGACGGAGAAAGAAGCATGAGAGAGAGAGAGAAAGAGAGGGAGGGAGGATGCAGGTTAGTGAGATAGCAGATGACAATTGACTTTACATTTAAATTCTTGGAGATTGTAGCTGTCGGGGAAGCAAATAAATGGAAGGGAATTCCACAGATGGGAAGTGCGAGAAAAGAAGCTGATGGAGTAGAATTTGTGTTTACATTTTATTGGTTTCACAGTATAAATGAAGAATTAATATATTTTTCCTTCTTCAAGTTTGCACGCATTTTCGTTTCTCAATTGTTTACATGTCAGTCAGTTAAGTGTCATACGTGATACACGCTTGGGCGATCATGTCCCGATAGAGACATGACTGACTGGCAGAAGATTATCCCGCAGTAGGTTGCCATTGCTTTCTGCGGTAGACTGGTTGCCGACCAAGGCTATAGAATCCAATCTGTCCTGTTATTGAACCCATAACTGGAAGGAATAGACTGATTAATACCTTTCCCAAGGGTATTTGCGCGTAAGTGACGGCAAATGAATTCAACTGGAATTCGAACTCGGCTCCCCGATTTCTCGTTCCGAGCCGATATCCAATGTACCACAACTCACATTGAAAAGGTAAAAAAAAAAGATCAAATTACCTGCATATAGTGCCGAAAATGCATGTTTTTTTACCTTTTCAAAAGTGATCTGTGTATAGTGCGACCCACTACGTATTGCGTAAAAAAACTGATCATAAAATCGTGCACTATACTCGGTTATATACAGTAGATAGCATATCGCTCAGTTCACACTTCTCCACAGTCTTTTGAACAGAAGTAGAAGTTTAGAATTGCATTTCAGGTTCCTTCTAAAATCATCTCATTTTCTTCCACTCCTTGTAGATACGTTGCGTCTTAGTGGCATTATCGTTTTGCTTGGGGTGAATTGATAAAAATATGATGAATAAGGATTTAGAGATGATTAAATCTACAACAGTGATGATATACCGGCAGACCTAAGCAGATCTATTTTATAGCACTGACTAAGAAACCTGGTGCAAACAAATGTGAATTCCACCGAACAATTAACCTAATAAGACACGTAACAAAACTCAACATCCACATCAGACCAGAAGTAAGACAAGAACAGTGTGATTTTATCAAAGACACCGGAATAAGGAATGCGATATTTATGTTCAGAATATTATCGGAAAGGGAAATACAAATGCAGAAGGACGTGTATCTATGTTTTATAGACTACGCAAAGTAGGCCACAAAGATCTGTTAGAGCTCCAAAGCAACCTTGACATATTGTCACACTATTTTAGCCTGGCCGAAACGGAAGAAATTATATTAGTTCGTATTATTAATTTTTATCGAAAAGAACCAACTGGAAAAAAATTGTTCGGTTCCAATATGAACAGAGGAAATAAATCTATTCTATTCCAATATGACCAGAGGAAAAGAAAAAGGAAAATTGCAAACGAATAGGAACTAAAATATTGCAGGTGTGATTCTTCTAACCAGCCGAGTCAGACGAAGTCATCGCATCTGTCGGCCATTATTGACAAGCGGAAAAAGCATGACTAAGACATTACAATAATCAAGAACTTATACTGGCAGCAAACCGCATACATACGGACAAGAAATGAGTTTAACAGATATGCAAAAATAGAAAGGATTGTAAGACAAGGATGTTATCTTCTCAACGGATTTATTCAACAAATACAGAGCGGCCATTCTGAGAGAAATCCTGCAAGGATTCATCATTGGCGGCCACAGTCTTAACAATATAAGATATGTAGATGGCATAGTGACACAGAAAGGAAGCAAAACGTACAGAATGTAGCAAATGAAAGCGAGAAAGAAAGACTAAACATAAAATACAAAACGACTGCGCATGCTCATCAGCAGAAAGCGGATCCAAAAATGTAAATTATAGACAGGGGATACTAAAATCAAGCAGGTACAGAAATTTAAATACCTGAGAAGTGTTCTAACAGAGGACATAAAGTGCGACACTGAAATCTGAAGACGTATTGGGGATGGCCAATGACGCATTCTAAAAGCTAAGTAGAAAAGAAAACTTCGTTGGAAGCAAAGAAAAAAGTGTTATGGGATATGTGTCCTCCTATATGGCAGTAAATGGTAGATAGTTTATCGAAAAAGATTTGCCGAAGAGAACATAACGACATTTACGTAACAGAAAATGTAAATAAAGTTTGTAGAAAGAAAAAGATTTAAATAAAAAAAATAAAAAAGATTTGCATAAAAATAAAAATGGTTTGTACAAGAGAAAATAGCGAATAAAATATTTTAAAACAATGAAAATAAAGGTTCGCACAAAGAAACAAATTTATAGAAATAAACTTGTCGAAAAATAAAAAATGAATTGCAGAAGGTAAAATATTAAACAAGATCTATGTAAAAAACTATAGCTAAGGTTTGTAGAAAAAAGTACAGTAGGACCTCACAATCTTCTTCTTCTTCTATGTGACGTGTCCCTTCAAGACGTAGGCGATAATCGATTTCCACATCTCCTTATCCATTGTCGCTCTTAATACCCCTTCTTCTGTTATCACACTCTTACCTCGCTTCATCATTCATCTGCTCAAGTCCATTAGGTACGTCATGCGTTCTTTTTCCTTGTCTCTCTTCCCCTCTATCCGTCTCGCGAGCATCAGATTCTCCAAGCCCTCTTTCTTCATTACGTGTCCCAGAAACTTTAACCCTGGCCTCGCTTGTACGAGTTTAATTCGTTTCCAGACCCAATAGTAATATGGAAAATACCCGTATTACAAAGCAATTTTTCCATTGAAATTAATAGAAAAATAATTAATCTGTTCCAACTGTCCAAAATTCTTATTTATAAGGTTTTTCAGCAGAAAAAACATGATAAAACGTATTATTTCTTAGGAATTGATTACGTCAGCCAGCAACGCTATCGATTGACTCCCTTTACCGCAATCATCGACCGCCACTATGTATAACGGTCGCTCGTGCTGCGAATTTTTACTTATCGTGCGATACAAAATTTTTTACGTATGGGTATTTACCTCTTCCTCCCACTTGGAAGTGGATGGAACACAAGATTTGAGGTTTAATATGGGGAGCCGGGCCGCGTAGGAGCGGGCAAGTTTTAAATTTTTTTACGTATGGCGGCTCGTAAAGCAAGTTGCTCGCACAATGGCACACTCGTGCTACGAAGTTCTTTCGTATAGGAAAAGATTTGCAGAAAAAAGAAAAAAAAACCTGTGCAGATGAAGAAATAGCAAGTATGATTTAGGTAAAAGAAAAAAATAGACAGGTCCGTTAGAAAAATTTCCTGGAAAAAATTTTAGAAGATAAATTAATACAGATTTGCATGCTGTTAAACGCACGGTTGGAGATGCGGATGACGTAACTGATATCGGCGTGAAAAATAAATTAGGCGTGACGAATTAAATTCCTGCCCGATTCTGTTTAGTTTACTTCGCGCTTGGGAAAGGCATGAATCCATCTTCCCACAGCTATAGGTTAAATAGTAAGGCTACATTCTGTTTACAGTAAATAAAACACCATTCAAATTTAACAAATTCCGGTTCACATTCCACCCACGTCTATTGAACAGGTGAAGAGGCTCATCCCTTGTTTCCTGTTTAGGATGTGGTTTCCGGTTTTTCTCTTTTCCAATCTTTTCACTTTTTATTTTATTTTTTTTTATTGTTCAATTGGAGTAGATAGACTAAACTATCGCCCGGTTCACACTCCACCCACTTCTATTGAACAGGTGAAGAGGCTCATCCCTTGTTCCCTGTTTAGGATGTGGCTTCCGGCTTTCTCTTTTCCAATCTTTTTACTCTTACGTAGCCTCCTGCTCATCAGTGGCGTTATCGCCTTCTTGAGGTGATATGATTAAAAAATAATTTATGTTGTTTAATTTTGTTTAGCGACATATCAACACTTCCATGGGTTATTTATTGCCGAAATCGAAATATTTTGTACGTAATTTTATGCTTTCACGGTAAAGGTATATTCTTAGATAAATAGTTTGTCGATCATAGAATGTACTGTTGTTAATTTTATTATAAAAATGTACTGTTCATTTTTGTTTGGGTGTTCACTATTTCTTCATAACTACTTCCACCCTGAGACCTGGGAACAGCAGCAGGTAAGTGGTAGTTCCACACTCATAAAAACCTTCAGTCTCCTGATCAGAGACTTTGCTACCAGATGTAGTTTATCGTCAAACCCAGGACTAAACAAATTTTGAATCTATCCGCCAAGAATATAGTAATCTTT
The DNA here is from genome assembly GCA_037127315.1 of Ascarosepion bandense. Classification (NCBI taxonomy): domain Eukaryota; kingdom Metazoa; phylum Mollusca; class Cephalopoda; order Sepiida; family Sepiidae; genus Ascarosepion; species Ascarosepion bandense. The sequence continues at coordinate 1,167,534 of JBBBDQ010001137.1, forward strand.
AATAATCATAACAAAAGTCTAGTGGCAACCTAATTTTTTTTATTGTTTATTGAAATATTTAAGGATTTCCGACGAATAAAACTCCGAGTATTGAATTGCTCTTTTTTTAATACGAATAGAGTTTTTCCGACCATAAAACGCTAGAGTCTTACTAACAGAGTTTTCCTACCATGAAACCTGTGACTATTTGAAGTCATTTTATGACCGGGAAATTAAACCCTGCGATACAGATTTCGATTTCATTTAAACTATAAGTGCGTGTGCGCATGTATATTTTAATTTAAAAACAGGCATAAAAAGCCTTGAAAAATATTTCTATTAATTTCTATACTGAGCTAACACCTGGCGGATCTGTACGACCAGAAAAGACAAGCTTAGACAAGCTTAGACATGCTGAAACAAGCTTTGTACCAGTTACCGAATATGCGGAGGCTGGGTAACCTTTGAACAGTGGTCCTAGCGTCCGCGTTCGGGCCCCTCTCTTTAAAAACCGACCACAACTCGCTCCAGTGAACGAGCAGGGTAAACAAATTCTATTTATTGCTAAATAATTTCCGAAAAGTTCATTAAAATCTTATATTCTCGGTTTAAAAAAAAATGACAATTTTCTTTTCTTCAGTTATGACTTTATTGAGCAGCCTAGAGTCAGGCTTATTCGAATGTCTTATTTCAAATTCAGTCAAATTGTCAGTGTATACATATATATATATATATATATATATATATATATATATATATATATATATTAATCATTTCACCCCAAGCAAGGCATTCCATTGCCACTATTGCGCTTGGGGCTACATAGGGGAAGGTAAAGAGAAAGAGTGGTTAGATATAGGAAATGTCAGAAGGGGGGTGATAGATGAGTATGGATACGGAGGCTGGGGGTTAGGTGGATGGGAAGAGTGTTTGAAAGAATGGAAGCGAGTTAGTGTGTTAGGAGGTGTCTATTGACCTTACATTTAAACTCCTGGAGATTGTAGCCGTCGGGGAAGCAATCATGTGGAAGGGAATTCCACAGTCGGTAAGTGCGAGAAAAGAAACTGTTTGAGTAGAAGTTCCGGTTGCATTTTATCGGTTTCACGGTAAAAGGGTGGGATCTAGTTGCTAATCTAGTATCTCGTGCAAATTCGAACCTAGAGTGCACCAGTGATCTAAATTCATCGGAGCAGAAGCCGTAAAAGTATTTATAGAAGAGACACAGGGAAGCCACGTCGCGCCGGTGAGAGAGAGAGACTGTGTTTGTATATTAAAATGATGCACGCATAAGACATTCACGTACAATACACATGTACATGCAAAGCCACACCCAAACAGTGTGTAATGTACAGAGATTAAAAGCCTTCTTTTTAACATAGATTATGTCCTTGAGAAATTTTTTCTTTTCTGTTGTTACATTTTAGGCTTAAATTAGCTTTTTTTTTTTAATCATATCACCCCGAGCCAGGCCACTGAAGCGCAGGGGGCTACGTAAGAGTGAAAAGATTGGAAAAGAGAAAGCCGGAAACCACATTCTAATCAGGGAACAAGGGATGAACCTCTTCACCTGTTCAATAGATGTGGGTGGAGTGTGAACCGGGCGATAGATTAGTCTATATACTCCAATTTGGTACAAGGCCAAAATTATGAGGCACTCAGTGATGGATAAACTCATTAGTAATGATCCTCAAGACTAGCTTGCTAACCGCTACACCACAGTAAAGTACTCTGGTGTTTTGTGCGTTTTCGAAGATGTTATATTACTTTCCGTAAAAACTAATATATTACTCAAACGCCTTTGTTCCCACAGAGTTTTTATTTAGATTGCAATACATTTCTTTGTCGTGCTTAGAGTTTTGTGTCGCGCTTGGGCAACCGTTAGGAAAAAAAGGAACCATTTTTAGCAGCGAAGGATTTGGTGTTTGTGTTTCTGTATCGGGGTAGTTTGATGCGAATTCAAGTTATACTAAAGCGAGAGAATGATAAGTGTGCTTTAGGTTTTCCAATAAAGAACTGCTTTGTCTGTATTTACACTATGCACATAATGTATTCATCTTTGGACTCATTATTACATTGCCATCTCCGGCTGTCTTTAGATGTCTGTTGATCAGGATAAATTTCAGAGTATTTCGAACTGGAACCTTTAATTTACGTGGATGGTAGACTGTTCTCGTTCTACTATCCATGCCAAGAGATATCCTGCCCAGTTCCTATTTATTGATCCACTAGACTATTGTCTCATGAGACAATCCTGAGTCTACAGTCTAATGTTCTATCCTGCCTGCTGCTGAATCTACTGCTGTTGCCATGCTTGACTACATTTTCTGTACATTCTCTTTACTTACTGATGCTACTTTTTAATGCAATATTCCTTGATTACGGCTCTCCACATTTTCTATGTGCGGATTGTGAATTGTAATGGATATCGGCTCGTTGTTGAAAATCAGTGAATTGAGTTCTAATTTCAGTCTAGTTCGTTATATTCACTTACGTACAAATACCCATAGGAAAGGCATGAATCCACCTCTTCTCTCCTAGCCATTGTTTAATTAGTAGGACTTGTATCAGTAAATCATTATTCTCCAAAAACGTCTTACAATCTAAAAATATTTTCTTGCTGTAAACGATTTGCAAAATGTTGATAATAATAAGCCGTACAAAACAAGTCAAATAATCAATCCACATATTCCTTTCCTTTATTATCTATGAATTGCTACGACTTCTTAGGATAAATAGTGGATAGATTTTCCGTTGCTTTCTCCAGGTTCTTGAATTTGAAGTTGTTGTTCTTTTATTAGCCAACATAGGAGAACCAGTCTAGCCTACCATTTAATCCAAATCTAAAGCGGAGAAACGCAAAAGTTCTAGAGTGAACGCAACAGTCTAGGACGGAATTCGAACTCGGTTCGCCTATTTCACATTCCACGTTGATAACACGTAGGCAATCAGCAGATCTTATAAAGAACTGTTAGGCGAAAATTGAAAGAGTCAAGAAAAATATATATAAACGTGAGTGAACAAGAAAAGGGGAAAAGTGGGGAGTAATAACTCACATACAGAAGAAATAATCTATAGGATATAGATATTTAAAGAGTTCTAATTAGTCTGGCACACGGTCACAAGTATGGGGCACCATATTGTTTTTAATCAATTCACTCTAAGGAAAGCGATAATTTCACTAAGACGCAAGGGGTTCATGGGAATGAAACAAAATGAAAAATACTTTAGAAGGAACCGGAAACTTAATCCTAAACAAGAAACAAGGGATAAATCTCTACTCCTGTTCACAAAAACGGAAGGGTGACGTTAGAAGTATGTAATTAAAGTAAGGAACCGGAAACACTATTCAAAACAAGAAAAAAGGATAAACATCTAATACAGTTCAAAGGATGTGCATTGTGGTGCAGTGGATATCGGCACGGAACGAGAAATCGGGGAGCTGAGTTCGAATTCCAGTTGAATTTCTTGCATTCATTTATGCGCAAATACCCTTGGGAAGGGTATTAATCCGTCACTTCCCTCCTTTTATGGGTTAAATAATAGGACTGATTGGGTTCTATAGCCTTGACTGGTAACCAGTCTACCGCAGAAAGTAATGGCAACCTAATGCGGGATAGCCTTCTGCCCTGTCGGTCATGTCTCTTTCGAGACATGATCGCCCAAGCGTGTATCCCATATAGCACTTAACTGACTGACTGACTGACTGTTCAAAAGACCGTGTAGAAGACGTTAGAAGTATAGAGTTGAAGTAGACTTAAGAAGGAACCGGAAACCAAGTCCTGAACAGGAAACATGGGTTAAACCTCAGCTCCTCTTCAAATGACTGGGGAGCAGTGCTAAGCTAATTTTATTACATGGCAGAAGGAGTCAGATAGTCTTTGGAGCGGTACAAGGAACCGACAATTTTTTGTTTGACTTGGCATTTGTAAAACTAGAACATGGCGGAAGGAGTTAGGTAGTTTCTGGAGCGGTACAAGGAAGCGGCCATTTATGATTTGACTAGGCTCTTTTAAAGCTAGAACATGGTAGGAGTCAGGTAGTTTCTAGAGCGGTACAAGGGACCGACCACTTTTGAGGCTACTTGGTTCTTGTAAAGCTAGAGGATGTCAGAAGGAGTTAGGTAGTTTCTAGAGCGGTCCAACAAACCGACCATTCTTCCATCATCTTTGGAGATGGATCATATATAAAAGTTCCACTTGAGGTTTGATGTGAACCGGAGTTTCAATAGACCTTCTAAGCAAGATGTCTCATTGAGAATACAACCATGGTCGTATTCTCAATGAGACATCTTGCTTAGAAGGTCTATTGAAACTCCAGTTCACATCAAACCTCAAGTGGAACTTTTATATAATGATATAACTTTTATATGATGGAGAAAATTCAAGTCCTGCTATGTTACGGTGAAATGTTACTAGCTTTGACTTCGCGATGTTAACTGTTCCAAGCCAGTTCAAACCTCACTGAGCTGTGCAAACAACGTGAGAAAAAAAAAAAAAAAAGAAATCAACTGCCAGGACCTGGTCATTCTAGATTTTTAGAAATTCATCCATAAACAGTGATATAATCTTCATATATAATGACTAATGATCTAAGATTATTTTTAAACTATATATTGGTGATATATGTAGAGCGTGTAATTCTAAAAGTGTTAGGAACGACTTATTAATGAATTTGACAGTAGCAATGCATTTCATCTGCTAATACTGGAATGTGCATTGTGGTTCAGTGGATAACGGCCCGGAATAAGAAATCGGAGAACTGAGTTCGAATTCCAGTTGGGAATGCACTTGGGAAATTCATTAATCCATCAGAACAGTTTGGATTCTATAGCCTTGGTTGGAAACCGGTCTACCACAGAAAGTAATGGCAACTTACTGCGGGAAAATCTTTTGCCGAAGCGTGTATCATGTATGACAATTAACTCATCGAATACTGGATCATGTAATATATTCATGAAAAAACCTCTCAAGTGTTCATTAATACATTAATGAATTAAGTGTTCATTAAGGCATCTTGCGGCTAGACAGAGTACGAATAATAAAGGGCTTAAAATATAAAAAATATGATCAAAACGTAGAAAACAAAAATAGCACCCGCTGTTTGGGCTATAAAAGAAAATATAATAATCAAATACCGTAAACGCGACCAGAATTGATTGAAAATGATTTTTTACGGTTATCTACCCATTGCGAATTATTTAAAACAAGAAAATATTCTTAAATTGTAAGAATTTTTTTGGAGATGATAATGATTTTACTGATAAAAGACCTACTAATTAACCTTTAGCTGGGGGAAAAGAGGTGGATATATACCTTTCACATTGGTATTCGCGCATAAGTTAATATATGGTATTGGAACTCGACTCTCCAATTTCCACTTTCATGTTATGCATTATACCACCGCACACCCAAGCTTACAACACCTGGTGTTTCCGAGAGGTTACCCATCTAGGGTCGACGTTGCTTAACTTTGATGATCATACAAGAATCGTTGTTTTAACCTGATATGGACGTAAACACATCGAAGCTTACAGCACTTGGAATTCCTAAGCGGTCACCCATCTAGGTACGGGCCAGAGTCGTTGCTACTTAACTTCGGTGATTGTACGCAAACTGTTGTTTAAACGTGATATGTATTCAAGCCAAGAATCATGAGATGATGAAACATTGCTTAGAGATACGAAGATAAGGAGGTTGGGAAGAGACATGACCACCCGCGTCATGAAGGGTCAGGAAAAAAAACCTGCTGAAAACTGTGAGAATAGCGAAGAGGGTGTCGCTGTTACTCGATTCCTAGTAATGGCCACCAGTTACCTTTGTTCTGAAGGTATACATAATACTGGTAACAATAAAGACAGTTGCAAAAACCGTCATAAGGACCACTGTAACAATTCTGGCAAAAGTAATTATTTATTTGCTTACTCTGGCACAAAACCACATTTTACATCCAGCCTTTGACGTTCCCAAGCAGTCATCCGGGGGCTGATCATGTCCGTCTTCACTTTGAGCATCAAGCGAAAACCGTTTTCAGTTTAACTTGGCCGTCGACCAACAGTAATAATTAACGATAGCACAAAAGTAGTCTGCTAAAATAATAATCATAAAACATTTCGGCCATAAGAGTAATAATTGTATTATAATAACAGCAATAACCTTATTACCTTAGTAACGTCTGGCTTAATTCCTGGCCACTGACAATGTCTTTTGTCCACATTTGGCAAAGTATAAGATACTGGAACTGTAGTTTGTTTATTCTTGTACTAAAATTCACCCAATAAGAGAGCTACTCATATTAGTGCGTTTCTATTAAAATAGTAACAATCAATGAAGTGTGTGATATGTACGTGGAAGTGATAGGAAGTGAAAGTTATGAGGATAAAAGGAATAAATTTAGAACATATTTAAAATTAAATATTGAGAGGATAAGTAGAGTAGCGATTAAGTCAGTGGGCAATATTACGAAAAGGCTATAGTTTGAACAAATTCAGATAAAATTTGTGTTTGAAAAAGAAACTTTAGTATTACACAATATCAGATTTTATGAGGCAGGTTAATGCTTCCGCAATAATTTTGCTATTTTATATACTGCTATTTTTATATTTATATAAATTGTTATTGTACCAACCAAAGTTAGTAACATTTTAGAATATACATCTATTTTATTTTACCATTCGGAGTTGGTAACACTTTTAGAATTAAACTGATATATATTTTATCATTTCACCCCAAGCAAGGCATTCAACTGCCACTATTGCGCTTGAGGCTACATAGGGGAAGGTAAATAGAAAGAGTGGTTAGATATAGGAACTGTCAGAAGGGGGGTGATAGATAGTTGGGTGGGTGGGAAGAGTGTTTGAAAGAATGGAAGCGAGTTAGTTTGTTAGGAGGTGTCTATTGACCTTACATTTAAACTCCTGGAGATTGTAGCCGTCGGGGAAGCAATCATGTGGAAGGGAATTCTACAGTCGGTAAGTGCGAGAAAAGAAACTGTTTGAGTAGAAGTTCCGGTTGCATTTTATCGGTTTCACTGTAAAAGGGTGGGATCTAGTTGCTAATCTAGTATCTCGTGCAAATTCGTATTTAGGGGGCAGCAGTGATCTAAGTTCATCGGAGCAGAAGCCGTGAAAGTGTTTATAGAAGAGACACAGGGAAGCCACGTCGCGCCGGTGAGAGAGAGTCTGCAGGCGGTATACTAAGTCGGTATCGATCACATTACAGACCCTCAGCTGTACATTGTCTAGAAGCCCAAGGAGAATAGCAGGGGTACCCGACCAGATATGGCAACAGTATTCAATGCACGGGTTGATATTTTACGCTTCGGAGTTGCTAACGTTTTAAAATTAACTTGGTATAAACTTCTATTTATATAAGTTTATATTTTACTATTCGGATTTGGTAATATTTTAAGAATTACATTTCGTATATATTTCTATTCATATAAATTGGTATTAGCAACCGAAATTAGTAAAATTTTCAGGATGCCCTTATATATATATATATATATATATATATATATATATATATGGGGGGGTGTTTAATTAATGTGAAGGGATTTTTCACTTAACTGAATAGTGTTGCATCAGTCATGCAGACTTCGAAGTTTCGCGAAGGCATTATTATGATGCCTTCATTCTTCAGGGATTTTGTTTATTCTGCAGCAAAAATTCTTCACTAGTAGTAAACTACGAAAAAAAGAGCAATTTTGGCTTTAACCTTCATTACAATTCAATGCTACGTTACGCATCGCTCATTCAGTAATGAATTAGAGCATTCTGGCTATTGGCGTATGATACATCATACGCTAAAAGTCTGCCTTCTTCTGCCAAGCGCCCATAGCCCAGAGGTAGAATCGTCGACTGACGCCAATTCGGTCGGGTTTCAATTTTGGGTTAAAAAGCAATCGGATGTCTAACCGTACTGATGAGCTGTGATACAGCGAAACAGATCTGTCTGCGGATAACTATATATATATATATGAAAAAAATATAACGTGTGCATTTCAGCTTATAAATATCTTTTTAACAAGAAATAATGACAATATCAATGTATAAAGAAAAAAAAAGAGTATAACTAAAGAAAGAACCCAGTATAAGGAAATGTTACCATGTTATAAACTTCGAATCGATTGGTAATTAGCCAACCATTCAAAAAATAATATAATAAACAATGTAAATAGACATAATAAATAGTGTTTATTATTTTTGTTATCTGTTCTCAAGAACGAAGAAAATATGTAAATTCATCCATAGTTTGAGTTTTTTAGTTTTATTTAATGGCATATCAATCTCTGTGAGTTATTTAATGCCAAAAAGGTATTGTTTTGAGGTTTTTTCTGTTTTTTTTTTTAATGTTCGGTTATAGTGAGAAGGTTGATTTAGTCAGATTTTAATGAAAATCTTTTGTTTTTATTTTCGAAAACTGAAAATGTTTTCTAGTTTTGTATTCAAAAATGTTTTGCTGAGAATAATTTTTTCCTTTAAAAATGTGTTATGGTAATAATTTTTCTTCAAAAATGTATTGTTGGTAATATTTTTCCTTCAAAAATAAATATTTTTAACTACTTGCCCATAGCTGGGACCCTAACAGGTGGTACCACTTTCGGGTCAGGATGGACCTGAGAACAACAGCAATTAAGAGGTGATTCCATGCTCCTCACAACCTCTCAATCAGAGACCTTACTTCCAGATGTAGTTTACCGTCATGCCCAGGACCAAATTCATTCATCCCAATGGGGCTCATCATAGCATATAAAATAATAAAGTAATATTTTATTCAGACCTATGGCGTATTGGGTTAATCAAATATACATCTGTATGGTTTATATCTTTTAGTTTTATTTACTTAATCTAAAACAAGTTTCAATTTGTTTGTTTTCATAATAAAACTCGATACTCCCAAAACAAGTTATTGCCAATATTATTTTAGAATGAAGTTAGATCATTACAAGCTTAAAATCACATAATATATTTCATCATATAAATATAGGTAAAGCCTGAAAATGCTGCCAGCATTAGTTAATTATATGAAATTTTATAAAGGAAATATTAACTTGTAGAATAAAATCTGATATAGTCTATTTCTCTTTGGTTTATTCTTTACTGTTAGAATTTAGTCTTTCAATAATAAGTAATCATGTCCGAATAAAAATGTGCTGTCAAAAAAGTGTGGTTTTTATTATTTTATTATTACCTCTGCCTAAAGCGAGGTTATTTTATTCGATTACTTTTGTCTTTCTGTTTGTTTGTCTATTCGTGATCAAGATATCTCAATACCCGCTGAATGGATGAATTCCGATTAAACTTTCAGGGATAATTGGTCTTAGGACTGGCACAAACTGGTTAGGTTTTGAGTTCAATCTGATATAGCATGAAGTTTCTAAATTATTTTTTCGAGTTTATTGATAAAATTTAATTTTTGTCTTTCAAATACCAAATACTGAATTACCTTCCTTGTTTCATTTGAAGAGTGCATTTAATTTTGAGAGCGGTCGAGTTCATTTTTTGTATTTTCATTCTTGAGGGCAGTCAAATTCATTGCAGTTATTCTCTTTCATTTTAATAATCATCTCTTGCTAATCACTGAAGTGATGTTGTGATTGCCTTAGTGGGAGTTTGCGGTCTTTGACTGTTCTTTCAATTAAATACATTAATTCCTTACCAATTTTATTATTTCAAAAAACGATGATTTGAACTGTAATAAAACCAAAACATATGAAAAGGAATTTATTTTTTGTTCTTGCGAATTCATTCATTCTTTGTTCTTGAGAATTGGTCATATTGATCTAAACTTATTTATAAATGGAACTTTGTATGTGCGTGTGTGTGTGTGTGTGTGTGTGTGTGTGTCCGTTACCTTATAGACTCCGAAACTGCTGAACCGATTTTCTTGAAAATTTACACAGTTGTACTACAAGCGTCTGTTAGTGTTCTTACCTAGGTTTTGTGTCGAGGTACTCCCGATAAATATCGAAAATCGATAATCTAAAAAATCGTGTTATAGAAGGAGTGGTCTGTTTTTAATCAAACTTGATACACTCATAGACAAAGACTTAAGAAACGATAATCAAAAGTTTCAAGGTTACAGTTCTTACAATTGTGCAGAAAATCGATAATATATATATATATTAAAGGCAAGATGTTTGTGTGTTTATCTGCCTGTATGTCTGTATTTTTTCAGCAATTTTATTTTAGTTTTTGCTTCGGGTTTCTAAGTAGGTATAATTGTAGTTCTTAGTCTCAGCTATAATACCATTTACTCAGAGGACTTATTTAGCTTTCAAAATTCAGTTTACGACGAAAAAAACTTATTTGATATCGATAGCATGAAATCAAAATTTGACTTACATCCATTCATTTTTCTTTCAGTCTACGGTTTACCTTTAACTGGAAACAACTATTGCTTTTTAGTCTTTTGTGCCAACGTCCAAAGAGTCTGAGCTCCAGGACCATGGATTAGTTTTAAAGCTTTCATTACACCCGAGCAACGACGAGCTATACTGCTAGTTATTTAATAGAACAAGACATTGGAGGTAGTTAAAACAATAGTGATCTCAATGAAAATTAAAAACGTCCTTTTTGAGACTACGTTTTTTTTTTTTTTTTTTTTTTTTTTTGTTGGTTCAAAAGTCCATGTTTGCAAAACATCTTTACTCTTTCAAATCATTAAATCTCTAGAATGGATAAAAATATAGGTGTATTATTTTTAAAATTCTAATAATAATATCACTCGTTATATAGATTATAATTCAAGCAATATTAAAATCAATTATAGCGTTTATAATAACTCGGTTTATTGATTCCCTTCCCAGGACTTGAGAAACGTTGTGTCAATTCTGCTACTTGCTTGTTAAAATTAACACATTAGCTCTGTCTATCGCTATTTTATTTTTTCTGGTATAAATGCTAAACCGTGTTTATATGACTTGGTTCTGACGAGGATTTTTTTCGTGTTTTATTTCAGTATGCAAATGCAACCTGCACGCACGCCAGTGTCACTTTAACATGGAAATTTACACCTTATCCGGTTTCAAGAGTGGCGGGGTGTGTCTTAAGTGTCGCCATAATACTGCTGGACGGAATTGCAACTATTGTCGCCAGCGTTACTACAGAGACCACACCAAACCAATAAAACATAGGAAAGCATGCAAAAGTAAGTACACTAACTTTCTTTCTGATCAGTTTTGTCGAGTTGCAACTGCGTAAAAGCGACATAATCCTGGCGTGTATGGAAAATCAAGAGATACTATATTTAATGAGACAAGAAATATCTTCATTATTGTATTCAGTTATATCCAATTACAGACATCTCTCATCAGATTATGCACGCACTCATGTGAAAGGTAACCAAGAAAATCTTTTAATACGGTAAGATAGTGCTGGGTTAGTGATGCTCCAATAACGAAACTACATTTGATCCCAGTACCATCAATTGCTGAAAACTGTTAGAAACGCTATGACAGAGACTTTTCAACATATATAGACAGAAAGATAGATTGACATATTTTACAAAAGTACTGATTGTGAATGAAACGTAAGAGAGAGTTAAACCTTTAAGCAAAAACTGCTTGCTTACTGAAAAGTATTTATTTATTTATTACTTTGATTCAGAGACTGATAATTAAAAGTGTGAAGTATACTATATATTGAAATCATTTGTTTGAAAATTATTTTTAATTGATATTCGTATTAACAGTATATTTCTATATTTATTTCTACCGGCCTGATTTTTTACGATAAAAATTTTGTACGAAAGTCTGCATCATTAAAAATAATGTTCAAACAAATAATTTCAATATGTTCTTTGAAACCATTTCATTAATCTTCGAGATTTTCTTTAACATTGTATGTTTACATACTACACACACACACACAAACTTATATATATATATATATATATATATATATATATATATATATATATATGTTCTAATTAAGAAGATCAGCCGATTACGCTACCATAGTTTCAACATGTTGGTATCGTCAAGCGTTATGCATTAACTGATTATCCAAGACTTTTCGATCGTGAAACCCAGGGCCACAAACTCACACCTATTTAACTGAATATGTTAGCTCTATCAGTGATATTGAGCGCTTTCAAATAAGTACCACTTATATATAATATATAAATAATAGAGTATATACAACAAATTGCATATATATATATATTCTCATTAGGAAGATCAGCAAATTTAACTGGTATGGTTTCAACCTTTTGGTGTTGTGAGGCTTTATATATTAACTGATTATCCAATGCTTAGCAGGAATTTTAGAATGCATAACAGGAAGTTTAAAATAAGGGAGGAGTTAAGACTAGTAAAATAATATTGTACATATTTTCTTCCGTGTTTGTAAGGGCCCAAAATGTATTTCTAATGCTTATACATCCGGACATTATTTTGGACTTTTCATTTAGCAACCTTTCTCGTTCGGAAAAAATACTATAACCAAATGTTCTTTTTGGCACAATCTGCAGGCATCACCACCTGTGCAAGGTCCGGCTTTCGTAATACACTCCAGGTTACACAAGAAATTTTGCCATTTTTTCTCTTAATTTTCGCTAGTAGTTGGCTGGATTGGTACAAGTTTTGAGGCTTTCTAGATTGAATGTAGATTTATGATTACACCATCGTTTTTATAAAGTTGCTTTCAGTACATCCTACGTATATTTTGCTCTGTCCATTTATATCTTGAGCTTCTGCTTTGTAAATAGCTCCTTCGTTTTTACAAACTCCACCAAGTGGACATTTTCTTTTAGATTTTAGACGACAATTTAGATTTTAGCAACCTATCCATCTATTTGTTATATATATATATATATATATATATATATATGTGTGTGTGTGTGTGTGTGTGTGTGTGTGTGTGTGTTTGGGAATTTGTTTAATCGTGCTGTCAAGATTATCATAATAGTCAGTCAGTTGAGTGCCATACGTGATACACGCTTGGGCGATCATGTCTCGACAGAGACATGACTGACTGGGCAGAAGATTATCCTGCAGTAGGTTGCCATTGCTTTCTGCGGTAGACTGGTTGCCGACCAAGACTATAAAATCCAAACTGTCCTGTTATTTAACCCATAACTAGAAGGAATAGGCGGATTAATACCTTTCCCAAGGGTATTTGCGCGTAAGTGAATGCGATGAATTCAGCTGGAATTCAAACTCGGCTCCCCGATTTCTCGTTCCGAACCGATATCCAATGCACCACAACGCACATAGGTCACCATATGTACTTTAGCCGTAGTCATTATCTTCCCTTCATGTTGCATGTGCTATCCATTTTAGTTATTGTTGTTGCTAAAGATCCTCAAGTGAAGTGGTTTCTGTTATTTTGTAGAGTTCTTTGTTTGTGATTATGTAGCGCCAGTTTCAGAAATTCGACTGAACATTTTTTTTTGTCCCATGCATGACATACGTCTGAAACCTCGATCTAGCACGTGATTAGAGTTTCTAAGTTAATGTTTTGGTTATGTAGTAACTTGTGGTGTTTGGTGAAACTACTTCTAACGCAGTCTACTCTGTGTTCAGTTTTCTTATTTCCTATCCTTCCTGGGTATAACGATAAACTACATCCGGCAGCAAAGTCTTTGATCAGAAGGTTTTGAGGCGCGTAGAACCATCTTTTAAGTGCTGTTGTTTCCAGGTCTGCTCTGAGCCAGGGTGGTAGCACTTCTTAAGGTCCCAACTGTTGGCAAACAGTTAGCCCCCAAACTGGGGTCAAGGTACAGTGAAAGTATAAAAATACATTTCCATACCAGCAAGACATTTTTCCAAATAATATTACCAGTAGTACATTTCTGCAAACGAAATTACTAATGCTCTGAAGAAATAAAATTTTGGCATTAAATGACCCATAAGGAGTTGTTGATATGCTGTTAAACAAACAAACCCAAACACTTATTTCTTATACTAAATTTAGTATAGAATTTCTTTTTATAATCGTGTCGCCCCAAGCAAGGCATTTTACTGCGACTATTTAGCAAGGGGTTACATAAGAGATGAGTTATGAGAAAGAGTGACAGGTTACAGGGGGTGTCAGGAAGAGGGTAGGAGAAGGATGAGAATACTGATGAGACGAAGAAAGGAGCATGAGAGAGAGGGGGCAGGTTAGTGAAATAGGAGAGGACTATTGACTTCACATTTGAATTCTTGAAGGTTGTAGCTGTCGGGAAAGCAAGTGAACAAAAGGGAATTCCACAGGCGGGAAGTGTGAGAGAAGAAGCTGATGGAGTAGAATTTGCCTTTACAATTTATTGGTTTCACAGTAAAAGGGTGGGACCTAGTTGCTTATCATGCCGCTCAAATACATTCATGTACAGAGGGTACCAGTGAGCTAAGTTAATCTGAGCAGAAGCCGTGAAAATATTTGTAGAAGAGACACAGGGAAGCCACATTGCGCCGTTAAGAAAGTGACTGTATCCGAGCTGCCAAGTCGGGATCAATCACATTACAGATTCTCCGTTGGATTTTGTCAAGGACCTCTAGGTGGATAGCAGGTACACCTGACCAGATATGGCAGCAGTACTCAATGCACGGGCAGATGGTAGATTTGTGTATGTGCAGGATAGTTTCAGACGGGAAAAACCTCCTGGCACTGTATAGAGAACCGACCTTCTTAGCAGCGAATTTAGCTATGGATTCTATATAGTCATTCTACTTGAGATCTGTTGTGAGAGTTAACCCGAGGAGGTGCAGTGTTTTACTTTCAGGGAGACTAGACTGAGCCATGCTAATGGGGGCGCAGAAGTGATTGTTTGTAGTGGTTAATAGATAGCAGCTTCGTTTTGGAAGCATTGAAATTCACGAGCAATTTCTTACCCCAGTCCACCACAGATTGGAGGTCCTTTTCAAGCTCAGCAGCGAGGTTTGGTTTGTCAGCCTCGGCAGATTTTTGATCGAGGCGGTAGTGCCGTCAGCGTATATGCCTACTTGGGATCTTATTACATCGGGGATATCATTAATGTAGATAAGGAAAAGCGTGGGACCTAGAATGGTTTATTAATTCGATACTTTGAACAATTATATATATATATATATATATATGTGTGTGTGTGTGTGTGTGTGTGTGTGTGTGTGTGTGTGTGTGCAAATCTATCTGTAGCATATTCATTGATAATACAAATATAATAACATCACCCACATGTAAACAAAAGGTTAAAAATAATAGAAGTATTATTAATAAAAATAAAATTCTGACACGTAACAATATCAACTATGAACATGCCAACAATGTGGTCACGATTTTCGAAATATATAAGGTAATTATGTCTCTACAAATATGCACAAACACCTTATATATTCAATTAAAAGTAAAATAAAGTTCATCTTTGATAAAACGTTCGGACAATTTTTTATATAATTTAACTCCTGAAAAATAAAAAAAATAAGATCACATAAAAAATTATATAAAAAACCTAAACATAATATCACATCTATCACTTGTAATGAAACTTGCATAAAAGAGAGATTACAGCTTAAATACAGAATATATATGTATAGTCATCCGCACACAGATCTGTTTCGCTGTATTACAGCTTAATAGTACGATTAGACAGCCCATTGCTTTTTACCTCCGATTGAAACCCGACCGAATTGGCGTCAGTCGGCATTTCTACCTCTGAACTACGGGCGCTCGGTAGAAGGAGGCAGACTTTTTAGCGTGTATATTATCATTATACACGCCCAATAGCTGCGAGTGTTCTAATTCATTGCTGAATGAACGATGCGTAGATGCCAGAGTTTTTCAAAGTCTACCATTCTTCAATCCTCAATCAGAGTGTGAGAGCGTGAATATATATATATATATATATATATATATATATATATATATATATATATATATATTTTTTTAATCATTTCACCCCGAGAAAGGCGGAAACGCCACTGATGTGCAGGGGGTTACATAAATGTAAAAAGATTAATTAGAAAAGAGTGAAGAGTACAAACTAGTTAGAAAGGAACAATAGAAAGCTGAGAAAGCAGGTGCGATGACAGATACATAGGTGGAGAGAAAGAGAAGGTTATACAGGGGAGGGGAGAGAGCTAGAGGCCAGTGGTTAGTAGATGAGTATTGACTTTGCATTTAAATTTCTGGAGGTTGTAGCCGTCAGGAAAGCAAGAATACGGGAGTGAGTTCCACAGGCGGGAAGTGCGAGAGAGGTAGCTGCAGGAGTAGAATTGTAGTCTGCATTTGGCTAACCTGACTGTGAATGGGTATATATATATATATATATATATATATATATATGTGTGTGTGTGTGTGTGTGTGTGTGTGTGTGTGTAAAGATTTATATCATTTAATTTCTATTGCTGCATTTTTCTACATTTAGAATAGTGTTAGGGTTAAATTTAATGCTGTTTGGTTACTGATTTTCATCTTAAATTAATTGTTGCTATTGAATCCCAGCATTTCTGGTATCATTTGTTCAATTCTTTTGTCTTTTATATTCTTAAATTCCCACTAATTGTTAATATTATCTGTTAAATCCTATACATGCAACAGAGACAATTCTTAAAATTTCAATTATTGTTTACCTTGGAAAGGTCCAATATAAAACATTTAACATTTTTTTTTAATAATTCAAGAGCCGAGTTCGAATTATTACATTGACTGTCGCGCAAATACCCTTGGGAAAGCCATTACTCCATCTCTTCTACCTCCAGCTATGAGTTGAATAGCAGGACAAATTAGGTTCTATAACTTTGTTTAGCAACCAGTCTACCGCGCGCAAAAAAAAAAAAAAAAAAAAAATGGCAGCCTACTGCAGAAAAATCTTCTGCCCAGTCAGTCTTTCAAGACATGATTGCCCAAAGTGTGTATCACATATGGCACTTAACTGACTGACTGACTGACATTTATATATAAATGTGTGTGTGTGTGTGTGTGTATGTGTGTGTGTGCATGAAGATGCTAAGGTCAATACAAGATGCTGACACTGTTTCACACCTGAATGCAATTTGCAAGCCATATATATATATATATATAAAACTTGTAGTTAAAAAACTACTAAAGGTACACCAAGATACAAAGTGCTCAATACCACACAATGTGTTAGAGCTAAATATTATTATAATTAATTACATCTTGATCATTCCCAAAAACCTGAAACTGACCGCAATCCAGGTTTTATACATATAAGTGTAATCGGCAACCAGTCTACCGCAGAAGCAATGGCAACCTATTGCGGGATAATCTTCTGCCCAGTCAGTCATGTCTCTTTCGAGATATGATCGCCCAAGCTTGTATCACGTATGGCATTTAACCTTCTGACTGAAACTGACTGTTGTCAAATTTTAACGTAACAACATGAAATTGTCTTTTACAAACACAAGTATACTTTTTATTAAGTGACCCCAATGATTATGTTCATTGGTTGTTTTGTTTTTATGGCATATCAACACCTCGGTGGGTCATTTAATGCCAACTAAATTTTTATTTATTTATTACTGGTTATACCTTTTTCTTTCAACAATTTATTGTGGTTTTTTATATAAGTTTTGTGTCTAGTAATACTTGTTTTCTTTTCAATTATCAAGATTCATTGGGATTTGTTTTTTTTTAAGGGCAGGGTCCCCAAGTCCTACTCTGTTATTTAACCCATAACTGGAGGGAAGGGGCGGATTAATATCTTTCCCAAGGGTACCAGTGCTTAAGTGACAGCAGGGCATTTAACTGGAATTCGAACTCGGCTCACCGATTTCTCTTTCCGTGCCGATAGCCACTGCACCACAACGCACTTCCGTCACTAAACGCTTAAAGCACCTGGTATTCCCAAGCGGTCACTCATCTAAGTACTGACCAGGCTCAACGTTGCTTAACTTCGGTGATCAAGTGAGAACCGGTGTATTCAACGTGATGTGGCCGTAAGCCCACCCCCCTCCATCAATGATTAAGAGAAATAGATGCAAAATCTAACAACTATTATGAAACAGAAGTAGTAATATTTTTTCATCTGGTTATTCAGAAAACAAAAGGAAATATATTATGAGATAAATTCTTTTGTGACATGTAGCCTAACCTATTTGAGGTCTTTTGAGACAAAAGAAATGTTGTTCTTTAGTAGGATGTTGCGAGTGCGACGGACCAGACATGTGATCAATGTTTAAATGAAAATGAAAAAAAGAATGACACTTGTGCTTAGGATCAGAAAGAGACAGTCGAAGGTACTTATAGTGAGGAAAGAGGGCTTAGAGAATTTGACAAACACAAGATAGTTGGAGGCAAGAGAAGCATAAGGAAATAGCAAATCACCTACCTAGCAAGCTTGTGTAAATAAATTGCAGCAGACGTTTTTACAATAATGGTACAAGACCCAAGACCCAGTCGAGATAGCAGAATACAGAGTAAGAGATAAGAGTCACTGTTTATCTAAACTTATTTTATAAATGGAACTTTGTGTGTGTGTGTGTGTGTGTGTGTGTGTGTGTGTGTGTGTGTATCTGTTACCTATAGACTTCGAAACGGCTGAACCGATTTTCTTGAAAATTTACACAGTTGTACTATAAGCGTCTGCGAGTGTTCTTACTTAGGTTTTGTGTCGACGTACTCCCGATAAATGTCGAAAATCGATAATCGAAAAAATCCGGTTATAGAAGGAGTGATCCGATTTTAATCAAATTTGATACACTCATAGACAAAGGCATAAGAAACGATAATCAGAAGTTTCAAGGTTGCATTTCTTACAATAGTGCAGAAAATCGATAATATATATATATATATATAAAAGGCAAGATGTGTGTGTGTGTGTGTGTGTGTCTGTTTATCTGCCTGTATGTCTCTATTTTTTCAGCCCTTTTATTTTAGTTTTTGCTTCGGGTTTGGCTCTAAGTAGGTATAGTTATAGTTCTTAGTCTCCGACATGATACCATTTACTCAGAGGACGTATTTAGTCTTCAAAATTCAGTTTACGACGAAAAAACTTATTCGAAATCGATAACATGAAATCAAAATTTGACTTACATCCATTTATTTTTCTTTCAGTCTACGGTTTCGCTTTAACTGGAAACAACTATTGCTTTTTAGTCTTTCGTGCCAACGTCCAAAGAGTCTGAGCTCCAGGACCAAGGATGAGTTTTAAAGCTTTCATTACTCCCGAGCAACACCGGGATATGCTGCTAGTGAAGATATAAGTGGAAGGTCCTGATTAACACTCAATTTGAACATATTTTTGCTAATTGGGTCGTTTCTACGGATTATGAAGCCTTCGCAGGTTATTGAAGCAAGAAAATATTTTACATTTTAAGAATCTTTTCTTTTTTTTAGTTGATAATGATTTAATGAAAGAAGTTTTACTAATTAACCTATAGCTAGGAGTAGAAAATGTGCATTTATTTCTTTTCAAAATAAATATAACGAATGTAAGACTGAAATTAGAACTTATCTCTGCGATTAACAATTCTAAGCCATTACCCTTCACACCACCCAAAAATCCAAGAGTACAGCTCCCGGTAGTCCTAAGTGGTTCTCCACCACCCTAGGCACTGACCAAATTCGACATTGCTTAACCTTTTTACGGTGACGGGTTTTTCAGTGGGATTTGACCAAAAGCCTTTAGACTTGAACATGTTAACATTGTAGTAAACGAAGAAACATCCTCTTAGAAGGCGGTTCCACGATGTAGCGGCGGTTCGTGTGAAAATACTGTTCGAGTGGGACTTACAACTCACCAGTGAAATACGAAGGGGTGGTTCGCTACAATGTGCGCAGCATGGTGGGTCTTAGCCGTCAAGGTTAGAACTGGTGGCACTAAGGAATGTATAAAATCATTAAATAAAATTTCTTGAGTGTAAGTCGACATTCAAAACGTTAGTAAAATCAGCTGAAAAGTGACTGTCTGTTCGAGAGAAACCCGATGAAATACTATCTACTCGATAAACGTCTTAACACTTAACACTAGTTTCATGCGTCCACAAAAGTTGTCTCATGGGAATCATGAAATGGCGAAGCGTTTCTCTAGAACTGATATTTGCCACGCATAGCGAGTTGTTGGTTAACAGCCTCATAAGACGCAAATAAAATATGTTTAATAGTTTATTTTTGGCCTTCTTCTTTTATGTGCCTTGTACCTCGTTCGCCACAACTGTCATTCGTAGCTCTAAACAATGTTTATCCACTTATTCTCCCTTCTAATCTATGTCCTGCTATCCGTTTAAACAAGGTCGTTAGGTCCGTTACCCGCTGGTTGCTTCTACGCCTCTTGCCTTCCAGTCCTGTGAGTATCAGTTTTTCCAAACCCGTTTCCTCATAACATGACCCAGAATTTTTAACTGTTTCCTTCTAATTCTAAGCATAAATGTTTTTACCTCCCCATTTTTTTTTTTTGTTAAAACTTCCTCAGCATATTTTTAATCATATCACCCCGAGCAAGGCGGTAACGCCACTGATGTGCAGGGGGCTACATAAGAGTGAAAAGATTGGAAAAAAGAAAGCCGGAAACCACATCCTAAAGAGGGAACAAGGGATGAGCCTCTACAACTGTTAAATAGACATGGGTGGAGTGTGAACCGGACGATAGTTTAGTCTATCTACTGTAATTGAAAAAAAGAAAAAAAAGAAAAAAGAAAAAGAAAACAGTGAAAAGATTGGAAAAATAAGAATGCCGGAAACCACATCATAAACAGGGAACAAGGGATGAGCCTCTACACCTGTTCAATAGACATGGGTGGAGTGTGTACCGGACGATAGTTTAGTCTATCTACTCCAATTCTCTCAATGGTATTATCGCAATTCTTCTGTAAAACCTCATCTCTTTTGTCTGAACTCTTATATTCATCTGTGAGGAAATTCATTGCCACACAGGAGTACTGGCTGAGAACACTTATCTTATGTGCCTTGTACCTCGTTTGCCACAACTGTCATTCGTAGCTCTAAACAATGTTTATCCACTTATTCTCCCTTATAATCTATGTCCTGCTATCCGTTTAAACAAGGTCGATAGGTCCGTTACCCGCTGGTTGCTTCTACGCCTCTTGCCTTCCTGTCCTGTGAGTATCAATTTTTTCAAGCCTGTTTCCTCATAACACGAACCAGAATTTTCAATTGTTTCTTTCTAATTCTAAGCATAAATGTTTTTACCTTCCCATTTTTTTTCTTAAAACTTCCTCAGCATCTTCTCTCAATGGTATTCTCGGTATGCTTCTGTAGAACCACATCCCTTTTGTCTCAAGTCTTATATTCATCTGTGAGGAAATTCATTGCCACACAAGGGTACGGGTTTTATATATCAGTTGAGAACACTTATTTTTTTATTTGTCTATACTTATGAGATGATGTAGTTGTTATGATATTTACATTTTTCGGGCTATTTACAAAATGGTGACTGAGACATCAGGTTTATAAGTCCCAGAAATTCACCTGCTGATGTTCTCAAGGACACATGGCCCAGTGGATATAGTCATTAGTTAGTTTCAGTGACTTGACCCAAAGAGTTATGAGAAACGAGCCACTTCTTAAGTTAAGGCTGCAAGAACATCGCAAGGAGATAGAAAAATCAAGTGTAGATGACCACATATGGAGGGAGAAAAGGGATAACTGTCGCCTATGGAATGAAGTTGAAATAGTAGATAGAGAACACCACTGGAAATTACGTAAACTTAGGGAATCAGCACATATGCTGAGCTACAAAAATCTTCTAAGCCGACTAAGAATAGAAATGAATACAATATGGGAACTAGTAATATGGAGAGCTAGAGAAAATCATTAGAGTCAAAGATTGCAATATGAGCTCTGGTAAAAAATGGTTACTGAGACATCAGGTTTATAAGTCGCAGAAATTCACCTGCTGTTGTTCTCAAGGACACATGACCCAGTGGATATAGACGTTGGATAGTTGCACATTTATAAATCTGTCATTTGTCCATGCATTGACTACTTTTGCCATATCTGGTCGAGGGATCCTGCAGTTCATCTCAGGGTTTTCAACAAAATCCAAAGGAGGATCTGCAATACAATCGATCCTGACTTCAGTCAGTTTCTCACCGACGTGTCGTGTCTTTTCTACAAGTATTTTCATGGCACTTGCTCTGAGAAGCTATAAGATTAGCATCTAGGCTCCACTTTTTTCTGTCAAAATAGTTAAATGCAATCGCCTCTACTATTCTATCAGTTTCTTTTTGCGCACTTGCTGTTTTTGGAACTCTCGTCTGTTTGCTTGCTTCTCTGATAGCTACAATTTCCAAAAGTTTAAATGTAATGTCAATTGCCATCTTCTATCTACTTAAATCTCATCCATCTCTTATATTTCTTCAATATTCCCTGTACTTTGACCCCTTGCCTGGGGTGAAATAATTATAAATCTGAAAACTGTGCTCCTGTGGCTGCAAGCCTAACTAATCTGATTCGTGACCCATTCATTCATTGCAATTTACTCAATCACTAAAAGAATTCATTTATCTCCGGTCATCCGACATTCACCACAATACCGCATATTCAAGAGGTTCTATTAAAAGATCCATGACATAAAAAATTCACAATATATGCAAATGTCTGTCTATAATACTGAGATGAGTTAGTATTTACACTATTTACATTATTCGGACTCTTGTCTTCATCTTTGCTGTCATGTCTACGACGTTCCGGCGTTGTACGCTCCGGCCTTCTTCAGGTGCTAAGATTTTCGAACCGAACTGCTTATTACGATCACTGGGATATATCATTCTCATTCCATGCGCGATGCCACATCTGGTAGTCATGAGTTAACTCCCTTTAACTTAACTCTTCTAAGTTATTTGTTCACCACCAAAGACGGTGGATATAGATGCTGGTTGGTTCCAGTGACTTGACCCAAATAGTTCAATACCAGGCTATAGCAGTGGTAAACAAATAACATAGATGAGTAAAAAGAAGATAACTACATAGCTATCAGAAGTGGCATCGTACATGGAATGAGAATGATCGTAATAAAGGGTTCATCGAAATTTTTAGCACCTGAGGAAGGCCGTAGCATACAACGGCCGAAACGTCTTATTTTTATTTTCAACAAAATTTTTCTATTTGTCTTTTTTTTTTAATTTTGTTTAGTTTTCGATAGTAGTTAATTAGTGACTATCAGGTTATTGGCCTTCGTAGATGAAAACTAAAGCCACAGTTATTTAACAGTTAGATATAAACTCGGGGAATCAACACATGCTAAACAACTTTGTGTTTGATCACTAACGAACAGGTAACAAGTCAAAGCAGAATTTTTCACACCATTCGATATCGACCAGTCTCTCCTCTAAGTTTGATCAATCTGGTGATGCCATGCATCTTGCTTCTGTTGTTGTTGACGTCTAAAATGATGTCTTTAAAAATCGTCATAAGTCAGATGCGATCTTAGATATTTTACATGTGCTAATTTGTAGAGTTTATAACTAACACGATTAAAAAACAACAGAAAAATGTTGTGAAAAAAGAATTTATTTAAGGTAATTACGTAACGAGATTTTTTTTTTTTTTTTTGGTTGTTTGTTCTATTTACCGAGTTTCTGGCTTATTTTCTTCGTGTTTATAATTTTGTGATGCTGTCCAGATGTATACTAATGCTTTCATTATTTGGATTAAACCGTACTGCAAGCATCTGTCATTTGACTCTAGTCAATACAAATCATCAGTTCCTCGTCATGTGACTCATTTTAAATTGGTTTGCTCTAGCAATAACAGCAGACATATAAAAAAAACATTCATGACAAAAACGAGAGCTAACAAATATATCTATTGTCGTAAACTGTTAATATCGAAATATAACGATTAAAAACAACTAAACCATTTATATGGCTTCTTTCAGTAGAGCAAAAAATCCAGGACAAAAAATGGGCACAGCGACTAAAATTGTACAACCCCAGACCAATATTATATAAAAACACAAAATACAAGTTTGATCATTTTTTTTTTTTTAGTCATTATGCACATTTTTGTGTTCTCAATTTTTACTCTGAGGAGTTCAGTCAGTTAAACGCCATACGTGATACACGCTAGGGCGATCATGTCTCGAAAGGAACATAACTGAACGGTAGATGATTTTCCCGCAGTAGGTTGCCATTATTTTTGTAGTAGACTGGTTTCCAACCAAGGCTATTGAACTCAATCTGCTCTGGTATTTAACCCATTAGTAAATCATTACTACTCATTTTATAGTATTTGGAGGGTGAAGGGATACCACTAAATACTTCTACTTTTCCTAGAAATTCCAGGAAGATCCAACATTGCACCCCGACAGTATCTTAGACAAGTCTCAAATCTTTTCAATACAAGGACTACATTGTATATGTTTAGTCAATCAATTGCTATATGTGATATGCGCTTGGAAAGAAACATGACTGACTGAGCAGAAGAATTTTCCGCCTTAGAATGGTTGCTAAGTAAGGCTATGAAACCCAATCTGTCTTCCTATTCAACTCTTAGCTGGAAGCAGAAGAGATGGATTAACATCTTTCCTAAGGGTATTTGCGCGTATGTGAATACAACGAGTTCAACTGGAATTCGAACTCGGCTCTCCGATTTCTCGTTTCAAACAAATATCCACTTCACCACAACCCACATCCAGTTTCTAAATCCTCTCTTCTAAGAGAGAGGCTCTAGAAACTGGTTTAGATGCTTTTAATCGTTATATTTCGGTATTACCAGTTTACGGTAATAAATATTAATACACGCTGTTCATTTTTTGGCTGGTGGGGATTATCGTCTCTCAGTGGTATCTCTGTCCGAGAACAGACATGCATCTGAGAAAAAATATACTAAGAGATGTCCAGTCCCGGGGAACAGTGTCCCAAGGCTGTACCGACCCACTGCACTAAACGGATGGACCAGTGGTGACCATCGAGTTCAGCGCGACCTGCGGTTACAGGAAGTGAGCAATTTGTGGCCTTTGTCCGTTCGCATGCGCTCCCCACTTTAAACCTCGACCTTGTGTTACATCCCCGTCTTAGTGGGGAGACGAGGTGAATTTTAATATATATATTTTTGTTAACGTTTGTTTTTGTTATGAATGTACTTTTAATATGCCTGTTTTATTACTGTAATAAAATTGTACCCTTGTGTTATAAACTAACTAGAGTATAGTGATATTTCCAAACCAGTTTAGATATATAGTACAGTACAATAGGATTTTTTGGGGGGCCAATTTTTATTATGTTGGCTGGGAGTCGTTAGGATGTAGTGCAAAATATCCGGTCAAATATAAAATGTCTGCACCTATGAGAAATTACTTTCAGCCTTATTGCAGTCATTTATTTCCAATAAATGACAAATTATTTTTCCTACAATGGGGGTTCCGTTGATTCGGGAATTATGTGACATAATAACTGTAATTTCAATCCCTGGACTCGTACTTGAACCTCTGGTCTGGTGATCCTGCTATATATTTAGAGATGCCTGATAAAACCCAAAGAAGAATCTGTAATCTTATTGGTTCTAACCTAGCGTCTCAGTTTCAGTCCTTGTCCAGTTGCGGTAATGTACGCCTCTGTGCCGTTTCTATAAATATTTTTATGGTAATTGTTCTGATGAACTTTGCTCTTCGCTGCCTAGACTTTATGAATCTAATCGCGGTTCTAGATTAGCAGCAAGATCTCATCATTTTAGAGTTGAAATGGCTAGATCCAGCCGTAAGTTCTTTGTTGTAGTTTCTTCTATCACACTTTTCGCTTGTGGAACTCTCTGCTGGTTTCTTGCTTTCCAGTCAATTTTGATATTTAAAAATTTAAATGTAATGTCAATTGTTATCTTCTGTTTTCTTGATTTCTTGTTCTTTTATTTTCCTTTATTCTTAATAGTTTTTCTCATATTCTCTAACACCCAGTAAACTTTTTGCGTCTTAGTGGCTTTATTGCCTTGCTTGAGATGAATTGATCTAAAAAACGGTCGAGAAATAGCTGAGTAGTACTGAAATAGGAACTAAACGAGAACACTCTACCTGTATATTAAATAAAGAGTTCTAATAGAAATTTCCTGAAGGATATCCGTATCGACATACACCTGATGAAGACCGTAGGGCACAATGTTCGAAACGTTGTGCGGGCAACTGTTTGCATATAAATAATGATAACTCATTCTAGGCATTCAGACAGAAACAAAGAAAATGTTAACAAACTACCTGTATATCACCCAAACTTAGCTTATAATCTGTAAAAACACAGTCACTGTCATCGTATAATGATAAGTTGCCAGTAACCAATTGTCATTCTTAGTGATATTATCTTTGCATGGAACCACAAAAGAGATGGCTACAGTAGGATTAATTACTCATGTCAACTTTCAAAACTATAGCGATAGTGTACTTTGCGGCGTGCATCGAACTCACTAATTCAAGTCAAGTGAACTGCAACAACATAAGATATGCAGATGATACAGTGCTGATAGCAGACATGGAAAGTACACTACAAGTCCTCCTACAGAAAGTAGTTAAAGAAACCGGAAAAAAAGAATTACATATAAACTACAAGAAACATGAATGCATGGACATCAGTAAAAAGAGGAGCCCAAAAAGACAACTACAAGTCGGAGATACTAAAATTAAACAGGTACAGAAATGCAAATATCTGAGAAGTGTTCTAACAGAGAACAGAAAGTGCGACTATTGCTCTAAGTAGGCGCCGTAGCATCAACTATTTATAGCTTAGTTTGTCACAAAGCCACAAGATCAGAGCATCTTGTAAGAAGCAATCTCACCTGACTGGTTCACCGAGATAGTTTACTAACAGTCGCTCGAAGGTAATGTCTTTGTTTCTACATTTCTGCGAGTTGTAGTCTTCTTCTTTATGCGCCATATTTCTTCAAGAAGTATACGTTCATGGCCCTCCACAATTTCCTGTCTTTTTTTTTGCTTTTAATAAATGTTGTTTTTATTTCTCCTAAACGCTTTTCCACCGTCCATTTACTCAAGCTCATTATGTATGTTATGCGTTGTTTTCTTATGTCCTTCTTGCCTTCAATCTCTCATGTGAGTATCAGATTTTCCAAGCTCTCCTTCCTCATTATGTGTTCTGGAACTGTCAACTCTTTCTTATTGATATTAAGAATGAGTTTCCTTTTTGTTTCCATTTTCTCTAAAACTTCATCGTTGCTCATATGTTTGGCCTATGATATTTTAGAGCAGGAGTCAGAAACCTTTTGCTAACTATGTGCAGACTTAGAGTCTTAAAATCATTCAGTGTGCCAACAGCATACGCATTTTAATACAAGTCGAGGTCAATGTACCTGGTTTAAAGTATATTTATTATAGTAATATATACAATATATAAACAACAGTAATAGAAGTAAACTGTTTTAAAAAGTTTTTATTATTAATAGGAGCCTTACCCATGTATGGTCTCAGCCAATCCCTCAATATCGGCAACATACTTTGTTACTTTGAGTTTTACACAATATCGTACCATTCAATATTGCTTGACATACCACGTATGGCACCAGTGCTGT
Source organism: Ascarosepion bandense (assembly GCA_037127315.1). Taxonomy (NCBI): domain Eukaryota; kingdom Metazoa; phylum Mollusca; class Cephalopoda; order Sepiida; family Sepiidae; genus Ascarosepion; species Ascarosepion bandense. The sequence goes on from JBBBDQ010001137.1 coordinate 1,194,901, forward strand.
AGATTGGCAGCCCTTGTCATAGAGGTTACAAAAACGTTTTTGTAGGCTTCCCACTCCGTGCCCGCAATGGAGTCTTCGACGTGATGTAATGGTTAGCAAGCTTGTCTCGCTAGATCAATTACAACTGTATACTGAGTTCGATCCTCACTGGAAGAGCCAAACTTTCGCTTAGGAAATCTCGCTTAGGAATGCCCGTAACGTTACATTAATTAAGGTGTGATACATTTCAGGAAAAGGTTCCAGGAAGAAAGAGCATTCATCATTTAAAAACTAATGAATGTTTAGTACCAAAATATTCTCAAATAAAATACGAAAAGACATTTTATAACTTCTATAAAATTTATAAATGAAACTAAAATATTCTGATTTTATTTTAACAGTGCAGAAATTTTCAGCTACAACAATTCGGGCGTTACCATAACACTGTAACAACTTTAGAATGATTGGTTCATTTTTTATGGATTATCAACCCATCGTAAGTTATTTAAAGCCAGAAAATAATTTTCGATTGCAAAAATTTAACAAGAGATAATAATGACTTAGCGATACAAGTCTTACTAGTTAACCCATAAAAAAAAATTTTTTTAATCATTTCACCCCAAGCAAGGCATTCCACTGCCATTAGGATTACATAGGGGAAGGTGATGATAAAGAGTGGTTAGATATAGGAAATGTCAGAAGGAGGGTGATAGACGGGTAAGGATGTAGATGGAAAGAGTGTTTGAGAGAATGGATGCGTGTTAGTGTGTTAGGAGGTGTCTACTGACCTTACATTTAAACTCATGGAGATTGTAGCTGTCTGGGAAGCAAGTATGTCGAAGGGAATTGACTCATATCTTTCCCAAAGATATGAGTGCTAAGTAAATATAACGGACCCAACTGAAATTAGAACTCTGCTCTCCGACTAACAATTCCAAATCATTGACTATTACACCACGCACACATCCCGGTTTACAGTACTGGGATTCTCACGTGGTAATTCTTCAACGTACTGACCAGGCTCGACATTGCTTAACTTAGGTGTTTTTACAGAAACCGGTGATTCAAAGCTATACGGTCGTAAGAGATGAATGGTTAGATTTGGTTTCAGGGAAACAACGTTACATTATCATTACCACAATGTCATAACCAAAATACAACATATCGGCAATATTACCAGTTGATTGTTTGTTGTTTTTATACATCAACTCATTGTGGGTTAATTACAACTGATATTTTTGTTTTAAGAATATTTGTTTACTAGCAGTATAGCCCGTCGGGTGTAATGAAAACTTTAAAACTAATCCATGGTCCTGGAGCTCAGACTCTTTGGACGTTAGCACGAAAGACTAAAAAGCAATAGTTGTTTCCAGTTAAAGCGAAACCGTAGACTGAAAGAAAAATGAATGGATGTAAGTCAAATTTTGATTTCCTGCTATCGATATCAAATAAGTTTTTTTTCATCGTAAACTGAATTTTGAAGGCTAAATAAGTCCTCTGAGTAAATAGTATCATGGCTGAGACTAAAAACTACAATTATACCTACTTAGAGCCAAACCCGAAGAAAGAACTAAAATAAAAAGGCTGAAAAAATACAGACATACAGGCAGATAAACAGACACACACACACAAATATCTTGCCTTTTATATATATATATATGTTATTGATTTTCTGCACTATTGTAAGAACTGCAACCTTGAAACTTCTAAATATCGTTTCTTATGCCTTTGTCTATGAGTGTATCAAATTTGATTAAAATCGGACCACTCCTTCTATAACCCGATTTTTTCGATTATCGATTTTCGATATTTATCGGGGGTATCTCGACACAAAACCTAGCTAAGAACACTCGCAGACGCTTATAGTACAACTGTGTAAATTTTCAAGAAAATCGGTTCAGCCGTTTCGGAATCTATGGGTAACGGACACACACATACACGGACACACAGACACACACACACACATTCACACACAGACAAAGTTCCATTTATAAAATAAGTTTAGATTTACAGCGATGGAATATTTAACTGACAATTCGTTTTAGAATAATCCTGATTTTGTTGATAGAAGTCATACAATTTAATCAATAGCTAAGGAAAAGTTGAATTCATACCTTTCCTACGGGTATTTGCGCCAAAATAAATGTAATGAACCCGATTGGAATTCGAACCCTGATGTCCTATTTTCCATTCCGTGCTGATATTCGTTACCGCAATGTTTCAAGTACGTCCCGGTTTATTTGTGCTCTCCGTCGAGCCTCCAGTTTGTCATTCGAACATCGAGATAAATCTTGAGGTTGAATGCCGTGATGCAAACATTCAGTGACTTGAATTTGTCAGACCGATATCAATCTGGCGTTGCAAAGTAGAACTAAATCTTTTCCGGTTTCATCATCACGAAAAGAATCGGTTTTGTTTTTGCAAATTATTCCGCCAGCTGTTTGTTCGTGATTTTTAGTCACTCTTCCATCTGGAACTTAAGGTGTAAATAATTGTACCTCGACAAAGGGACCATGGGGAGTTCGTCTGGTGAAGGTTTCATGTGGAATGAAAAGGAGAGAAATCGTTTTAAACTATAAGATAAACATTTTTAGATTTTCAGTTTACTGGTCAAATTCTCCTCGGCTTGATAGATCGGGCTTTTCTCAGAGAAAAGAAATCAAATCTCCTACTTCAACTTCTGCCATAAAAACTCCTACTTCCAAATCAAAATTCCTACTTCCAACTTAAAACTTCTACTTCCACTTCTGCCATCAAAACTCGTACTTCGATTTCTGCCATCAAAATTTCCACTTTCACTTCTGCTAACAAATTAGTAGTTTTGATTTGGAAGTAGGAATTTTGATTTGGAAGTAGGAGTTTTTATGGCAGAAGTCGAAGTAGGAGATTTGACTTCTTTCTTCTGAGAAAAGCCCGATCTATCAAGCCGAGGAGAATTTGACCAGTGAACTGAAACTTGAAGCAGCGGAAATGTGGTTCTGCAGAAGGATGCTGCGGATATCGTGGACTGAGCATGCAAGCAACGATGAGGTGTTGGAAAGAATGACAACAAAAAGGAAATTAATAGTGAGCATCAAGAAGAGACAACTGAAGTTCCAGGAACATGCAATAGGGAAGGAGAGCTTGGAGAACCTGATACTGACTGGCCAGATAGAAGGAAAAAGAGACAGAGGAAGGCAGCGGATAAAATATTTGTAGAGCCTGATTAGGTGGATGACGGAACGGGGGTTGCGAGGTGTAACAGGAGAAAACATACTAAGAGCCACAAGGGATAGGGAGACGTAGAGAACCATGATCGCCTACGTCCTGAAGGGACAAACCTCATAGAAGAAGAAGAACTGAAAATCTAAAAATGTTTATCTTATAGTTTAAAACGAATTCTCTCCTTTTCACTCCACATGAAACCTTCACCGCACGAACTCCCCATGGTTCCTTTGTCGAGATACAATTATTTACACCTTAAGTTCCAGATGGAAGAGAGATTTCTGCCATCAAAACTCCTACTTCCAAATTAAAACTCCCACTTCCAATTCTACCATAAAAACGTATACTTCCAAATTGAAACTCCCACTTCCACTTTTGATATTAAAACTCCTACTTCCAAATTAAAACTCCCACTTCCAATTCTGCCATCAAAACATCTACCTCCAAATCAAAACTCCTACTTCCACTTTTGATATTAAAACTCCTACTTCCAAATTAAAACTCACACTTTCACTTCTGTCATCAAAACATCAACCTCCAAATCAAAACTCCCACTTCCACTTTTGATATTAAAACTCCTACTTCCAAATTAAAACTCCCACTTCCACTTTTGTCATCAAAACGTCTACCTTCAAATCAAAACTCCCACTTCCACTTTTGATATTAAAACTCCTACTTCCAAATTAAAACTCCCACTTCCAATTCTGCCATCAAAACGTCTACCTCCAAATTAAAACTCCCACTTCCACTTCTATCATCAAAACGTCTACCTCCAAATCCAAAATCACACTTCCACTTTTGATATTAAAACTCCTACTTCCAAATTAAAACTCCCACTTCCAATTCTGTCATCAAAACGTCTACCTCCAAATTAAAACTCCCACTTCCACTTTTGATATTAAAACTCCTACTTCCAAATTAAAACTCCCCCTTTCACTTCTGTCATCAAAATTACTACTTCCAAATTAAAACTCTCGCTTCCACTTCTGACATCAAAACTCCTACTTTGACCTCTGCCATCAAAGCTTTTATTTCCACTTCTGCCTTCGAATCTCCTACTTCCAAATCAAAACTTTTACTTCCACTTTTGCTATCAAAACTCCTACTTCCACAAGAAATGTGCGTGTTTATATTTTTATGTCAGCTTGTTATTATTTCTAATATTCTTCTATTCGTCATGTCCGTTAAGGACGTAGGCGATCATGGCTCTCCATAACCGCCTATTCCTTGCAGCTCTTAACAATATTAGTCTCTTTGAAAAGCCTTCCATTCTCGTTTGGACAGAGACCCACAACCTACCCTTGTCCCGTTTGCCTTCAATATGTCCTATGAATATCAAATTACTTCAGACCTTCTTCTTCATTTTGTGTCCTAGAAATTTCAACTTTGTTCTTTATTTTAAGTATACATGACCTTCTTGTTTCTATTTCTTCATTGTCTGCTCACTCCATTCAAGGTATTCCCAGCTTCCTTCTGTAGGACCACATTTCTAATGTCTCTAGTTTTCTTTTCATCTGTGAGAATATTTGAAGGAAAACTAATATTACATAACAGTTCAGAACTCTTTTCATCGTTTATAACGAAATTTTTCTCTATTCTTAGCTTTTAGAAGGCATTTTCGGTGATTCCCATGTACGTGAAGATTTCGGTGTCGCATTTAAGCAGTCGATGTAAAATTTGAAAAATTAGCCAAAAAGCAATTTGATAATAAATTAAACAAATATTGGATGTATTTTGTTCACAGACGTTCTTTAACTTCATACTCACTTGCGCCAAAGAATTTGGGTTGGGTGTCTAATAACTTGCGGGTAGAAATTCCTTGCGAATTTTTATTTATATCTTTTCTTTTTATACTATTTACATTGTTCGGACTGTTCTCCTCGTCTTTATTGTCATATTTTTTTTAAATCATATCACCCCAAACAAGGCGGTAACGCCACTGATGTGCAGGGGGCTACATAAGAGTGAGAAGATTAGAAAAGAGAAAACAGGAAACAAGGGATGAGCCTCTTCACCTATTCAATAGATATGGGTGGAGTGTGAACCGGGCGATAGTTTAGTATATCTACTCCAATTGAAAAAAAAAACAGTGAGAAGATTAGAAAAGAGAAAAACCGGAAACCGCATCCTAAACAGGAAAAAAAGGGATGAGCCTCTTCGCCTGTTCAATAGGTGTGGGTGGAGTGTGAACCGGGTGATAGTTTAGTCTATCTACTCCAATTGAAAGAAAAAAAAACAGTGAGAAGATTAAAAAAGAGAAAAACCGGAAAAACCGGAAACCGCATCCTAAACAGGAAACAAGGGATGAGCCTCTTCACCTGTTCAATAGATGTGGGTGGAGTGTGAACCGGGCGATAGTTAAGTCTATCTACTCCAATTGAAAGAAAAAAAAACAGTGAGAAGATTAGAAAAGAGAAAAACCGGAAACCGCATCCTAAACAGGAAACAAGGGATGAGCCTCTTCACCTGTTCAATAGATGTGGGTGGAGTGTGAACCGGGCGATAGTTTAGTCTATCTACTCCAATTGAAAGAAAATAAACAGTGAGAAGATTAGAAAAGAGAAAAACCGGAAACCCCATCCTAAACAGGAAACAAGGGATGAGCCTCTTCACCTGTTCAATAGATGTGGGTGGAGTGTGAACCGGGCGATAGTTTAGTCTATCTACTCCAATTGAAAGAAAGTAAGATGGAATTTCGAACCGAACGCTTTATTTAGTCCAATGGGGCCTTAATGACACAATGCCCATTGGATAAAAGCGTTAGCTGAAGTAATCTAGTGACTTGACCCAAAACGTTTTTAGTTCAAAACTTGGCCACAGCAGAGTTGAACAAAAACTTGTAGAGTTGAGTTACTAAACGGAAATAGCTGAAACAGATATCCAGAAATGGAATCGTTCAAGGTTCTGTTCAAAATTCTAATGAATATCACTTGAAGGAGGCCGGAACGTTGGATATATGACAATAAAGAGGAGTAAAACAGTCCAAACAATGTAAATATTGCATTTCAGATATATGGACAGATTCTTTTCTTTTCATTTCTGGAGTAAAGGTCAAAATAATCAGCGTTGATAAAAATAAAGCGCTTTTGTATTATTGCACATAATAAAATTTAATTATCAATGTAATGATTTCACAAGTTGCAGTTGTTGTAATAATTGGATGTATGTGGCAAAAAGTCGAAAAAATTGGAAGTTTACTCAGACTTATGCGCATTAAAAGTTTGAAGGGTACAAATACTCTCACCATTTCGGAAGTCATGAATTTTCTCTTAATTGCAATATTTATTACGATCACAGGGTTATATCATTTTCATTCCATGCGCGATGCCACTTCTGGTAACAATGTAGTTATCTCCCTTTATCTTAATTCTTCTAAGTTATTTGATCACCACTGGTGTAGCCTGGGTTTGAACTTTCAACTCTTTTCTTTCTCTCTACCTTTGCAACTGTCATCACACCTCTATTCCCATCCTTCTCTTGCTCCTTTCTAACTGGTTCGTCTTTCTCTTTACTCTCCTTCTATCTAATCTTTTTACTCTTATGTAGCCCCCTACCCATCAGTGGCGTTACCGCCTTGCTTGGGTGATACGATTAAAAAAAGGTGCTGAATGCGAATGTCAACACAGACCAGCCACAGTCTGTTTATTCAGCGTTGCCGGTGCTTCTTCTTGTCCACATTTAGATAGATAGATAGATAGATAGATAGATAGATAGATAGATAGATAGATAGATAGATAGATCTTACTGAAAAATGTGTTTCACAGTGAATTCACCATTAAAAGTTTGAAAGGTACAAATACACTCTCACAATTTCAGAAGTCCCGAGTTTTCTCTTAATTGCAATATTAAATGAACTCCAGTAAACTGACATCGTGTCTCATACATCAGTGTTTGAATTTTGGGGTCTTACAAACTTAATCTCTCAGTAACCTATTTTATTTACCAGAGCTCATATTGCAATTTTATTGTTTGTAATTTATTTTATCTGACACTCCGTATTACTGATTCACAAATTGTATTCATTTCTATTCTTGGCCGACTTAGGAGATTTTTGTGGCCTAAAAAATTGTAATATGAGCTCTGGTTAAAAAATGGTTATTAAGTCGGTGGATAAAAGTGTTGATTGAATCTAATGACTAGAACCAAAGAGTTGTGAGTTCAATAACAAAAACTTAAAGGGTTTTGCTAAAAGAAAATAACTGATATTGAAACATCTAGAAGAGGCATGGCTCGTGAAACTAGAACAGTCTACCGTCGGTGAACAAAGTAAAAGGGTTAATTTCGAAATTCCAATTACACGAAGAAGGCCGGAGTGTACAACAGTTGAAACCTCGTGCGTATGACAACAAAGATGAGGACAACTGTCCGAACAGTGTAGATAGGGTAAATAAATAACTCGTCTGAGAAATATAAGTATAAAATGGATTATATACGGATTAAATATGTGGATTAAATGTTGAGGGGGAAATGAAAATAAAATGTTGTGAGCTCCCATCGCAGGGAGTGAGCTCACAACATTCAGTCAACCAGCCAGAGTTTCCAGCTTTTAATGAAGATGTCACCCGTGTTGACTGGAATAAGGTCACCAAGTGAAGCTTCACAAAAGCCAATCTTTCTTTTTATTATTATTATTATTATTATTATTTTCCCACTCTTTATCGTCAGCTTTTGATTTTCCCACTCCACAACTTTTGTCTTTCCCTCATCTTTAGTGTTTAACCGTCTGGAATTTGCCTATCGGCAAAATACAGCGGCTACTCGTAATTATCCTGTGGGGTTGACGTGTCCTACTAACATATTTTATTTCTAGTTTGAATGTTTTGGTGATTAATTTTCGTTATTGGGTTCATGCTTTTCACCTCACTTCATGTCATAGATTGAAAAAATAAAAAGACATTTGTATACAGTATTTACATTATTCGGACTATCGTCTTCATTTTAGCTGCCATGTTTACGACGTTTCGGTCGTTGTACGCTCCGGCCTTCTTTAAGTGCTAGGAATTTCAAACCGAACCCTTTATTTCGATCACTGGGTTATATCATTCTCATTCCATGTGCGATGCCACTTCTGGTAGCCATGTAGTTATCTCCCTTTATCTTAACTCTTCTAAATTATTTGCTCACCACTGGTGTAGTCTGGGATTGAACTCGCAACTCTTTGGGTCAAGTCACTGGAACCAACCAACGTCTATATCCATTGGGTCATGTGTCGCTTTTTGGTTTCAGTGAAACCAAAAAGCGTCTCTGGTATGTCTTTCCTTGCGATCAAAATAGAGTAGTCCATTATTTATGAGGTATTAGCAAGGCGCAACGTACGTATGGAACAAGCAGAATTATTATTATTATCAAAATTTCTGATGCTAAAATAGGGGTGGTTCTCATGCCTTCTGTTCTTAATTGATTGGAAGTATTAACATATACATGTTTTGTTTTCATAAATTAAAGTGAGATGCATTAAATATCCCATTCAGTACCACAAATTCAATTGTCCCTGTTATGTAACCTAGGCGGTGGAGTACTATGCATATGTGTTCACGAGCGAGAGTAGCGTGGGAGATTCATGCTGGAGTGCTTTATTTTTCCGTTGAAAAGATCAAGCAGATAATGCTACTTATCACGTCTAGTTATTTGGAAACCTTCTCAGTCGAAGATACATTTATCTATTGGGTCCCATTTACAAGGCTATGCGCTGCTTTATCAAACGTCAACGAACGGTGCACATTTGGCTGTGATATACCCTTATCAAACCTGAACTTTGTTCGATGACGCGGTGGAGGCTGACGAGCGTCCGACCACGCCGGCGTGTCGTCGCGCGTCTGAACATATATTCGAACATCTGTAGCTCAGCTTCACTTATTTGACAGACTCTCTCACTCACTAATAATAATAATAATAATAATCTTTTAACTCTGAATTGAAGTTGATAAAATGTCGAATATTCAGGCCATCATTGTCCCAGTGGTCTCTTAGTGGTTATTTTAGACAAGCTTGTTAACCATTACACCACCTCGAGGTCCCCAAATGATTTTGTAAACGTAGCTTAAATGTGGTACGTGGTACCCAGTAAGGATCGAACTAACTATTCAGTCATAAGGCAAGCTTGTTAACCATTTCACTAATGTCTCTTAATCGGCTGGTGTGCCTACTTGCATTTATATCTTGGTCAGCGCATTAACTTTTCAGCTGACATCCGTGTATCACTGAACATAAAGTCGTTTATTATTAAAATTAGAACGAAGGCAAATATCCCATCACTTCAGAAGTCTGCGTTGCTTTGCATCTGTGAAAGGTACTTTCTGTTTTAGGTCGCACAACTTGATGGAAAACATTCATAATACAAGACATCTGATTGAAAACAAAACAAGCACGAAGGAGAGTTAACCCAAAAACGATAGATCTTAGATCTTGGTTTGATTTATCCAGGTCAAACAAGTATATCTCTATTAGAGTTTTTTCTTAGAATATATACAGTAAATTTAATTATAGATTTCTATGTGTTGCTTGTTGGGTAATAGGACCAAAACGTTTATATAAAGTGTAATTTTTCACGAAATAAAGTAGAAATATTTTTATATTTTTCGTATTTGTTTGTAAATTTCAAATTATCAGGGACCCAAGTATACCATCATCATTTATCGTATCATACGTGTAATGTCCTAGGCTTAGGTTTAGCTCACGGACTTAAATATAAAGCAAAGATTTTTTTTTCTAAACTCCAGGCTTCTGGAAAATATATCTAAACTTATTTATAAATGGAACTTTTTTCTGTGTGTGTGTATGTGTGTGTGTCTGTGTGTGTGTGTGTGTGTGTGTGTGTGTCCGCTACCTATAGACTCCGAAACGGCTGAACCGATTTTCTTGAGAATTTACACAGTTGTACTATAAGCGTCTACGAGTGTTCTTAGCTAGGTTTTGTGTCGAGGTACCCGCGATGAATATCGAAAATCGATAATCGAAAAATCGGGTTACAGAAAGAGTGGTTCGATTTTAATCAAATTTGATACACTCATAGACAAAGACATAAGAAACGATATTCAGAAGTTTCAAGGTTTCAGTTCTTACAATAGTGAAGAAAATCGATAATATATACATACAAAAGGCAAAATGTTTGTGTGTGTGTCTGTTTATCTGCCTGCATGTCTGTATTTTTTCAGCCATTTTATTTTAGTTCTTGCTTCGGGTTTGGCTCTAGGTAGGTATAATTGTAGTTCTTAGTCTCAGCCATGATACTATTTACTCAGAGGACTTATTTAGCCTTCAAAATTCAGTTTACGACGAACAAACTTATTTGTTATCGATAGCAGGAAATCAAAATTTGACTTACATCCATTCATTTTTCTTTCGGTCTACGGTTTCGCTTTAACTGGAAACAACTATTGCTTTTTAGTCTTTCATGCCAACGTCCAAAGAGTCTGAGCTCCAGGACCATGGATTAGTTTTAAAGCTTTTATTACACCCGAGCAACGCCGAGCTATACTGTTAGTGTAAGATGTTTCTTTTTAATGCTATACTTTCTAGTTTTCACGGTAGAGTAATGGATAACGGCTGGGATTGACGAATCAGAGATTCGAATTCCAGTCGAATTCAACACATTCACTTACGCGCTAATACTTTTTGGAAAGGTGGGAATCCATCTCTTTCTCCCCTGACTATGGGTAAATAGCAGGACAGACTTGTTTTGCAACCAGTCTACGGCTGTAAGAACTGGCAACCTACTGCAGGAAAATCTCAGCACCACTTGCTGTAGGAGGCCGCTTGTGGGGACAAAACCCAATGAAACTTTTTTTAGGGAAGAAGCCGGCTTTACCCGCCTAGGGTGAATGCCGCCACAATTACTAATATTTACTTATAGATTTGTATCCAGAAAAAAATCACTTTTTGAAGTCCTTTTCACTTATTTGATTTGATTTATTTTTTAAATTTTATTTTACTTTATATATATATATTTTTACATATCGAGACCAATTTCATTTTCGTTTTGTACGTTATGACAAAGATATTTTTCTAAGTTATAGCCAGATACTTAACGTATTATTGGGTAGATCCGAATGAAAATTACAGAAGTTATCTGCCCAAGAATGACATTTATTATATTTTATTTCACTAGATGATCTCCTGTTGCCAATCACTTTGAACTTGTAAGTGTACGCAATGAACCTTCGCCGATATCAATCTCGGCTGATTAAATCTCTTGGCTCATCCAAGCCTCATAACGCCAGTCGACTCACCTGACTGGTAAAGCCTCCGTCTCATCCTCTACCCGCGCATAGGGAAACGACTGTCACGTAATTGTCAAAGCGTATTTATTTTGTGGTATAGATTGACAAGTCGTTAGGGATGTTTCGGCGTCAATTGGGAACACTCAGCGGAAGAATCGAGGGACAGAAAACTGTAGAAAATGAATGGGAAGCTTACACAGAAGTCTTAATGTTACCTAACAATTCTAAGATGAGGCATTGCCATTATTCTATGAAACATTCCGGTTAGTATTAGGCTGAGTCATTAAAAAATATATTTTTATCGACATTATACCTAAAAACATCAAGCACGATAATATTTTAATTTATCACATATTCACCATTATTTGCAATGACTTCTTGGTGCCTATTAGATGGCTTTTTGAGAATTTTTAAGTAAAGAATAAAGTACAAAAAATTTATTCCATTATATATTCACTATTACTTTCAGTGACTTGTTGGTGCCTATCTGATACGTTTTGAGTAAAAAAATAAAGTACAATAACAATGTATTCATTTATATATTCACTATTATTTGCAATGAGTTGTTGGTGCCTATTAGAGTTTTTTGATAGCTTTTAAGTAAAAAAATAAAGTACAATAAGAGTTTATTCATTTACATATTCTCTATTATTTGCAGTGACTTGCTGCCACTTATCTGATAAGTAGTAGCAAGTCATTGTTAATAATGGCATATATATAACTGGATGGGCACCTCGAGGTGGTGTAATGGTTAGCAAGCTTGTCTCGCTAGAACTATTGCAATTAAGTAGTGAGTTCGATCCTCACTGGGTACCCCATACTTTCGGCCTTGTGCCACATCTAAGCTGCGCTTAGTAAATTACAATATATATAACTGGATAAAATATCCTTATTCGACACATTTTGAGCCAACTTCCAACTGACGTGATAAACTTTTCGACGGCTTTAATTAGAGAAATTAGTCATCAACAAAGCGTTTTGCAGCGACCAAATTAGTTTATAATCGGTTGGTGCAAATTCAGGTGAATAGGTTGGTGGAGTAGAACAAACAAAGTTCCGAATTTTACTCTGTAGACTGAATTTTATTGGAATTTAGGTTCTTTGTTGTTATAGCCTTACTTTCGAACACGCATATTGAAAAAATATTATAAAATATACAACAGATTTTAAATTTATGTTCCACTCTTATTTTCAGATAATGTCGTGAATGAATGTATACATTTAAAAATGTCGACATGGTTTTACACACACGATAAAGACATATTTTTAAAATGCTGTAGATCGTTAAATTTTCGTGAGTTTTTCCATTTATGATTAGTAAATCCAGTTTTAATTTAATAACAACATCAGTTGGCCGCCATAAATTAATACGGAATTCTGAAAGATTTAAAAGTTTATAAATTATTCTACTTAAAAGTTTAAATAATGAAAATAATTCTTATATAACTTCATTAAAAATCGAAAAACTCTTCTTAACATAATGCGCACAATATATTTTATTCGCAAAAACAAGTAAAAGCTTTTCTAATTAAATAATGTCTTAGTTTTAATGCTTTTTCTTATTTTACGATTAGGGATTTTTTTTTTTTTTTACAACTCAGGGACCTGTTTGACCAAGTAAGATAGGTTTAAATTCTCTGAAGATTTAAATAACATTAAGCAATGCATAATAGAATTTCACGAAATTTCATAAAACTTGATTTGTGGGGCGGAAAAAGATAGTAACAGATAGACAAAATGTTTTGCAAAGATTTTCTAAAACGGAAACATTTAAATAATAATTTAATTGAATTCTGAAACAGTTCTGAAAGTTTTGTTAAAATCCGAAAAATATCCGAGATTTGAGAGAATTAAAAAAAAACATGCGATTTTCACTGAACCCCTCCAACCGCTCAAATCTCTTGTACTAATTTAAAGTCCTCGTTAACACAAAAAAAGGAAAGATTTTTAGCCAAAATTTCTAAGGTTCGAAAAAAGATAAACAAGAATACATAAAAAATACTTTGATATTTCCACTTGATAATAACACAAACTTTTTGATGATAGAAGTTTATTATGTTTGGGCATTTTTCCCCTTTTTAGCGAATTTTCGGAGGTCCCAAGATTTGCACACATTTTCTCGTCTTTCAATTTTAATGAATTTGTGTAACGAGAGAAAATCAAAGAAATTCCCGGAAAATGTGTTTTTTAAAAAAAAGTCTCATACACTTACTCCGAGTTCTGTGTTTATTCAAATTTTCTTCTTCACAAACAGTTTCCTGGTTTATAAGTTTATGAATAAGTTTTTCATAGATATTTCTTTATCTAAACTTATTTACAAATAGAACTTTGTGTATGTGTGTCTGAGTGTGTGTGTCCGTTACCTATAAACTCCGAAACGGCTGAACCGATTTTCTTGAAAATTTACACAGTTGTATATAAGCGTCTGCGAGTGTTCTTAGCTAGGTTTTGTGTCGAGGTATCCCCGATAAATATCGAAAATCGATAATCGAAAAAAATCGGATTATAGAAGGAGTGATCCGATTTTAATCAAATTTGATACACTCATAGACAAAAACATAAGAAACGATATTCAGAAGTTTCAAGGTTTCGGTTCTAACAACAGTGCAGAAAATCGATTATATATATATATATATATATATATATATATATATATATATAAAAGGCAAGATGTTTGTGTGTGTGTCTTTTTATCTGCCTGTATGTCTGTATTTTTTTTCAGCCCTTTTATTTTAGTTTTTGCTTCGGATTTGGCTCTAGGTAGGTATAATTGTAGTTCTTAGTCTCAGCCATGATACTATTTATTCAGAGGACTTTTTTTAACCTTCAAAATTCAGTTTACGACGAAAAAACTTATTTGATATCGATAATCGAAAAAATCGGGTTATAGAAGGAGTTGTCCGATTTTAATCAAACTTGATACACACATGGACAAAGACATAAAAAACGATATTCAGAAGTTTCAAGATTGCAGTTCTTACAATAGTGCAGAAAATTTGATATCGATAGCAGGAAATCAAAATTTGACTTACATTCATTCATTTTTCTTTCAGTCTACGGTTTCGCTTTAACTGTTAACAACTATTGCTTTTTAGTCTTTCGTGCTAACGTCCAAAGAGTCTGTACTCCAGGACCATGGATTAATTTTAAAGCTTTCATTACACTCGAGCAACGCCAGGCTATACTGCTAGTAATATGATAAGTAATAAACATCTACATATCTTTATAATCCTGTAAATATATTAAAAAAACATATTGTAAATAAATACACTAATAAATATATAGTGTTTAATATTTTTGTTGTCATTTCTCAAGAAATAAGAAAATGTATAGATATAATTTCATAGGTTTGAGTTTTACTAAAATTTTAAAAATAGCTTTTAAAACTAGCAAAAGGTATTGTGGTAGTATTGATTTTCTAAGCAGAGCTTAGATGTGGCACAAGGCCGCGTGTATGGCGTACCCACTGCTCAGTCGTAATAGGTTCTAACAGAGCAAGCTGGCTGACCATTACACCACGGCGAGAAACCCAAATGACCGTCCAAGTAAAAGCGGTCGCAAGAGAAAATTCCCCATTTTGATACAGCATTTGTTTGTCACTCACTTAAGTGCTATACGTGATACACGAAAGAGACATAACTGAATGGGTAGAAGATTATAGTAGGTTGCCATTGCTTTCTGCAGTAAACTGGTTGCCAGCCAAAGCTATAGAACCCAATCTGTTCTATTATTTAACCCATAACTGGAGGGGAGAGACGAATTAAACTCTTTCCCAAGGGTATTTCTGCGTCAGTAAATGCAAGGAATTCAACTGGAATTCGAACTCGGCTCCCCGATTTGTCGTTCCGAATCGACATCCATGGCATCACAACGCACATCCTTAAAGTTTGTGGGTACATTTGTTAAACTTTACCAAATAACGTTTATACTTGGCACATCTGATAGCCTTAAAAAAGACAGAAATTTGAATAATTCACGGAATAAATATATTGTTGGGGCGCTCTCCACCTTTCCACGTTCCTTGTTCTGTATTCTACTAATCCTCACCTCTTGTAAATACTTCTCTTTCCTGTCAATACACCTACTTTTATACTATTACGTTGTTTTGTATTATTTCAAATAATTCTGTTACCCGACATAACATATATCATATCCAACATTTTTCGGATGTTTATATCTTTTCTTTGACTTGTTATTATTATTTATTATATTGTTTCCTTGATAAGATTGCCTGGCGGAGCCAACCTGATTTTGAATTCAGAGGTTTTCTTTCTTCTAATCCTATTGCCACTCAAAGCTACAATCTTCCCTGCTATTTACTCATAGCTGGGCGGTAGGGAGAAAAGACTGATTCATACATTTCAAAAGAGCATTAAAACACAAGAAAATGTAATAAACTTGTCTGGAATTCGAGCTCGGCTCTCCGATTATAAAATCCAATCCGCTATCCTTTATTCCACCGTGTATTATTATACTTAAGTCTAAAAAGAATTTAATTAAATATTTGCCTTACAGTGATATATATCCGTTAGTATCAAAGAATAACCTGTGATTCAACAAGCTCAACAGCCTACGGCAGACAATAGCAGTTATTCTTCGTAACATTGTTGTTATACATTTGTCAATGTAAAAGAAACAATTCTTTTGACAATATCTACATGAAAAACTTTTAGATTTACCAGAATTTAGTTAAACCTCCCATTCTCCTTTACCCACAAGCTGCCATTTATTCAAGATTCTTCATATGAAGTTCACCAACACAAAGGTCGCTACCTTTTGTATTGACATAATCAGAACAGAAGAAGACATCCATTCGCTTATTATGTGATCGGTGTTATTATATTCTACGTTGATCTGCCGGCGTTGGAGAATTACTTAAATAGGCCAAAGCACACAAAATGTAGAAAAATCCTTCCGCCTCAGATGGACAAAAAACAAATAAAAGTTAGATAAATAAATTGATAGTTCCATTTGAAATTACTTCGTTGCCAATTTAAACAGTTGCAATATTTAAACGGGGAACGGACACAAAGATAAACAAAATTACATCTTTCTTTTCATTTTTTTTTTTCTCCGACTGAATATCTGCTAGGTCGAATGAATTCGACTTGTTGCTACCACTCCTAACCCTTAACTAAACATGGTTGACGCCTTCATTTTATTGGCAAAGACTTTGAGTGCAAATAACTTTTTCTTTTTATGCATATTTTCTTTTTATAATTGTTAAAATAAGAAGCGGGACATTTAACACTGTAATAATTTTAGGAGTTTTAATAAAGCGTTTTCGGAGGTATTTGTCACTTGAGACTGGTAATTGCTACAATATTCTTAAGAAGCCCCTTTTTTTTCTGTTTTTGTCTACCCTGAATTCAAGTGGTTGCCGCAATGGTGGAAAAACGAACCGACATTTTACTTAACAAACAATTACCCCCGATTTTTTCTTTTCAAATACCAAGAATGGAGTATTGCTGCCATATCTGAGTTGGTGCTGCCAAGCCCACTCTGTCAAGACTTGACAGGGCTCAAAAGCGATTACGGGGCCCTGTGGGTGATGAATTATTTTCTGTCCTACAACTATTTTCCCAGATGAAACATTACTAGCCTATCGTCAAACGTTCAAACGAACTACAAACGAACTACATTCATGGAGATCCATCAGTTCAAATATTCTCAGCTAAGACCCGCATGTTATGTAAACAGTGTCCACTCATCTTTTGCGTCCCTTATGGTAAAAAGGAAGTTTCACTAAGGCAGATTCAGAAGTGTTGCAATGTAGAAGAGATTCCCCAGAGGATGCTTCCCTGATGGCTATGCTTAGAGTGAAACGATATCTATCCTACATATCCTCACAATATGCAACCCTTATTCACTTACGGTCCTACAGCAACATCATTCAGTAATCTTCCTTGAGTGGCTCTTGGGCCTTGTATTAAGTAAACACTAGTAAAAACAAAGGTCCATTTCGGATGGAAGCGGTCATGGCTCTCCAAAAATTCTCTTTCTTTATTATCTTGAAGAAATACCTGATAAAAAAATGCAATGGTTCCCTGTTGACTTCTCCGCTGTTTTGAATTTTCCTTCTCCAAGACTTACTGCATACCAAGTTTAGAGTGCTCAGTCTACCATGTTATTTTACCCATAGTGGTTGGAGCAGAAATTTATTCATACTTTAAGATTAATGCTAAATTTTAGTAGAGTATATATATATATATATATATATGCGCGCGTGTGTGTGTGTGTGTGCGTGCGCTCGCGCGTATGTATTTATAGTAAATTGGCACATTCACGAATGCTTAATCCGTTCGCTTTCTGGTCATGAGACCTGGGTTCGAATCTCACCATGTTCGATTTCTTTATTTCAGGTGACATTTTTTATTGTTTGATGTTATCGAATTACCGATAGGTAGAATATTTTTATTATATTCCACCAATTAATTTAACTTTTGATATTTCACTTCCCAATTTCATGTTTAGGTTTTAGTTCAAATTAAATTATACAATTAAAAATCCCAGCATTACATAGCTACCATCAACAGCGCGAGAACAAAAAATTCAACTACCAGAACGCTCAGTTCATAATACGCACCTGATGATTGCATAGTGCATAAAAATACGAGTCGTGTTTCCCCTGTCTCTCTTTCCCGCTAGCCGTCCCTTGAATATTAGGCAGCAAGAATTCTTTCAAACATGTTTGGTTGAATAATATCGACAAATTCTTTCTATGCAATTGTTTATTACTTTTTCAAATTTCTCAATTGTTTTTTTTTTATATACCGTAATTTTCCCTGTATAATAAAACCTTTTTTTCTAAAAAAAATAATAAGCAAAATTAGAGGTGCAATTACATAAAAAAATCTGTTAAAATTTGCCGTTTTGGTCGATTTCAGTTGTGAAATAACTACTCACTACAAACATACGACAATTTGACACTAACATTCGCTCATTGCGAACCGATAAGGATGACAAATATTATCATATGCACGTAATAATTCTTACGAATATAAAATAAAATATGAATTTGTTTTTAATCATGTCACCCCGAGCAAGGCGGTAACGACACTGATGTGCAGGAGCTAGGTAAGAGTGAAGAGATTGGAAAAGAGAAAACCGGAAACCACATCCTAAACAGGGAACAAGGGATGAGCCTCTTCACTTGTTCAATAGACGTGGGTGGAGTGTGAACCGAGCGATAGTTTAGTCTATCTACTCCAATTGAAAAAAAAAAGGAGTGACAAGATTGGAAAAGAGAAAGCCGGAAACCACATCCTAAACAGGGAACAAGGGATGAGCCTCTTCGCCTGTTCAATCTGAATTAGAATAATATTATTGTATGTTTAAAACATTTTTTTTTTTGAGAAAATTATGTGTTTTTACGGCAAGCGACGAACTATGGGCGCCACCACGTTACGTTCTTACTGGTCTAAACTCCCGGAATAAGAAAGTTTATTTTGGTGTAAACGGAGATCGGTAAAATGATGTGTGTATAAGCTAAACAACCAGCAGTTAGCAACATTTTCTCGAGAAGAACAGGCCTTATTCTTAACATACCTACTCTTATTCTTACTCTACAACACCCTGGCTTAATAAACATGGCATGCGCAGAAGCATTTTCTCACACTTTGAGTACAACTGAAGGCTTAATATACTTGGTGAAATACGGTAATCGGTAAATTGAACCAAGTTACCACATTCGCTTCCAAAATTTCGATTTTTTTATATTACTATTTTTTCTCATTCCGGTAATATCTCGTTTAAAAATGTTTATATATATATATATGATTTAAAATCAGCCATATTGTCATTATTTTTTAATGAGAGAATCAATGAAAAAGGGCTGGTACCCAAATGCACACACACACACACACACACACACATTCCATTTGTAAACAAGTTATTACGCAACCTCGTTTACAAATGGAAAATATTCAAAAGTTCTACAATATAATTGTATTGAACACTTTTTAATACAAATGTGCACTGGTCTAAACTTATTATGACCAGAAACTAAGTAATTAAACACTTTTTGTGTGTGTGTGTGTGTGTGTGTGTGTGTGAAAAGGTTATATTAGTAAATAGGAGCTTTATGTTCAAGATAAAAGTTAGAAGACGATGGGACACTAGCCAATAAGTATAGAAGATTCATTTTATTTCCGAAATGTTTCAGACAACTGCCCATGCCCGTCTCTTGTTGCTTATAATAACCAACAGTAATAATTCATACTGCTTGGCTTAAAATAGCCTTGATGCCTTGATGCTATCTTAATTATCGCATGTTGTACACAAATCTATCAGAGAAACAATGAGATACGAATGCAAGAAGTGCTTTTTAATAGACATCCGGCATCTCTTTTATTTTATACGAGGTTAGAGAGTTGCTCATTTAACCAACATAGTTTTAAGTTCTTTGAGACACACGAACATTTGATACAACTAAGACGAATAAATCATATGCCGTTAGATCAAAGCCGATACTAATACAATCACAACACCGATTTTTCGTCATTTTTGGTTATAGAACTGTTCCTACGCAATAACAATTTAGTAATATATCTCTGACCTACAAATTATGTTTCTTTCGTATCTTGACAGAAACATCGACTGTGAGAAACTTGCATGAAACTCGCGTTGAACGAAACACCACCTGTGGCCTCCCTGATCTCATTTTAAACACCGACATTGTGTCACATTGTTTCCTACTTGAGCAGGTGGATAAATTCTGACATTTTCTTGCATTTTCTTGCGATATGAGTACGAGGATAAATACTACCCTTTTGAGTACAAGGATAAATACTACCCTTTTGAGTACGAAGATAAATACTACCCTTTTGAGTACAAGGATAAATACTACCCTTTTGAGTACGAGGATAAATACTACCCTTTTGAGTACAAGGATAAATACTACCCTACAATTTTTCGGTACCTCTTTAATCAGAGTGAAATTTCCATCAAGCATTTGAAATTTAAGAAATTGCCAGAAAAATTTCAAATGCTTGATGGAAAGCATTTGAAATTTTTTAATGAGAGAATCAGTAAAAAGGGGCTACTACCCAAATGCATATATATATATATATATATATATATATACAATTATATATATATATATATATATATATATATACAATATATATACAATTATATTGTAGAACTTTTGAATATTTTCTATTTGTAAACGAGGTTGTTTACAAATGGAATATATATATATATATATATATATATATATATATATATATATAGAGTGTGTGTGTGTGTGTGTGTGCATTTGGGCAACAGCCCCTTTTTACTGATTCTCTCATTAAAAAAATTTCAAATGCTTTCCATCAAGCATTTGAAATTTTTCTGGCAATTTCTTAAATTTCAAATGCTTGATGGAAATTTCACTCTGATTAAAGAGGTACCGAAAAATTGACCACTTGTATTCTATTGATATGATATTTACAATCAACATAACTATACACATATCTCGTAAACTTGACATGTTAAGACAATAGTGCGCAAAATATTCGGATTCAGCGTACTCGATTTACTCAGGTTTAGCATCATTTGTCTACGTAGCAAAAAAGAAAACAGTTTTTACCTAAATGCATTATTATGAGATAAATTCTTCCCAATTGTGCGCATGCGCACAACACAAAATGCTGACTCATTCTGTATATGAATTCTGTATCTATTTAGTATTAAGCAAATACTATGTGCTGTGTCTCTTCAGGATTTAGGCGATTAAGAATCTCTAAAAACATTTGGCAGCTCGCCTTCAGTCACTTTCTCACCGGCGTCATATTGATTCCCTCTATCTTTTCTACAAATATTTTCACGGCTTCTGCTCTGATGAGCTTCTTCCCCTGGTGTTTCGTCAACATGAATTACTCGTGATACTAAATTGGCATTTAGGTCCCACTCTTACCTTCAAAATAGTCACATGTAACCGTCACTTCTACTCTAACATTTTTCTCGCACTTTCCGTCTGTGGACCTCCTTTAAGTTTACTTACTTCCCTGATTGCTACAAGCTCCGAAAATTTAAATGGAACTTCAATTGCCATCTTCTATATCCCTAAGCACCATACACCTTCGTAAATCCCATTCGTCAGTTACTAGTAGAAAGTAACAAATGAATATTTAATATCGCAGGACTGCTTAAATCTACACTGTTCAATCTCACGAGGCAACAATATTTCCTTCAAAAAATTAAAAAAAATATGGATGTGTTTTAGGAGTCAAAAATCCTTCTACTGCTATCCTACAAGGTATCACTTTAGGTTAAAAAAATATGTGAACAAAGGAAAAATGTATGGTTAACTTTATTGAGTGGCCTAAGAGAACATTGTTAGAAACTTAGGTATTGGTGTGCTACCGAGACATGAGGAAGGAGGTAATCAGAAAAACAAAAATGTGCCTGAACGGGCGTCTCCGGCAGATATTAGATAGACATGCCAGCGGACAGATGAACTCGAAAACAAGCAGGTACTCAATATCATTATTCATACGAAGTAGAGCTGAAAATTTTGACTGAGATCATTTAGTCATATTTTGGGAAGTGGATCAAGCTAAAGCAACCATTCTTATATATATATATATTACCGAGGAATAAGCGAAATTTGGATGACATACTAAAAAGTAAAAAATATATATATATGTACAGATATATACATATATATATATATATATATAGATATGTATATATATGTATTTATATATTCATATATATACACATATATATACGTATATATATGTGTGTGTGTGTGTGTGTGTGTGTGTGTGTGTGTGTGTTTTCATCAATAAGTGTCGATATAAATGAATGTGTATTTATGCTTAAATGGGCACTCGATGTCACAAAAGCACAACGTGAGTGGTAGTAAAACTGTGTAGTGTCATTCTATCAAGGGGAAGAATATTATAATTTTAAATCCTAACATGAAAGCCATATATATATATATTTACGTTCTCACACCCTGATTGAGCACTCTGGAAGAAGGTAGAATTTGATAAAACAGTAGCTACTCTGGTATCTACGCATCGCTCATTCAGTAATGAATTACAGCACTCTGGCTATTGGCGTATGATACATGATACGCTAAAAGTCTGCTTCCTTCTACCGAGCGCCCATAGCTCAGAGGTAGAATCGCCGACTGACGCCAATTCGGTCGGGTTTCAATCCTGGGTTAAAAGCAATCGGATGTCTAACCCTACTAATGAGCTGTGATACATCAAAACAGATCTGTCTGCAGATGACTATATATATATATATATATATGTGTGTGTGTGTGTGTGTGTGTGTGTGTGTGTGTGTGTGTGTGTGGATATTCTCAGATAGAGCTTATTTGTAGAAGAGACAAAAGGAAACGCTATACTTAGCCGACCCATTTCGTCCTCTGAGAGACTTTATCAAGGTAATGTAGAATTTATAATGTTTCACATATTTATATACAGAATATTGTTTGCATGCATAAGCCAATGATATCTTCTTTTCAGTATATAAACATGTGCAGGATAAAAAAATCCTACATTACCTTGATAAAGTACCTTAGAGAAATGCTTTGACTAAGTATACTTTTTCCTCTTGTCTCTTTTTATTGATAGATAGATAGATAGATAGATAGATAGATAGATAGATAGATAGATAGATAGATAGATAGATCAGAAATATGATTTAGTATATCTTTGTAGTTTTCAAAAATATGTAACAGTTTTGGTTCGACTAAAACGTCCACGAAAGAGATTCTATTTTTAATCTGGAGTTCATAAGTGAATTGTACAACTGAGATTCCTTAATAATTTTAATTAATCTATGTTTTCCGTTAACATCAAAATATCGTCAGAAAATCTGACATGTATTGAGGGTTTGTTGAAATTATTAAAAACCTTCAAAGTTATATCCCACGTCGTTTAGATGTAAAGCGAGAGATTTAGAACGCCTGTCTAAAATTTTTCAACATCAACCAGCTAAGTGAAAAATTCTATATGTGTATTAATCATATATTGAGCACTCTGGAGAGGAAAATTTTAAAAACAGTTTCCACTTCGGCTATAATGCGTGACTCTTCAGAAATGAATTGAGTTCTCTCGGTGACTGGCGTCTGTATACACTGCTTACATACAAGATGTTAAAATTTCCCTTCTCTGACCCCATGCGCCGATGGCTTAGGGAGTAGAGACTCCGACTGACACCAAATCGGTCGAGTTATGATCCCGGCCAGAGGCAAGTGGATATGTCTAGCCACACTGATGAGCTGTGATACAGCGAAACGGGCTTGTATGTGGATGACTAATATATGTGGATGACTATATATATATATATATAGAGAGAGAAGCAGTTGATCATAATTTCCACTGGGCTTAAATGTTTGGGAAAATATCTGTCTTCTGGCAGGAATCGAACCTGCAAACTCCAAAATCTGAGAGATGCCGTCTTTAAATCAGCCGTGTCCTTACCAATTGATCTACGGAGGCTTTCATGGAAGGCATAGTTAAAGTTCAACTTTATATAGGTATTCTCTTGATTTTCATCGAACGATTAATATCTGCTCAGATTGTATCCGATGTAAACAAACCCAGCAGAAGACAATATTACGGGATTTAAGGGAAATCCACGAAACTGGCATTAACCGATATATTTGAATTTTTATTTGTTTAACATTATTATTTTTTATTCGTTCAAGAGAATACATGTATAAGGGTGAAATTGAACTTTGTCTTCCATGAAATCTTCCTTGGGTTGATTGGTAAAGACACGTCTGATCTAAAGACGGCGTCTCTCCGGTGTGAGTGTTCGCAGTTTCAATTCATGCTTGAAGATAGATATTTGCCAAACTATTTCTCAAAAGATTAAAGGCAGTGGAAATTATAATATATATATATATATATATATATATATATATGATTAATATATACATATTACCTCCAGTATTCATCTAGACAGACAAGCATTTCTTCATACACGTACACTATTACACACTTTAACCACCAAAATATTCAACGCACATGCATTTAAACAATATCTATTGCTTTAATACATCTAATAAATACATATATTAACTGATGTTACCGTCCAACATGCGCTAAACAGACAAGCGATTCTTCACAAACATGCATATACACTATTACACATCTATTGCTTTAATACACGTGACACATATCTGACCAATAAGAACTAACCCTAAATCACAACTTACCAGTATACTGTCTCTTTGTTTTTTCATTTTTCTCTCGGTATCTGATGAAATTTTAATAATAGTGAAACATGTTAGATTGAGATGCGTATTTATTTGTTCTTTATTTTGTTATGTATATATATATATATATATAGTGTTGAGTTGTGATAAATTTTGTCGCCAAAATTATTGCTTTTTCAGTAGTTTTGCTGATAACAGGCACTTTAGCAAACAGGTTTTTTTTTATCGCAAAGTGCTCGATAACGGAGCGGAGATAGAGTGTTGGTAGATTTAGGACAAAGAATTTGTCACTTTAACTGAGCAGGTTCATGCCGACTTCGAAGTATTGTGAGGACACCGTTATAATGTCTTCACTCATCGGGTTTGGTTTTCTTCATATATATATATATATATATATATATATATATATATATATATATATATATTAGTCATCCGCATACAAGTCTGTTTCGCTGTGTCACAGCTTATCAGTGTGGCTAGACACATCCACTTGCTTCTCGCCGGGATCGAAACTCGACTGATTTGGTGTCAGTCGGAGTCACTACCTACTAAGCCATAGGCGCATAGAATAATTTAAGTTCACACTACTTATCGGAGATTCGTGATTTCTCACTAATATAAAATAACTAGCAGTATAGCCCGGCGTTGCTCTGGTGTAATAAAAGCTTTAAAATTAATCCATGGTCCTGGAGCTTTAAAATTAATCCATGGTCCTAAAGATTATTTGTGCGAAGTTGGGTGAGAATGTGATAAAAATTGTGGATTTGTATAAAGGACATACAGACAGATAAACAGACACACACACAAATATCTTGCCTTTTGTATATATATATATATATATATATATATATATACTATCGATTTTCTGCACTAATGTAAGAACTGCAACCTTGAAACTTCTGAATATCGTTTCTTATGTCTTTGTCTATGAGTGTATCAAATTTGATTAAAATCGGACCACTCTTTCTATAACCCGATTTTTTCGATTATCGATTTTCGATATTTATCGGGGGTACCTCGACACAAAACCAAAACCAAGCTAAGAACACTCGCAGACGCTTATAGTACAACTGTGTAAATTTTCAAGAAAATCGGTTCAGCCGTTTTGGAGTCAATAGGTAAGGGACACACACACACAGACACATACACACACAGAGACAAAGTTCCATTTATAAATAAGTTTAGATAATATATACATTGTGTAATTAATGCAATCATTCTTATCAGAATCCAATAAATACAGAGAATATATATATATATATATATATATATATATATATATATATATATATATCACTGGACAGATATTATCAAACACAAAAGGATTGATACATGTACAAACATTATAATAAAACTCAAATTTATGACTTGCTGAATGAAGTACGGAATGTGAGACATACTTAACCAATCAACTGCTGCTAAAAAATGCCGACGTTGTTTTTACTTGAGACAACTGACACCATTACTTTTTCAAATGTCGACGACTAAAGCAAAGTAAGCATAAATATAATGGGTTATGAAACTTCGAAGACGCGTGGAATTCACCAGAATTAAGAAAAGCATTGAGTGATATTTTTAGTCTAATCGCTTCCCGTCTTCGTTTTTCTTCATTCAATAGGCCAAACTTGAATGATGGATCCATCTGAAAGCGGCACAAAAGATCTGAGCCATTAACATCAATAAACTGTGAAAATGTCGTCGTTTCGATTGACACTGTCAGTCTTCGTTAGCACCAAACATAATATCGCACTCAGGCTGAGTGATTCACTAGCTCATATAAAAGAACAATTAGCTGGTCGACAGTTTTGCATTGAGCCATTAAATCCGGTGATAAACGTTTATTTCTTTGAGATATGTGGGCTGAGATTCAATGTGTCGTCTAATGTTGCTTGCCGTTTCTATCCAACTCTTCTTCGAAGAGAGAGAAAGAGAATGTGTGTTTGTAGATCGGCCTACGATAGAACTAGTTTTAGTAGTGACAACCGGACTATTTTATTCTGAAAATTTGACTACAATAAAATCTGTACTGGTTTCTTCTATGAAGTATAGTGGAAGAGCTGAGAGAAAACCAAAAAAGTTTCGCCATTTTGTTCAAGGTAGGGAATTCAATTTAAACTGGCTTTATGAGGATTCTCTCTCTCTCTCTCCCCATCGCTCTCTCTCTCTCTCTCTCTGCATCGCTTTCTCTCTCCCTCTTTCTCACACACATACACACACATGCATAATACATTCTAATACATATTATAATTTTGTTTTATTTCTTATTCTGTATTTGCCTTGTACTCAGTCAGTTAAGTTCCATACGTGATACACGCTTGGGCGATCATGTCTCGAAAGAGATATGACTGACTGGGCAGAAGATTATCCTGCAGTAGGTTGCCATTGCTTTCTGCGGTAGACTGGTTGCCGACCAAGGCTATAGAACCCAGTCTGTCCTGCTATTTAACCCATAACTGGAAGGAAGAGACGGATTAATACCTTTCCCAAGGGTATTTGCGCGTAAGTGAATACAATGGATTCAACTGGAATTCGAACTCAGCTCCCCGGTTTCTCGTTCCGAGTCGAGATCCACTGTACCACAACGCATATCCTGTACCACAACGCACATCCCTTGTACATGCCTTGTACTATATTGCACTAAATGGTCATTTGTTGTTGGTTCTTGCAATTTGAAACGTAGAAAAAAAGAAAAAAATTATTGTACTTTTCGGGAGTTTTCCCCTAAAAAGTTTAATTACCATTTTATGCAATACCGGTTTAAACCTTTATTTGATACTAATTATTTCATGGTTTTGTCATGCTGTTTCTCTCGACCACAATACGGAAATATTTATAGTTATAAGATCATAAGGTAAAAATCTCGTTTCTACTTATTCCCACATGCTTGTACTCTTACATACTTATATATATGTTTTTGCATAAGTGACCACACACACACACACACACACACACACACACACACATATATATATATATATATATATATATATATATATATTATCCTGTATATACAGAGATGACGGATTAATGACAGCACCGGACCACAAAAGAGAAAATGATAAAATAAGAAAGGACTTTTCAAATTATTCAAAGAACAATATTTTGAGATTATAATAGTAACGAATAGAACAGTAGTCCAATTTTTAAATGTGGAATTAAAATTACAATCTGGCAATATCTCTCCGTACATGAAAGCAAACACAAATTTAAAGTACATAAACACAAGATTTAACCATCCCAAAAGCATAATTAAGCACATTCACAAAGAAATAGAACACAGGCTATCAAAAAAGTCGTCAAACAAAACAATATTTGATGAAAAGAAAAGAAACTATGAAGATGCACTAAGAAAATCTGGCCATAAGAACATTTAAGAATACAATCCCCAACCAGACGGACAAATAAAAAACGATGATAGAAAACGAAACATTATCTTGTTCAACCCAACTTAGAAGTAAAAACCAAAATAGGACAAATATTTTTTAAACTGATCGATAAACACTTTCAAAAAGCTCAGAACTAAACAAAAGTTTCAGTAGGAATACAACCAAACTGAGTTATAGATGTACTAGTAATTTAGAAAATTTTATAAAAAAACAAAACGACAGAAATTTAAACAGCATTGTACAAAGCAAAGTCATTAAAAAGGAATGTAACTGCAGGGACAAAAATAAATGCCCACTTCAAGGAATTTGTAATGCAAAAGAAGTCATTTACAAAGCAAAAGTACATGACTTAAATTGTCAAAACAAAACATATTTAAGATCAGCCAAAGATACTTTTAACATCACATGGTTCAATCTACATTTAAAGTAGAAAACTTAAAAATTTGTACAAAATTGGCTAGCCACGTTTGGAACTTGAAAACAAAATATGGAAAAGACCCAGACATAACGTGGAGTATAGTGAAAACAGCCAAGCCTTACAATGGTGGAAAATATGTAGAATGTGCCAGGAAGAAAATTAGCTATTATGTTATTTCCAAACAAAAATGAATTACTGAATGAAAGAACAAAAATTATGACTAAGTGTAATCATACCATAAAATACCTATTAGGTTCATACAACCATGAATGAAAACGTTATAATTTCTTCTAATTTTGAAAACTGCCCGTTAAAAATTACTCTTTACGTGAGCGTTCAAAAAGCCCCGTTGCGTGAGTGTTCTTAAAAAACCAAACAAACAAAGCAAAACAAAACAAAAACAGTAAAATCAGCCTGAAGACAGCACATGGTAGAAACTTAGGCTGCGTAATAACTACAAATAAAGAATATATATATATATATATATTTTTGTAAACAAGTTATTATGCAACCTAAGTTGCATAATATATATATATATGTACACACACACACACACACACACACACACACACACACACACACACACACACATATATATAGTATGTGTATGCGTGCGTTTAAACAAAACAACCTCGCCTGATTAATAGTGAAGGGCATAGGAATAAATATCATGTATTAGTGGTTAAAAGGTTGATTTTCCCATTGAAATTCAGATCTCTTTCAGCTGGTATTCACTTAGCATCATATGTTACAAAACCATCAGAGTAGCCACACACACACAGATATACACATGCACACACACACACATACACACACACACACACACACACACACACATATATATATATATATATATATATATATATATATATTAATAATTTTTAAAACAAGTGAATACCGGAATTAGACAAAAAAGTTATATAAACCCACAAAAGCGAAATCTTTAAAAACGAATGCAGCATCATTCGAAAGTACTCAGGAAAAATAATTATAATAAAAATGAACTTTGGTAAATGTTTCGATTATATAAAACGACTAATTCGAAAATTTTAAAAAGCTGCCTAAATATACCTACAACTATTGCGTTATCCGTGATTGCAGCAGAGACTATCGTCTTCACTAACGATTAGTTGTTCTACGGTTATTGTCTGCGATAGACGTTACTCCAAGGAAGCCTACGAAAATTGTAACGCTGCACGAAAACACTGGTAAACCTTAGCGAGAGAGATCGCGGATATCGTTAATGCCAGCCGTTCAACTGCCAATCGTGTCATCAAAGCAAAGCAAAGCAACAAACTGGATCTATCAGTTCAAAACGTAAAGGAATATATGTATGCCCATGGGCAAATTAACAGAAACAAAAAGAATAATGTCTTCCTAGGATCTTTCACACTTTCCCTGATCACGTATATGTCGTCTCTTCCAACCGCATTTTTCTTTGCGTTTTCTCGGGAAAATATTTCCTACAGTACCCAATGTTGTCAAGCAGTTTTCTATCTAAATACTGACCGACCTCGACACTGCTTGACTTCAAGCTAGAATCAGAGTTTTCAGTGCAAATTAACAGTAACTTGATAATCAGAGAATGAAAAATTAAAAGAACTATTACTTTAGAAAAAAAGGCATGATATCTCTTTTCCCTGTACTTTGACTAAATAAAAATTATACTGTCTTATCACTGGTATACCGCAATGGTTTACAGAAAAGAGAATACGCGATTAAGCACCAGTAAAACCAGTCTCCCATAACTACCTTATTTGTCCAGGTGACAACAATATCTACAGCCAAACTTGATATGGATGAAAAGACTTTACTTCAAAATGCTGTCAAAATTAAATGTTAGGATAAAAAATTAATGCAGTTCTACAGGCAACTATTGATAAGAATAGAAAAAAAATACTGACTCCGTTCAGATTGCATTTGAACACACACGCGTATGCACGTATATGTCTGGGGGAACAGGCGTATGCATATATCCAGAGGGGCGCTCGAATGAAAACGACCTCGAAACGTATATTCCATGTATTACACACGTACATTAACTACGATATTTGTCTCTTGAAAACAAACTCAGAATCAAACAAATATCGTTTTAAAGAATAACACGTGGAATAACTTTAAGAGCAAGAATCAACACGAATGAAAAAGAACGAGAAGACTTTAGTGAGGAGAAAGGACTATGAAAGAACAGGGTTCCGGAAGACAGAGGATTGCGACTGATGTTGCATTAAAATCTTTGAAGAAAACCGGAAAAGAGTTTCACAAGCGTGAAAATAAACAATTATAAAGAACTTGCGCCTTTTTTAAATCAGTTTGGCCTAAGCAAGGCGATAATGCAGCCAAGACGCAAGGGGTTAATGAAAGTGAAAGACAATGGGAATATTTTAGACGGAGGCGTAGTACAGTGAATGTGTTGTATATTCTTCGATAACCGCATCTTCAACCGCTAATATGTTGTATATCAATTCATTGAAGACGATTATTATTTAGAAAAAACGACCAATATGTTGTATTCTATACCATGACGACGAAAATTAAACTGCAACCAAAACGCCATATATGTTGTATATGAGACGACGATTTTTAATCCGACGAGGGGTTTCCAAAACTTATCTTCTCTCTTATAAAATCGCAAGCTTTTTCGCGCTTATAAAATGACGATATCCCCACTTAATGTAGACCGTAACACGTGTATATAAACAAAGGCATAAAACATTTTCTTTATTCTTCAGATGACGTGACGTAGAGTAAGAGGTGGAGTCAGACGTGTCAGCACACATGCATCGAGCCAGCCAAAGGCCGCGCTCGTCGTCCGCAGTTTTCCCTGTATCTTTCTCGGCCTGGGTTCCGTTCTCAAATGCTCACCGACTCCCTTTACTACTACTAATCCGTCTCTTATATAAGAAACTACGTCATCTTTAGGCACATTTTATACAAACATTTCCAGGCCCACATTATCTGACCTTGGCTATGCTAGTTTCAAAACAATCAAATATTTTTCTGAAATGGCGGATTCTGCCCGCATTCTTAACTTTGATAACAATCAAATATTTATCAAAACTTATGTCTTTTTTTTTTTTTTTTTGTTAGCCATTTTTCATATCCTTGCCGTTTAATAAAAATATACTTATTCGCGAAATTATACACCGGCTCAGATAATATACAACAGTGGTACCAAGGATTAGAATTCATTAAAACTAGTCATAGAATATTTATAGAAAAGACAGACGGAAGCCATGTAACGGTACATGTACTTGTAGCGGCATTCATCCTGAGCGGGTTGAGCCGGCTTCTTCTTTAGAAGTTTCATGGACCACAAGCGGTCCCCAACAGCATGTGGTGGAAAAATTTTCCCGCTGTAGATTGCTAGACTCTAGAACCCAGTCTATTTACCCATAGCTGGAGGAGTGAAAAAATGAATTTATACCTTTCCCAAGAGTATCAGTACGTAAGATTGGATTTCGAACTTTTCAAACCAATCTGATATCTACTGTGCCTCCCGTGACGGCGGTGGGATAGTGAATGATCATGATGCCATGTCAAGACTGATAACATTACAGATTCGTCTTTGGATTTTTAAAAAAATCTCGATATATATACTTGAAGAACAAGACCAGATATGGCAGAAATATTCAATGCAAAAAAAAGCATGGTAGATTTATAAACCTGCAAGATGGATTCTGACAAGAAAATTGCTTGGCGCAGCACTATTAGCCAAACTTTTTAGCAGAAGTTCATTTGATATAATTGCTTCACTTCATAAAACTGAACTGGTTTTATTAGAGCTTGCGTGTCAATCATTGTGCATGGCTTTCGAGATTCTCAAAACGCTTGTCTGAGATGAATGGATTGCGTTATCATAATTGAAAAATGTTTCAATGATTTCAGTTGTTCTCTTATTTCACATCTGGATAATCAAATTCCCAATGATTGATGTATGGATAAGTGCTGTATATCTACATAAAGATAGTGTTTGAAAGATGGTTAGTGTGTAAGGAGGTGTCTATTGACCTTACATTTAAACTCCTGGAGATTGTAGCCGTCGGGAAGCAAACATGTGGAAGGGAATTCCACAGTCTGAAAGTGCGAGAAAAGAAACTGTTGGAGTAAAAATTGCCGTTGCATTTTATCGGTTTCACTGTAAACGGGTGGGATCTAGTTGCTAATTTATTATCTCGTGCAAATTCGTACCTAGGGGGCACCAGTGATCTAAGTTCATCAGAGCAGAAGCCGTGAAAGTATTTATAGAAGAGGCACAGGGAAGCCACGTTGCGCCGGTGAGAGAGAGACTGCAGATGACCGAAGTATGTAGTTATGTTTCAGCAAAGCAGTGTCTGTGAGTTCTGCCTAAATTGGATAATTTTAGACCCGCACAAAATCAGAAGGATGCTAGTGTAATGAATAAGTTAAGTATTTTGCAGTCTTCTCGGCGGTGCAGTGAAATCGTTGCGGGATGCATTTGTTATTTTCCTCGCTTTATTACAAATCATATACGAATATAAAAACACATTATTTTGAGGAATGAGGCGGATTTTATTTTTCACTGAACACCTACACGGGGTAACAAACTAAGGGAAACACATTGAAATCTCAAGCAAATTTATTTCAATATGGAGTAGGACCGCATTTGTGAGTAATTACAGCTTGGATTCTTCGTGTGATCAACTCAAAGTTTGAATTGTTTCCAGAGGAATTTTTGTTCATTCTTCAGCTAAAATAGTCTCTAATTCTTTCAATGGTGGAAGATATTGACACCTCACTTGTTTTTTCTAAAATGAACCATAAATGTTCGATGATGTCGAGATCTGGGGACTGCGGTGGGCAGATAAGATGTTCTACTTCACTAGAATGTTCCTCGTGCCGTTCAGCTACAAGTTTATCAGTATGAATAGGTACATTATACATTATAGATGGCATTTAACTTCGGAAACAATTTCTGAGCCATAGGATAAAGTTGGTTACTTAGAATTCTTAAATAGTTCTGACTGTTGATTTTAAGGAACTTATTTAAATAATATCTGTAAAATAAACAAAAATAAAATAAATAAATAAATGACGTACTACTAATTACAAATGAACAAACATAAAATCGTCAAACTTTTGACAGTTTAATAAAATTTTACAAATTACGCTATTATGGTACTAAATTGTTTCCATTATTTGGTCCACGCCTGTATCTTATTAGCAGTTTAAATATTTGTAACATCAAAAACACGCTCATTTATTTTATCTTCTACAAATACTTTCACGCCTTCTACTCCGATGAACTTAACTCACTGGTGCCCCCGATATATGAATTTACTCGAGCCACAAGATTAGCAACTAGGTCCCACCCTTTTTACTGTGAAAGCAATAAAATGTAAACGCAAATTCTACTCCAGCAGCTTCTTTTCTTGCACTTCCCGCCTGGGGAATTTCCTTCTGTTTACTTGCTTTCCCGACAGCTACAATCTCCAAGAATTTAAATGTAAATTCAATAGTCATCTCCTATCTCACTAACTTGCATCCTCTCTCTCATGCTCCTCTCTCTCTCTCTCTCTCTCTCTCTCTGTCCACTCCACTCTCATCAGTATTCTCATCCTTCTTTTATCCACTTCCTAGCACCCCCTATAAACTGTCATTCTTTCTCATAACTTTCCTCCTATGTAACCCCCTGCACAACAGTGGCAGTAAAATGCCTTGCTTGGTGTGATATGATTATAAAAAAAAAGTTGATTTCTAGATAACATATACCATATTATCAAGGCATACGTTTTAGTGGATAAGAAACGCAACCTGGCTACCTAATACCCACAACCTTGTGCCAGACCTAAGCTACCGTTATTAGATCACCACAGAAAGCGCAATATTTAGTCCATGTTATTTGACAAAATGTTCACATTTCAACAGAGAAGTTAGTACATCGTTTTTTATATATTTCTAATTCATCGAGTAATGTGATTGTTTGTAATGGTTTTCCTCATTAGATGAAGCGCATTTGATTAGTTGTGTCAGTAGGAAATCCGACAATTAATGCATGTCGAGGGACACGTTTATTGCTGTAAAAACGCATTTATAAAAAAAAGTTAATACGGGAAAGGAGAAAGAAAAAATATAAAATTCCCGTAAATCGAAAAACATTTCGTAAACAGTTTTTGACACTTTAAACACATTTTCCAAATTATGGTATTATGATAGTAGGTGTTTCATTATTTTGTCCTGTTCCCCCTCTCTCTCTGTCTCTCTCTCTCTCTCTCTCTCTATATATATATATATATATATATACATACATATATATATACATATTGAGCACATAACGACCAAGAATCTGCTTGCCAAAACGCTTTATTACCAGTTAACCTCTAAAGAAGCAGCAATCTTGATACATATATATATATATATATATCCGCAGACATTACTTTTTCGCTGTATCACAGCTCATCAATACGGTTAGATATCCGATTGCTTTTACCAAGAATTGAAACCTGACCGAAATGGCGTCAGTCGGCGATTCTACCTCTGAGCTATAGGCGCACGACAGAAGGAGGCAGACTTTTAGCGTGTGATATACCATGTATACATACGCCAATAGTTATAGTGTTCTAATTCATTAATGAATGAACGATGCATAGATGTAATGGTAGCAACTGTCTCTTTAAAGTCTACCATTCTTCCAGAGTGCTCAATCAGAGTGTGAGTGCATATGTTTCGCTGTATCACAGCTCATCAGTAAGGCTAGACATCCGGTTGCTTTTTACCCAGGATTGATATATATATATTAAAAGTGTTGATCCGATAGCTTAACGAAATAACATTTTTAGAATATATAGAGAAATCTTTACTTATTTCTAACACATTTTCTTTCCAGATAATTTTTGTTTTAATATATTGTTACTATAATGTCGAATAATTTTACTGTATAAGTACAACCTGAGGAAAAAGAACCATTTTTGGATCGAATCATTACATGCAATGAGAAATAGACACGCTTTAATAACAGTAAGAGAGGAGGCCAGTGATTAGATGTAAGTGAAGACCCAAAACAATACCCAAAGCTTCCACTGCACCCTAAAAATTAATGGTTACTATATCGTAGTCTTTCAAAGGGGTTATTCATTATTCATACTCGCATTAAGGGAAAACAATAACAGAAATCTCGTATAGTGGAGTAATATTTTTCCTTCAAAAATATCTATTTTTTTTTATAAAAGTCTATTTTATGTATATATTTATATAAAAGTGTGTTTTTATACTTTCATAGTGTTTTGACCCCAGTTTAGGGGTTTACTATTTGCCCATAGCTGAGGCCCTAACACCAGGTCCACTCCGGGTCAGGGTGGACCTGAAAACAACAGAAATTAAAAATTGATTTTATGTTTTCCACAACAGAGGCCTTATATATTAAAAGTGTTGATCCGATATATATATATCCTGTCACGCCCAAGGAGAGAGAGACAATAGCGAGGCAACGTCAGCTCAGTTCATTCCTTTCACTACCAGTTATTAAAGTTCTTGTCGCTTCTTTGCTCTTTAACGGTACCGTATTATTATTATTTTTTTTTTTTTACGATAATTATGTCGTTGAGTAGTGAAGAATCCTCTCTACTATAGTAAAGACCGTTGTGTGTATCGTAACAATAGACTTGAAGATATCAAAATAATCTCGTAGAATCATAACGACTGTGTGTTGGAGCACTTTGACGTGTTGTAATGGTTAGCAAACTTGTCTCACCAGATCGAGTACTACAGAACTATGAGTTCGATTCTCGTTGGGTACCTCAAATTTCGGCCTTATGGTGCAATGGTTAGCAAGCTTGTCTCGCTAGAAAAATTATTTTATAACTTAATCTTTGTAATGTTATTCTGATAGAAACTTTCGGTAACTTGCTATTAGCGGGTTACCAAAATTCGGTATCTTCGCCTAAAGTCAAATTACTAAACGAATCCTTCGAATAATACGCAATAATGTTCTCGGAACAATCTTGTCGTGCAATTCACTCAGAAACAATCTCTTTTTAACGCACAACACCGAAATGAGGCACAAAACAGAATGATATTTATCTACCTCCCCAACGAGGCGGAATGTGGCATCAGGCTTTTTTTTAACGTGGGGCATCCGGACCTTAAAGCCCGGGCAAAAATTTATTGTCTAATATTACCCAAACAATACTCTACCCTTCGGAGGAGCCTCGACTGGGTTATCACTCTCCACCCGAAGGCAGAGAGTCCGACAAAGCATGTGATCGTGATAATGCACAGCACAGCACAGAATTTGTCTGGGTGCTTTATATACTAAATATTTATGGTCATGAGATCCAAGTAGCACAGTTCATTCAACAGTTCATTTGTTACCTGGAGATAACAAATTACAACAGAATAGTAAGTTCCATTCTCACTGATGGCCCCATACCTTCAACCTTGTACCACACATAAGCTCCTCTTAAAAACTCTACATAACAACTGAAGCTAGATTTATATGAAATTAGACTCATAAATTTTCTTCTTTTTCTCGAGGATGAGAAAAAAAATTAAGCACCACATATTCATTAGATTTTTATTATTTAGAAGAATAAGGTTATATTTGAAAGATCATAAATATAGGCGGACCAATTATTGAGTTGTTACATATTAATGAAGCATTTTTTCCTGATCCCGTCGTCTGTAAAAAGGTTTAAAAATCTTTACTTTTTTCTGACTCCTTTTCATTCCAGATAATTTTCCTTTTAGTATATATTCTCCTGGGCATGACGGTTAACTGCATCCGGCAACATGGCCCATGATTGGGAGGTGGTGAAGTACATGAAACCACCTCCTATTTGCTATTGTTCCCAGATCATCCCTGACCCGGAGTGGTAGCACCTGTTAGGGTCCCAGCTATGGACAAATAGTTAACCCCCAAACTGGAGTCAAAACACTATGAAAGTATAAAAATACACTTTTATAGAACTATATACATAAAAATAGACTTTTATTAAAAAAAAATACATTTTTGAAGGAAAAATATTACCAACAGTACACCTTTGAAGAAAAAATATTTCCATAACACATTTTTGAAGAAAAAAAGTTCTCAACAAAACATTTTTGAATACAAAACTAGAAGACATTTTCAGTTTTCTAAAGTAAAAAAAATTTAAAAATTTTTAATTAAAATCTGACTAAATCAACCTTCTTACTATAACCGAACATTAAAACATACCTTAAAACCCCACCTTTTTGGCATTAAATAACCCACAGAGGTGTAAATGCCATTAAACAAAACTCAAAGTCAAACCTTTCAATATATTGTTACTCATATGTCCAAAGAAAATGTGTTGATCCGATAGTTTAACGAAATAACATTTTTAGAAGATATCGAGAAATCTTTACATATTTCTGACACGTTTTCTTTACAGATATTTTTTGTTTTAATATATTGTTACTCACCAGGCCATTGAAAAAATGCTTACAATTAAACAATGTCGAATAATTTTACTGTATAAGTACAACCTGAGGAAAAAGAATCATTTTTGCATCGAATCATTGCATGCAATGAGAAATAGACACTCTTTAATAACAGTAAGAGAGTAGGCCAGTGATTAGATGTAAATGAATACCCAAAACTTCCACTGCATCCTAAAAAAGTAATGGTTACTATATCGTAGTCTTTCAAAGGGGTTATTCATTAAGGGAAAGCAATAACAGCAATCTTGTATTGTGGAGAAATTGAGTTTATGTAAGAAAAATTGAAAAAGGAATATCCTAGACTTGCGAATAGAGATGATCCAATTTTACTGCCCGACAACGCACTGTGGCACGCTTCACAGTCAACTGTTCATAACCTGCATAGCCTAAATTATGAAATTTTGTTTTATCCTCCATATTAACTTGATGTTTCTTTTACTGCTTATCACTTATTTAAGCATTTTGAGCTATTCATAGGCAATAAGGAAAAGGGAATCAAAGCATTTGAACTGTTTATCACATCAAAAGATGAGATCAAGAATTAAGAAGTGCATTGGAGACTAGTTAGTTTTTAACATGGTTCCTATTTCAACTAAGAATGTGCATTGTGGTGCATTGGATATCGGCTCGGAACGAGAAATCAGGGAGTCGAGTTCGAATTCCAGACGAATTCATTGCATTCACTTACGAGCAAATACTCTTGGGAAATGTATTAATCAGTCTATTCCTTCCAGTTAAGGGTTAAATAACAGGACAGACTGGGTTGTATAGCCTTGGTTGGCAACCAGTCTACCGCAGAAAGCAATGTTAACCTACTGCGGGATAATCTTATGCCCAGTCAGTCATGTCTCTTTCAAGACATGATCGCCGAAACGTGTTTACCGCATGGCACTTAACTGACTGATTTCAACTAAATGAATTAGTTATTTAAAATTTCAGAAGCATTTCATTCCTTTTCTATAAAGTGCATCATTTTATATGTGACAGCCTAATATATTAACCTCCTTAGTATATGAATAAATCTTGATTTTTCCTGACTCTTTGTCTTTCCAGATAATTTTTTTTCAATATACTGTTACTCATAAGCCCAATAAAAATTATTACAATTGAAGAATATCGAGTAATCTTACTGTATGAGTACAAACTGGGGAAAAGGAACAATTTTTGCATGAAATCATCTGGATACTCTTTGAGAAAATAAAAGAGTCAGCCGGATGGTTAGATCCAAGTGAATCACCAAAACAATACTTAAAACCTCCACTGCGCCCTAAAAGGTGAATGGTTACTGTATAATGGTCTCTAAAAGAGGTTATTCTTTTATTCATTCTTGCCTCAAGGGAAAACAATAACAGCAACCTCGTATTCTGAAGAAATCGAGTGTGTGCACGAAAAATTGAAAAAGAAATGTCCTAGACTTTTGAATAGAGGTGACCGCCAATTTTACTGCATGACAACGCACGGCTGTACGCTTCCCAGTCAACTGTCCAAAAGCTGCATAACCTGAATTATGAAATTTTGCCTCATCCTCCATATTAACCTAATATCTCTCCTACTGATTATCACTTATTTAAGCATTTTGAGCTATTCATACGTTATACATTCTCCAATAAAGAAGAGGTAATCGAAGCATTCGGACAGTTTATCGCATCAAAGGTTGAGAGTCTTTTTTTTAAAGATGGGGTCTAGAATTTAGAGGTACGTTGGATAACAGTGATTCATCAATATGGTGCCTGTTTCAACTAAATAAATTAGTTTGTTAACTTTTTAGAAGCGTTTTCTTAATTTTCTGAAAAATGCGTCATTTCATGTGACAACATAATATATTTAATATTACCCATATTATAAAGAAATATTTAGGCAAATAGTTTTTATTCATGAATTTATTAAAATGTTTGGAAACAAGAAGACAAGAAAACTTAAATAAATGCATAACGCCAGGAACTTGTGAGAATAATTTTGAAACATAAGTATTTTCCGCGTATTTCTTTTATTTGCTCTTACCTCATCAGTCAGTTAAGTGCCATACGTGAAACACGCTTGGGTGATCATGTCTCGAAAGAGACATGACTGACTGGGCAGAAGATTATCCCGCAGTAGGTTGCCATTGCTTTCTGCGGTAGACTCGTTGCCGGCCAAGGCTATACAACCCAGTCTGTCCTGTTATTTAACCCATAACTGGAAGGAAGAGACGGATTAATACCTTTCCCAAGGCTATTTGCGCGTAAGTGAATGCAATGAATTCAACTGGAATTCGAACTCGGCTGCCCGATTTGTCGTTCCGAGCCGATATCAACTGGACCACACCGCACATCCTCATAAATTCACTAAAATTAGAAATAAATATATAATTCCAGTATCATATGTTTGGGTTTTATTAAAATTCTAGTCATCGCTTTCTAAGACAATAAGAAATGCCGAGGTAATATAAAGTAATAGTGAAGTAATATAAAGTAATACCGAGTTAATATGAAGTAATACTGAAGTAATATGATTAATAGCGAGGTAATATAAAATAACATCGAGATAATATGAAGTAAAACCGAGGTAATATATAGTAAAACTGAGGTAATATATGGTAATATCGAGGTAATATAAAGTAATAGCGAAGTAATACAAAGTAACCGCAAGGTAATATAAATTAATACCGTGATAATATAAAGTAATAGCGAGGTAATATGAAGTAATACCGAGGTAATATGAAGTAAAACCTAGGTAATATATAGTAATACCGAGGTAATATAAAGTAATAGCGAGATAATACAAAGTAACCGCAAGGTAATATAAAGTAATACCTTGTGAATATATATAGTAATACCGAGGTAATATGAAGTAAAACCTAGGTAATATATAGTAATACTGAGGTAATATAAAATAATAGCGGTTCCAAGAGGAAAACTGTGTTTTGACAGACATTTTTTACGGATAAACTTATTAAACTTTCCTGATTTTTAAAATTATAATTTTGCTTCTTTTTAAAATTTTAGTTCTTTGTTACAAACTTTTGCTGTTTTATTACATATGCAATGTTTCGATTGCATCAAAATTTTCTGCTTAAAAAATCCGAAACATAATATCTAGGGTTGCATAAACAGTTTACCATATTTCTCATAAGTAATTTCTTGGACGACGAGGGAAACTTGATCTACACGGAAAGGATATACTTAATCTGTATTCGAGAGCGAATAGCTTTCATATGAATAAACAAAAAGAAAAGAAAGCAGAGATCCAAAATAGAAAGAGGAGTGTGTCAAGTGTGTGTGTTTTAGAGTACAGTTAGATAATTTGAAGAGAATTAGAGGGCCTATGGTAAGCCCATCGTTTATTATCGGCGAGAAAATAACAAATACGATGCACATAAGGCCGGGCTGTAATGATAGATTCAGAAAGAAAAGTAAAAGAAGTATTAGACAAGAGAGTTGAAAGAAAAGTAAAAAAAAAGAAAGGACAAATTAAGTGCAGCAAGATATAATGATGGCGAGTGTTAAGCAAAAGGGACAACACAAAATGTGAGTTATACATCCGAAATGTTGCAATTAAACAGGTGCGGAAATTCATGTTAATTTAATTTAATTTAATATTAAATTCATGTAAGTTTCATAACCCGAGTAAGATAGCAATAGATGAAAAACTGAGATGAGAAACGAAGAAAAGACTTCTTTTCATACATAAGCGTACACCTATTATGTGCGTTGTGGTGCAGTGGATATCGGTTTGAAATCGGGGAGCCGAGTTCGAATTCCAATTCAAATACTTGCATTCACTTACGCACAAATACCATTGGGAAAGGTATTAATCCGTCTCTTCTTTCCAGTTATGGGTTAAATAACAGGACAGATTGATTTCTATAGCCTTAGCTGGCAGCCAGTCTACCGCAGAAAGCAATGTCAACCTACTGAGGAATAATCTTCTACCCAGTCATCATGTCTATTTCAAGACATGATCGCCCAAGCGTGTATCACGTATGGCACTTAACTGACATACACCTATGTGACTGAACAATTTTCTTACAATGTAGATCAACTGATAAATGTTGAGAAGACCATGAACAGAATATGTGAAAAATTTATTGGTTTGGTTGCTTTTGTTTAATGGGTTATTTAATGCTGAAATTTAAATATTTTCAACACAATTTTATGGCTTCAACTAATATTTTAGTAAAATACTACGCCTCTTTGGCCTTATACTTTCGGCGGACCTCAAATGGAATGACTATATCGAATCCATTGCCAAATCTGCTGCTATGAAAGTCGGTTCTCTGTGCAGGGCCCGGAAGTTTTTCCCACCTGAATCTATTCTGCACATATACAAATCTACCATCCGCCCGTGTATTGAATATTGCTGCCATATCTGGTCGGGTGCCCCTGCTGCTCTCCTTGGGCTTTTTGACAAAATACAAAGGAGGATCTGTAACGTGGTTGATACTGACTTGGCAGACCGGCTGCAACCACTCTCTCACCGGCGTGATGTGGCTTCCCTGTGCCTCTTCTACAAGTACTTTTATGGCTTCTGCTCCGATGAGCTTAGATCACTGGTGCTGCCTAAGCACGAATTTACACGAGATACTAGATAGCAACTAGGTCCCACCCTTTTACAGTTAAACAAATAAGATGTAACCGTAAATTCTACTCCAACAGCTTCTTTTCTCGCGCTTCCCGCCTGTGGAACTCCCTTCCACAACTCTGCTTTCCTGACAGCTACAATCTCCAGGTGTTTAAATGTAGGGTTAATAGACACCTCCTATCACACTAACTCCCAATT
Source organism: Ascarosepion bandense (assembly GCA_037127315.1). Classification (NCBI taxonomy): domain Eukaryota; kingdom Metazoa; phylum Mollusca; class Cephalopoda; order Sepiida; family Sepiidae; genus Ascarosepion; species Ascarosepion bandense. Next base: position 1,237,453 of record JBBBDQ010001137.1, read on the forward strand.
ATTCTCAGAACACTCTCATCTACCCAACCCTCATTCTCGGTATCCTTACCCGCCTATCACCCACCCTCTGACATTTCCTATATTTAATCATCCTTTCTCCACTCTATGTAGCCCCCTGCGCAGTAGTGGCAGTGACATGCCTTGATCGGGGTGAAACGCTTATAAAAAAAAAATAGTTTTACACTTTCAGAGCAAACAATTTTTTTTTTTTAGATATACGGAGTGTGATGTTTAAATTGCTACCATTTTATGCTTATAATTTCGCGCGTGTGCGTTGTTTTTTTTTTTGTTTTTTTTTTTTCGACTGCACAGTATAATAGGGTTAGTTGGGTATGGTCTGTGAAGAAAAGAACACTATGACTCAGTTAAGTGCCATAAATTTGGGAACGCCATTCTTTACTGCTGGCATTCACTCCAGAAGCTTCAATACGAATATTTCAGAATGGTTGCGTGTCAATTTGAGGACAGTGCAGATGATTTGGGAAAGAGTTGGATGAGTTTAATGAGGATTACGAAGGTACGGCAACTCAAAAAACTTACTCTGATCATTCTTGTGAAAAGAACTTTTGGTGAGGGAACAGAATCAACATCTGGACCTATATAAAGAGCTTTGAGAAGGTAGTCAAAAGGGTGGCTGCTGCAATATCCTACGCCTGGCAACAGGACTCTGCACCATGCCACACAAGCAGGAGAACCCAGTCATAGCTGTCAGACGATTTCTGCGACCACATCACCCCTTATATCTGGCCATCTAACTCTCCACACTGTAATCTCTTTGATCATTATGTGGGGGTGGGGTGCAATTGAGCGAGAGGCCAACAAAACTCTTTGTAGCAGCAAAGATTAACTGAAAGCAGTGATTATGGCCGCATTCAATGACTTAAACAAAAGACTGTTCAGAAGAGATGCAGGAATTTCCGAAGTCGTCTGGAGACCGTGGTTGAAGCCAATGCGTATTTTGAATAAATTTACTCTTTAGTATTTCAAGATATTTTTGTGTAATTTTGATACATATATCTGTTAAAATGAGAATTCAATGTTATTTTCATTTTTGCATAATTTAGACGGAAGTTTATCGATCGCATACGGTACAGTTTGTAGATAATAAAATGTATTATTAGCAATTTTTATATATTGCTGGTAATTCTACTATAAAAATGTATTATTGGTAATTTTTCAATAAAAAGTATATTACTGGTAATTTTACTATATAATTATGTTTTTTACTTTTTTAGTGTTATATTGTTGGTAATTTTTTATTGTTGATAATTTTACTATAAAAATGAATTGTTAGTAATTTTTTAATAAAAATATGTTGTTGGTATTTTAACTATAAAACTGCATATTTATACGTGTTTTAATTGTTTGATTTTTGTTTGGGGTTTCATAATTTGCCCATAGTTAGGGACCTTACAGGTGCTACTACAGCTGTTCAGAGTGGACCCGGAAACAACAGGAATTAAGAGCCTCAAAACATTCATCTTCCGATTAGAGGCCTTGCTGCCGGATGTTATTTATCGTCAAACACAGGTGTATGTGAAAAATGACGAAATAAACTACAAAACATTGCAACTATTAGATTAATTTTTGAACACAAAATGAAAAAAAGAGGTATGGAGAAACAAATTTACAGGACTCAACTACCAGGTTTTTTCTTTCGATTGGAGTAGATAGATCTATCTATCGCCCGGTTCACACTCCACCCACGTCTATTGAACTAGTTAAGAGGCTCATCCCTTGTTCCCTGTTTAGGATGTGGTTTCCGGCTTTTCTCTTTTCCAATCTTCTCACTTTGGTTTCTTTTTTTTTTTTTCAATTGGAGTAGATAGATCTATCTATCGCCCGGTTCACACTCCGCCCACGTCTATTGAACAGGTTAAGAGGCTCATTCCTTGTTCCCTGTTTAGGATGTGGTTTCCGGCTTTTCTCTTTTCCAATCTTCTCACTTTGGTTTCTTTTTTTTTTTTCAATTGGAGTACATAGATCTATCTATCGCCCGGTTCACACTCCGCCCACGTCTATTGAACAGGTTAAGAGGCTCATTCCTTGTTCCCTGTTTAGGATGTGGTTTCTGGCTTTTCTCTTTTCCAATCTTCTCACTTTGGTTTCTTTTTTTTTTCTTTCAATTGGAGTAGATAGATCTATCTATCGCCCGGCTCACACTCCACCCACGTCTATTGAACAGGTTAAGAGGCTCATTCCTTGTTCCCTGTTTAGGATGTGGTTTCCGGCTTTTCTCTTTTCCAATCTTCTCACTTTGGTTTCTTTTTTTTTCTTTCATTTGGAGTAGATAGATCTATCTATCGCCCGGTTCACACTCCACCCATGTCTATTGAACAGGCTAAGAGGCTCATCCCTTGTTCCCTGTTTAGGATGTGGTTTCCGGCTTTTCTCTTTTCCAATCTTCTCACTTTGGTTTCTTTTTTTTTCTTTCAATTGGAGTAGATAGATCTATCTATCGCCCGGTTCACACTCCACCCACGTCTATTGAACAGGTTAAGAGGCTCATTCCTTGTTCCCTGTTTAGGATGTGGTTTCCGGCTTTTCTCTTTTCCAATCTTCTCACTTTGGTTTCTTTTTTTTTTTCTTTCAATTGGAGTAGATAGATCTATCTATCGCCCGGTTCACACTCCACCCACGTCTATTGAACAGGTTAAGAGGCTCATTCCTTGTTCCCTGTTTAGGATGTGGTTTCCGGCTTTTCTCTTTTCCAATCTTCTCACTATTACGTAGCCCCCTGCACATCAGTGGCGTTACCGCCTTGCTCGGGGTGATACGATTAAAAAAAAAAGAAGTTGAGGGAGGCAATAGTTACTACTTATAAAATTGCTGGATGAAGATTTACTACAAAAAGAAAAAAGTTATCATAATGCAATAAGTACTGTTAAAACAGTAAATTCTATAAAACTTCGTTTCAAATTAAAATAAACTTGAGGCAGCCAACACGTTTCTAACGACGATTGTTGAGAATAACATGGATAGAGTATGGGATAAATGAGCAAGTAACAAAATGAAACGGAGCACAGAAACTGTTGATAATAATAAAAAATACGTAGTTAATATAATTGAAATACATAAGGATGAAAGACGGTATAGAGCCTGGTCGTCAACTTTTTACTATGTGCCGACATCATTCAGTTGGCCAAAAGCATACATATTTTTATACAAGTTAAGGTCAATATACATATTCTACAATATATTTTATATAGTAGTAGATACAATAATTTGTAAACCGCATTAATAGAAACAAATTCTTTTTTAAGTTTTTTTATTTAGTTTTTATTATTAATAATAGCCCTACCTTGCATGGTTTTAGCAAATTGCTCAATATCGGCAACATAATTTGTTAGTTTGAGTTTTACACAATTTGTATGCCACTGGAAATTGCTAGGCGTGCCACGTGTGCGCGCGTACCATAGGTTTCCGACCCCTGGTATAGAGAATTTAACACCCAACGGATGAATCGAAGGCGAGCGATAGCTCTTGACAAATTTAGACAAATGGATGGAGAAACTAAAAAAGAAGTTTTCGTCTAGGACAAAATATTGCTGAAAACAACAAAACCAAAAAATGTGGAAAGCCATGATCGTATACGTCTTGAAAGCCTCTTAACCTGTTCAATAGACGTGGGTGGGGTGTGAACCGGGCGATAGATAGATCTATCTACTCCAATTGAAAAAAAAAAAAAGAAACCAAAGATCACTCCACCCACGTCTATTGTACAGGTGTAGAGGCGCATCCCTTGTTCCCTGTTCAGGATGTGGTTTCCGGCTTTCTCTTTTCCAATCTTTTCACTTTTTTTTTTTCTTTTTCATTTTTTTTTTTCATTTGGAGTATATAGACTAAACTATCGCCCGGTTCACACTCCACCCACGTCTATTGTACAGGTGTAGAGGCTCATCCCTTGTCCCCTGTTTAGGATGTGGTTTCCGGCTTTCTCTTTTCCAAATCTTTTCACTCTCAAGTAGCCCCCTGCACATCAGTGGCGTTACCGCCTTGCTCGGGGTGATATGATTTTTAAAAAAAAGGAGAAAGAAAGAGACAAAGTGAGATTTAGTATTTAGTTTGTTATTGTTGAATGTCAGTCAGTTTGTTAAGTGCCATACGTGATACACGCTTGGGTGATCATGTCTCGAAATGGACATAACTGACTGGGCAGAATATTATCCCGCAGTAGGTTGCCATTGCTTTCTGCGATAGACTGGTTGCCGACCAAGGCTATAGAACCCAATCTGTCCTGTTATTTAACCCATAACTGGAAGGAATAGACGGATTAATACCTTTCCCAAGGGTATTTGGGCGTAAGTGAATGCAATGAATTTGGCTGGAATTCGAACTCGGCTCCCCTATTTGTCGTTCCGAGCCGATATCCAATGCTCCACAACGCACATCCTTTGTACAGTGTTGAATGTACTATTGTCTTTAACGTTTGTCTTTTTGTCGTTTTTTTCCAGGTTGTGAATGCCACCCTGTTGGTTCGCTGGGCCAGACATGCAACCAGACGACGGGACAGTGCCCTTGCAAAGATGGTGTTACAGGTCTAACTTGCAATATGTGCGCCAAAGGCTACCAACAGAGTCAGTCGGCAATTGCACCATGCATCAGTAAGTATCCAGCAAACAGTCCCCAACATCACTCATATAACTGCTTTCACAATTTAGCCATTACTTTCGGTTTTCCCAGGCTATTCACTTGCTTTTTGGTTTCCAGTTTCTGTTTTTAACTGGGTTTTATCACTACCTGAACTGGAGTCCAGTTTGCTCCTGCATTTTAACCCCAATCCCAGAGCACACTCTTTATTTCAAAGTTCTTCATTCTATAACCCGACATAGATCTTGCTATCAGTTCGTAGGTCTCTCTCTTGTTTCATTTTTGGACTTATATTTATTTTCAATATCTATTTATTTACTTATTCTCAACTTTTTGCATTCAATTTGTTGATTTCATCTCCAGTCTATTCTGTGATTCTGTTTTCTTGTCTTTCTTTTTCTTTTGCTATTTTCTTTTTTCCACTTTTTCAATTTTTTTTTATTTCTTTTTTCCACTTTTTCAATTTTTCCTTTCTTGTTCTTTTCTTTCAGTGTTCTTCTCTTTTATATTTCTTCATTCTTCATTCCTTTATTTTTTGCGAGGGGGGGATCAAACTTTCATTCTTGACAAGAACGATGAATCATTTTACCCTCCGTACACACTATTCTGAAAATTATCGACAAGACAGATATTTAAACTCCTCATCTCAATCTTTCTCACTCTATCTGACTGTTTCTCTTTCTATTCCAGTCTCTTTATTATCTATCTCAGCCTCATCATTAACTATCTATCTAGCTATTCATTTCACGCTATTCATTATCTATCTATCTATCTATCTATCTATCTATCTATCTATCTATCTATCTCAGTTTATTCATTATCTATTTATTTAAATCTTATCTTTCCCACTCTGTGTAACTGTCTCTCTTTCTATTTATCTCGGTCTGTTCATTATCTATCTATCTATCTATCTATCTATCTATCTATCTATCTAAGTATCTCAGTCTATCTATCTATCTATCTATCTATCTATCTATCTATCTATCTATCTGTCTATCTATCTATCTATCTATCTTCTATCTATCTATCTATCTATCTGTCTATCTATCTATCTATCTATCTGTCTGTCTGTTTCTTACTCTGACTGGCAGTTTCTATTTCTATCTAACTCATTCTGTACATATTTAACTATCTATCTATGGAAGGGCAGAGATTGCGACATTCTTATCCATTGTAATGAAATCACTTCCAACCAATAGCGAAACTTGTCTTCTACTGGTAATCAATCAAGGGCTATTTATCAATAAAAAATATGCCATCTACATACCAATTTGAAATTTACAAACACATTAGAAATACATAGTTAAAATTTACCATTAAGAATATTTACAACTCGACAGAAACTGTGCGTCAATAACCCGTCACCTGTATAATCAGCCCAATCATCTAATTATACAAATGCTGGAAAAATTGTTGGTTTTTTTACCGCTTCAGGAAGTACCTCCAATGCTTTATCTTTTTAAAAGAGTCTGATCAGACCTGAAAGAGAGCACTAATACCATATCTGACCAAGGTCTGCTAAATAATCACTTTCCAGGCTTGAGAGGGTTCAGAAGTGCCGATGCAGTCTAGTAAAGAATTGTTTTCCACCTTGCGTTGATTCGTCTATGTCTAAGTAGTTACCCACAGACGAAACTTCACAAGTCTTTTGCTACTCTGTCCCTATTCCCATGTTAAATGTTCTGACGAATCTTAGCCATTCTTTTCTTATTCCATTAGTAAACGGGAGGCGTTCCATTCGAACAGCTTCTTCTCAGGAACTGGCTACTTTGTGGAACAGACTCCAAAGAGGATGTTTCCCTAATTAGTATATTCCTAAACTCTTCAAGTCTAAAGTCAATCATTTTTCCTACAGATACTCATAATCTGTATTTAATACATCCTCCGCTTACGTTCATATAATAATCTCATTCGGTAACCTCTATATCTTGAGTGGCTACAGAGTTTGTACAGAGTGTACATTTAATAAAAGTAAAGAATTAGAGCCTTAGATTTTATTACAAACCTCTTATCAATATATATTGTCAGTGACTTTAAAAAAATAATACATACGAAGCGTATATATGAGAATTATGCACAAAGTTTCAAATATGCTTCTAAACGCCGTTCCATTAATCAGTAACAGGAATTTTTATTGGTTTTTTGTCGCAGTCTTTAAAAAGAAATCACTTTATCCAACTTATTTTGACAACTGTTTCCTAGTTTGTTGAATCCTTCTATACTTCATGAATTGTCTCACTATCACATCAGTCAATACTTGTAAATTTTTTAAGGATTATCAACCCTTTGTGAGGTTATTTAAAGCCGAAACATATTTTAGATTTTAATAATAATTATTTTCTTTATTTGCAAGAGGATATTACATTAATTGTTTTTTAAGTATCTTTTTGTCTGAATACACGTCCTACAGTTTAATCCATAGATCGTGGCGAATAAATGGATTCATACCTTTCCAAAGTTATATGCGCGTAAATAAACGTAATGAACTCGATTTTCTGATTTAACATTCCGAGTCGCTATCTATTACACAACAAACACATCCATCTAATACCTGTAGAAACTGGAAATGTTTGTCAAGAATCGAAACTCCTATGTCTAAAAAGTCTCTCATAATAATACAATGACATCTTTATGTTATAACCCCAAAAAGTTATTGTGTGAGTAATCATCAAAACGAAGGTTGGGAATAATAATATATCAAGAAATACAAGACTCGCACACTGCATGAAGTAGAGAGACTGCTAGTGAACTGCTAGTCAGACTACTCAGTATTTACCCCGCACCAAGGCAGAAACCCAAGTCACACGTGACACAAGGTCAAATAAAGTGGGGATTCCTAGCCCTTAAGCTCGGCCAAAAATGTCCCGTTAACCCTGCATAAGGTCGGGTCGGACTCTTGTTTATTCACCCAAGACGAGACTCTATACTTCGGCAGAGTCTGGGTCCCGCGATGCTCGGAGGCAGAGAGTTGAACAAGGGAGAATTCAGTTCGGTATGATCGCTCTACTTGGCATTTACCACCTCGACACAAAGGCGGATGCGACACAAGGTAAATTAAAGTGGGGGTTCCGAGCCCTTAAGCTCAGCCAAAAATATCCAAAAATATTAAGGCTGAGTCGGGCTGTTGTTTATTCACCGCAGACGAGGTGAGCACCGTCTGGGTCTCTCTCCGCTCAGAAGCAGGGAGTTGATCAAGTTAGAATATGGATCAATATGATCGCTTTACTGTACTCTACCCCCAAAGTGTTCATGTATTTAAGATGATAGTACTACCCGATTTCTGTATATAGTTAGATATACAATACTTTATTAGCAATATCACATCAACATTTTATCAGTATTTAACGTAATAGTTTTTTCTATTTCTAAGGATAACACATGACTTGAACATTTATTATTTAACATTTTATTCACTCCAGTATTTCGTCAGTTGTTCTCGGCTAGTTTATCGATGCGGCGCCTAGACCTTTCATCCGGTACAGGGGCTTCATATTATCTTCTGTTGTTTGAGAGGAACTCTGCCAAATCATCTTTCGGTTGCTTGTATAGCTATCTATCCAAAATTCTCACTCCGTCGCTTGCAATTCTGGTGCGATGTCACACACTTGTACATTCGGTGACAGGAAGTAAACTTAGAGCAACCCAGCAGTTTAACAGTCTTTCAGGAAATTCGTGAATAATGTTTAATCCGACATAATACCACAAATAATTCCTTAACTGATTTTCCACCAGAAGCCTCTACGAAATCTAACTTCGTTTTAAAATAGCGAAGTGTATATTAGGATAATTTTCTGTTTGCTTTTTAATTCTTCCAGATTAGTGAAGGTTTCGAGGAATTAACTCTTTTAATTCCCTCAAATTTGAGCAAATCTAAGAGCCAGAGTCAGATATAAAATAAATCAAATCTTATCGATGTAAACTATGAGTTTCGTAGTTTCTATAAGATCTTTATCGAACGTCCAGATAAGTAATTAATGAGAAAATTACAAAACATCAATAAGCATTGAACTTTACTATATTTTATTAAAAACTGAGAAACAAATGATTATATTCGTGCACAGCTCGTACAGAGAGTGCAGCTCATATCTACAAAAATAGAGAAGTACCCATTCACGACTCGCAGTCCGCTTAGGATCCATTATGAATAGTTTGTACGTTCCTTTCGTTTGGTTATGAAAACACGGCTCATACGAAAAAAATAATTCTGCATGTAAAGCAGTCACTGAGAATAGAGTTAAGGAAGATTCCTCCTGGAAAAAGGATGATGTGAAAAGTATCATGGATAAGTTTATCAGATGATAGGAGTGGGGCAGTGTTAAAACCAAAGAACTTTAAAGATTTTTAGTGCTGCTGTTGTTAGAAAATAATTTAAGAGCAGTGTTAAGAGATTAAAGTTTGCATTAAACAAGCTAAAAGATGAAAACAAAACGAAATGTTTTCTTTAATGCCTTCTTGTTTCGCAGAGTTATTTATGGTGGGTACGCCTAATTTCTTAAATCAATTTTTCTTTTTCTTCATTTAATCTTCAAGTATTTTTTTATCCGGTTAAGAATTTCAAAAGGTTTATCCATTCAGTCATTTGAGAATGAAGAAACTTCCGACAAATCTAACATGGCGGCAATCTTATCGTCTGCATCTTTCTTTGATGGCTTCCTAGTGAACAATCACCAGTCTGAATTCCGATACTTAGCGTAAGCACACACACACACACACACACACACACACACACACACACACACACATATATATATATATATATATATATATAAACAAAACATTAATGTTAAAACATTAGGTACAATAGATTTTATAACTGATGAAGACGTCAATTCTCATTAACTTACCCCAAAATAGAAACCATGTGGACCACGAACAGCTTCACCAGATGAGCAATGTTACATGGCTACTCGGCTCCTAGTTCTTCCCGATCAGTCAATCAGTTAAGTGCAATACGTGATACACGCTTGGGCGATCATGTCTCGAAAGAGACATGAGTGACTGGACAGAACGTTATCCCGCACTAGGTTGCCATTACTTTCTGCGGTAGATTGGTTGCCGACCAAGGCTATAGAACCCAATCTGTCCTGTTATTTAACCCATAACTGGAGGGAAGAGACGGATTAATACTTTTCCCAAGCTTCCTGCTTTCTCGTTCCAAGCCGATATCCACTGCACCACAACGAACATCTTCCTGTTAGTTGGTTTCAAATATCAAAAATCATTTGGGTAACTTTCAACATACTCATTGTTTATAGCAGACGGAGTCTTTTAGAAAAATCGTGGTTGGCAGATTATATTATGATGCCCTCGACGAGTTATCGCGTGCCGAGTATGAGCTACCCACCCCCTGCTTCGTATTTTCTTATGCATTTTCATCTGCAAGCGCTAACAACAGTTTTATTAGCGGTGGAGGGATACTTTTATTTTGTGTGTTTGTGGGGGATGTTAAGGCTCCTGTTAAACCTACAAATCAACTTATAAAGAATTTATAGAGCCTTAAGTTGATAATTATAAATTTGGCGCTTACAGTTAGATTTTGTAATTGACCTCTGGCACACAACATCTTATGATCAGAAGCCACGAGGTAATTATTATTATTATTACTACTACTACTACTACTACTACTACTTTTACTTACTTTCATTTCTGTTGTATACTCATTTTCTTCCGGGTCCCAACTAGAGACCAAAGGTCCGAAATGACTTCGTAACATTTTCCCTGATCTTTTTAAAAAACCTAACTTGCCATGGCCAGGTAAATAATAAGCCAATCTGTCGTACGGAACGAGATTTTAACTAGATTTTAACACTCATTTTCGATCACTAAATTTAAATTAAGTTTTTAAAAATAAAAAAAAATATGTTTGAAGTTTTAATTTTAGCTTTAATTGAAAGCCTAGAGATTAAATTTTCTAATTCCAGTTAGCAAAATACTCTGGTGTATTTCAAACCGGAATTATATTAATTGGAACCTAAAATTTTTACAATTAAAAAAATTTCAGTTTTTCGGCCATTTTACATCGATCGACACATATTGTAAACAGAAAATAATTATCAGTTTTAAAAAATCTTGCAAAAATAAAATATTCCTCGCTGAAACATTATTTTACTCGAATTAGCAAATTTAAATTTACCTTAATCTGATTTGAAACAAGTATTACTTGCTTGCTGCCTGAAATATACCATAAAGGTGTTTCTTATTTACGGTAGCTTTGTTATTAAGGGTTATCATCGTGTTATCAATGGCGATGATTGACATGACAGACGGACGCCGTCAAAAATGCTAGGTATGGAAAACGAATTTGACATAATTTTATGTTAGCTTAATCATACGCTTCGTTTTTTGGTTTTTAACTATATAATAAACTTAGAAATCTAACATAATATTTTCAGCAACCATCCAACATTTTATAGAATTTTAGTTTGTTTTGATTTATAACCTTACGCTTGAAGATGTTTTATGAAAAATAAACATTAAAATGATATAAAACTTTCTTTTAAAATAATATTGCAATTTAATAAGAGAATAAAATTATATAACGTTAGCGGTAACTCAATAATTAATGAAATGTTATGGCACTTATTAATTTTTAATATTTATTTTTCATATTCTTTATTAGGTATCTTCACAAATTGTGAATTTCATAATTACTTTTTTAGCAAAATTGGGAAAGCTAAGAATAAAAATATAAAACTTGCTTTAAATTTTAAACGGATAATTTGCAAAACCCATTGAATATTGAAACGTAGGGCATAGGAAACACGGAAGCAAAATTAAAGAATTGTACCCTGCCGAAAATGTTTATATAGTTTTTTTGTTTTTGTTTTTTTCTGTAAGGAGCGCAACCTTTGAAACAAGTGACTGTTAAGTGATATATATTACGTATGGGTAGCCTTAAAAAGAAAATATGGGTCATCATACGCACATAATTAAAATTATTTGTATCAAACTTTTCAATTTTTAATTAGTAAATATAGTCTTGGTGCATTAACTGAACAACCTAGCGTTAACAATGAAGGAAGAAATTTTAAAAGATTTTTGAAACTTTATAAATTATTATATTGAAAAATAATAAAAAGTTAAACAATTCTTCTAAAAATTCATTATTCTTATTTTTTTTTTCTTTTCAGACTATGATATCCTTAATATATATTGTTTATAAAACCAGTTAAAAGTTTATCTAAATAAAAGATTAGCATAGTTTTAACACATTTTTGTTTTCGCAATTTAAAGCAGATTTTCTGAAAAAAGGCTAATTTAGAAAGCAAAATGACAGTTGCTTGACATTCCTCAATGACATCTGAATTTAATTAATATAAGGTATATGGGGAAACTCTAGCGAATTTCTAGACATGTCAAGAAAGTTATTAGTGGGGGGTAACATATGTAAAAAATATTTTTACCGAGATTTTTAAAAAATAATTATTTTAAAATGATTTCATTCATTTATAAATAAGTCCTGAAATTTTCATCAAATTCCGATCATTATTTGCTTTTTGCAAAAATTTCTAAATTAATGTTTTTCACCGGCAAAAAGTAACTTGCGTAATATTACGTTTGCCGTAATAAACCCTTGTAAAAATTACATCACTCACGAACGAAAGAAAAACAAAAGATTTTATACGAAAATTTCGAACGTGTTAGAAAGAATTTAGAAAAATTAAAAATAATTAAAAAATACTTTGATCTATTCTCTTAATAATAATATGAACATTTTACCGCTCAATTAAGTGACAAATTTCTCTCTATCCCTCTCACTCTCTCTCTCTCTCTCTCTCTCTATATATATATATATATATATATATATATATATATTATATATATATATAAAGGAAGACTCAACACCTCATTTAAATTGGTTATAAATTATAATTCATTTCAATAAGCTAAATTAGCCCATGAATTATAATTTATAACCAATTTAAATGCCGTGTTGAGTTTTCTTTTATAAATATTATATTGCTCTGGATAATATCTATTGAGCTCTCTATATAGATATAATACTTAATATTTTATATTAAGTTGATCTTGTTGGATTATCCTCCTCGTTTACGGACTGGGCATCTATTCTAGTATATATATATATATATATATATATGAAATGAGGTATTTTAACTATTGTTCGAACTGTTGTCCTTACCTTTACTGTCATATTCACAACGTTTCAGCCGTTCTATGCTTTGACCTTGCGAAACTAGAACAATCTACCTCGATGATTGAAATAAATTCTAACATATATCACTTGAAGAAGAACGGAGTGTTCAACAACTGAAATGTCATGAATATGGAAATAAAGATGAGAACAACAGGCCTAATATTCTAAATAGTGCGAATAATATATATTATTTTAGGCTTTGAAAAAACAGGAGCTACTCTAACATCTACGCATTTTTCATTCAATAATGAATTAGAATACGCTCAGCTAGTGGTGTGTGTATACATGATATATCACTCGCTAAGAATCTGCCTTCTTCTACCGAGCGCCCATAGCTCAGAGGTAGAATTCGGTCAGGTTTCAATCCTGGGTAAAAAGCATTCGGATGTCTAACCGTACTGATGAGCTGTGATACAACGAAACAGATCTGTCTGCAGATGACTATATATATATCTGTTTCGCTGTATCACAGCTCATCAGTACGGTTAGACATCCGAATGTTTTTTTTGCCCAGGATTGAAAACCGACCGAATTCTACCTCTGAGCTATGGGCGCTCGGTAGAAGAAGGCAGACTCTAACCAGATGTCTAACCGTACTGATGAGCTGTGATACATCCGCACACAAATCTGTTTCGCTGAATCACAGCTCATCAGTACGGTTAGATTCCGATTGTTTTTAACCCAGGATTGAAACCCGACCGAATTGGCGTCAGTCAGCGATTCTATCTCTGGGCTATATATATATATATATATATATATATATATATATATATATATATATATATTCATTTTGATGTTTCTTTCATTTAATTTGTTCTTGTTTTTTTTTTCTTTATTTCTTTCAAAGTTTTTCTCTTCATATAATCCCTTCCCCGCCTGTCTCTCTCCCCTCCCTCTCTCTCTCTCTCTCTCTCTCTCTCTTTGTTCTTTCTCAGGCTCCTTTTTCACAACTGATCGTTTTTTAAATCGTAATATTGCTGCTATTCTTTCTCTCTGGGACTCCCCCCGACAACATTGTGTATATATGTGTGCGTGCACGCGTGCAAAATTCATTTTCTATTTTATTTTTTATCCTTATTTCTGACATCATATTATCATATTCATTTCCGAAGTGCTTGTTTTCACAAGTGTTTCTTTGGTCTCTGATTCAGCTGAAGACCGAACACCATAAATGGAATGTATAGACTGACCGCAAAATTAAGTTTGGGGAACGGAATAACAAAAAACAACAACAAAAAAAAGACTAAAAATAACAAAGGAAAAATTTCCTTTTTAGTTTTAGATTAACGTTGCAACTCTCCCTCCAGAATGCTGGACAACATCATCAAAGATGAAGGAAAGACTTGAAGAAACTGAAATTTTGTTCTACAGAAGGATGTTGAGGATACAATAGACCGAACATGTTAGCAAAGACGATATTTTAGAGAAAATGGAAACAAAAAGCAAACTTATAGTTAATATCAGGAAGAGGCAGCTGAAGTTTCTGGGACATGTAATGAGGAAGGAGGGATGGGAGAATTTGATACTCACAGGATAGATAGAGGAAAAGAGAGACAAGGGTAAGTAGCGCATTACATACTTAGTGGGCTTGAGCAAAAGGTAGCAGCGCAAGGTTCGGGGAGATTAACAAAAAAGAGTGTTAAGAGCTACAGGGGACAGGGAGGTGTGGAAGGTCATAATCACCTAAATCTTGAAGGAACACGCCATATAAAAGAAAAGAAATTACCCCTATATGGATAGTCGATCCTTTTAAAAGGAACGTGACCTTTAGTTGTCAAAGGTTTTACATAAGAACGTAATGTGATGGCTTGATATTGTTTCATTTTTCAACGAAATAATGGTCGCATTCTACTGAAGACTGCATTTATATGCGAGTAAGTATTTTTATATGAACGTACAACTTGTTTTCTCTCTTAATTCCTGGTTACCATATCATTTTTTTACCTCAAAGTTTTTATTTAATATTTATGTTTTAAAACCGTTTCTTTTTCCTAACAGGAACAACTGCATGTCTCTCTTGTTTTCTCTTCTTTTTCGTTTTCAGTATTGCTTTGCTTGCATTATTAAAATTATATTAAGAGTGAGTGTGTTTAAATTTATTCCAAAACAATAAGTATGCGTGTTATTTTTTAATATAGATGTAACTTTTTAACATTAAAAATATTTAAAATTCTGAGTGTTTGTATTGGACATGCATGGGTCCATGCTTTCTTTTTCTACACCATGTGCTTTGTTTCCCTTTTGCAACACATTCTATTTTTCCCTTTTCCTACACTATGGGTTTATTTTTATTTTTCCTAAACCGATGTGTTTTCTTTTTTCAATTTAATTGTGGACAATTTGCTGTCATTACTGTGTTTAAATTTTGTATTTGCTTTTTTCTTCTTTCTATGTCTTGAACGCATTGCTTCGCCCGCTTTCAGGACCTGTATCTGACATGAAGACAGTCTTCTTTTGGTCGGGGAAGTGTCACAAGGTGTGATGAGCCGTATAGTAAAAATCCCATTATCCATTAAAGATGATCTAACAATAACACCTGCAATTGCACAAAGAAATTTCATTTCGATTGAATCAATAGTGACTGAAACATTTCTCTCTGTTTCCTTTAACAATAAACTAATACACACACACACACACACACACACACACACACACACACACACACACACACATATATATATATATATATATATATATAGTGACAGACAGTGATAGATAGATTTTAGCCAATTATCAAGGATGAATTACTTTGTGTATGTACGATGAGTCATAGGAATGTTTTATATTTGAAAAAAAGTATAGCCGAAAATGCTCGTCAAATAAAACTTTCGGGCAATTTTTATATAATTTATGTTCTGAAAAGACAAAAAAATCTAAGATCCATTGAAAGCCTATATAAAAAAAAACTTAACTGTACCACCTTGTCTGTCATTTTTTACGAAACTTGCATAAAAGAGAGATTGCTATATATAACGGTCATGTCACGTTGAATACACCGGTTCCCGCTCGATCACCGAAGTCAAGCAACGTTGAACCTGGTCAGTAATTAGATGGGTAACCGCTTGGGAATAGCAGCTGCTGTAAGCGTTTAGTGATGGATGTTTGTTGTGGTGCGGTGGATGTCAGCTTGGAAGGGGAAATCGGTGAGCCGGGTTCCAATTCCAGTCGTACATTCTGCATTCACTTATGCACCGGTACCTTTTCGAAAGGTATTAATCCTTCCCTTCCCTCCAATTATGGTTTAAATAACTGAGGTCTGCTGTTATATATATAGTTATTCGCAGACAGATCTGTTTCGCTGTATCACAGCTCATCAGTACGGTTAGACATCCAATTACTTTTAACCCAGGATTGAAACCTGACCGATTTGGCGTCAGTCGGCGATTCTACCTCTGAGCTATGGGCGCTCGGTCGAAGAAGGCAGACTTGTAGCGTATGATGTATCATACGCAAGTAGCCAGAGTGCTCCAATTGATTACTGAATGAGCGATGCGTAGATGCTAGAGTAGTTACTGTTTTTTCAAAATCTACCATTCTTCCAGAGTGCTAAATCAGAGTGTGAGAGCGTAAATAGTCATCCGCAGACAGATCTGTTTCGCTGTATCACAGCTCATCAGTACGGTTAGACATCCGATTACTTTTACCCAAGATTGAAACCCGATCGAATTGGCGTCAGTCGGTGATTCTACCTCTGAGCTATATATATATATATATATATATATATATATATATATATATGATTAATGTGGAGAGGTTTGTGGCTTAACTGAGCAGAGTTATGCCGACCTTGAAGTTTCTTAAACCCTCATTTATGACGTTCTCACTCCTCATGGCTTTTTTCTTTCAATCAACAGATTTTTTTCAATCAACAGTTTGAAAAAACATAGGAGTGATAATCATAATGTTGCCTTAACAAAACTTTGAAAACGGCATGACTCTGCTCGGTTAAGTGACAAACTTCTCCACATTAATTCTATTATCTCGGTATCGAGCACTTTACGACCCAAAAACTGCTTGCTAAAAAACGTTTTATCAGTAAACCACTGATAAAAACTAGCTACCTTAGCGCTAAGCATATTCACAGCTCAACACTCTATATATATATATATATATATATATAGGAGTAGTAAAAACAAACGTGTTAACAGTCCAGTGTTCACAGCATTTGAGTTTTGGGAGAGTGATCGATATTTACTAGAGCAATATTTCCAGTAATATTTTTTATTATAAATGTTCATAATAAATACATAGTTTACTGCAACACAAGAATTGTCGTTATTTGGTACTTGTTAGTACCTCACGAGGCAATTTACCTGATAAGGTACTAACAATTATTACCGAAACACGACAGCTCCTGTTTTGCGGTAAATTGTTTTTATTATATATATATATATTGGTTTAGTGTATATTGTTTTTGAGGTCAATTTTTTATCTATACAGAATTTTGAACGACTGAATTATCTTCTATTTCTAAGAATGTTAAATTATTTACCCGTTACAGATCTGTATTGTACCTTGCATTTAAACTTTTCTTTTTGCAATTGTATTTTTACGATACTTCTGCTGAAAAAAAAAACGGCTTCTCTCGTCGGCTGACGATACCTTGTACTACTTTCCCGCCAAACGACTGCGTATTTGAGATGATTTTTAATTGGCTAATTATATATTTTCTGAGGAGTGGAAACAGACAACGGTGTTCAGAAAAAGGGCGATCAGGGCAACGATTCGCAGAAGCAGACCGGAAGGCGTACAATCAAGAAAAAGGGACGCCGTCGGAAGAAGATATCGAAGCGGAAGAAGAAAGATCGCAAGAAAAATGGCGTTCGCAAATCAAGAAAAGGTCGCAAACGAAAGGGGAGGCGTAAGGGCGGTAAGAACGACGTGATACGCAGGCGCGGTCGTAAAGGGCGAAAGAGGAAAAACAGAAAACACAGGAAGGAAAAGTCGACGCAGGCTACAATCAGATTTTGAATTGGTGTGAGTCTCTAGCAGCTCCCAGCTGCTCCCCGACCAATCCCCGATTCCCATCTTATTACAATTTTAATTTATTTTTTATTTATTTAACTTCTTTTTTTTTTAACGAATTTGTTCAAGGCACTAGTTTGAAAACTAAGAAAGGAAAAATAGTACAGATTAAATTGGACAATGGATATTATCTAAATAAATGCCCGTCAATACTAGATATTAACATGTTGCTAGAAAGCTTATATTTTTCATGTTTGTGCTTTTGTTTATTACCGTAATTCTTTGTGTATAGATCGCTAGGGAGACGCAGTTTAAAAAAGCAGAGAAATTATAGGAAATAAGGTTATTTCTATGTATAAAATCAACCTGATTTCAGAACAAAATAACCCAAATTTGTACAAATGGATGAGAATCTTTTTTAAATTAAAAAAGGGATATTTTGTTTATGCATTATAGTGTAATTTTTTTTTAATCGGAAATTAAATAATGTTTACTTTTAAACTCACATAGGTTTTAGTAAAAAAAAAAAAGTACAAAACTGTACGAGACTTAGGAAGAAACATTATGAAAGATTTATCCCCCTTTGCTGCCATACGTCATAAAATAGTCATCATCTCTCTGGTAAACAGATAAATCCAATTTGACCCAATTTCGCCCGCTTTGAATCTTGGAAAAATAGGATCGAGTTTTAAACTAAGGTATAAGACGTAGCAGAATTTTTAAAACGATTCTGGATTAAAAGACCTGCGTCTTATACACACAGTATTACGGTATTTATTTACACTTGTTGTCGTGTATATGAATTAAAATAATATATATATATATATATATATATATATATATATATATACGTGAATATACATACACACTTAAATTTATTTAAGGAATTTATAATTAGTTTTAACATGTATTTGTCGCAGTTAAATATCCAATTCGGTAGATGCATGCATAAAAGTTCCTGAAAACTGAACTGACATCTACTAAAAAACTGTTTAACCTGTTTAAGTAAAAGAAGCTACTTCGTAACATACATGTCCGAGTATTACTATTTTATATAGTTTTTTTTTTTATTATTTGTATTGATAGACAACTAGGCGGTGATATTCCACTCTGAAACTTCCTTCATCCCCACCAAAAAAGCAGGTGTTGATTTCACAAAATACCCAGTAAAGTTATCCGTTATCTCTTTTATTAGCCTTTTCTGTTTAGACATTTTGCAGCATCAAAAAACACGCTCAATTATTTGATTTCCGAATAACATATGCCATATTATCAACGCGCACGTTTCAGTGGATAAGAAACGCAACCTGGCTTCCTAATACCCACAACCTTTGTGCCAGACCTAAGCTACCGTTATTAGATCACCACAGAAAGCGCAATATTTAGTCCATGTCATTTGACAAAATGTTCACATTTCAACAGAGAAGTTAGTACATCGTTTTTTATATATTTCTAATTCATCGAGTAATGTGATTGTTTGTAATGGTTTTCCTCATTAGATGAAGCGCATTTGATTAGTTGTGTCAGTAGGAAATCCGAAAACAAAATTAATGCATGTCGGGGGACACGTTTATTGCTGTAAAAACGCACTTATCAGAAATGCCGGAAAAAATCTAAGGAGAAAGAAAAAAGTTGATAATTTCCGTAAATCGAAAAACATTTTTTTAAAAAGAGGTTCCCTTTTCCCAGTTCTATCAGGGAATAAGCTCTGCACATGACGTTTTTGACTCAAGGCCAAGTCACAGTGCATCTTTTGCACAGAACTAAGGTCATGTTACAATTAATATCTAATCTGACGGAAATTCGAATCCCTCGCTCCCCATCCTGTTAAAAAGGGTGTACAAAATGTTATATGCATTTTAATCTTTGAATTGATTATACACGTTATAAACAGTTTCACTGAAACAAAAATACATTAGAACTATGAATTCTGGAACAAAAATATATCAGGAAACAAAGTAAATATGAAAGTAGTTTTTTTTATTTCATTTATTTTGTTGTTCAGAAATAAAAAAACTGGTATACTGAATTAAACAATATACTTTTGTATAATTATAAAGTGGAAAAAAGTTTTTGAAATTACAAGTTTTAGCAGCAGTGTTAGAGTTAAAGTTTTGCATACTTCGTTTAAATAACTAAAAATGTCAGTCAAAAATTTAATTATGACATTAACTTTACATAAGAATGTTCTTAATAAATAATATTGTCATTAATATATAAGAATATCACGTTTGCTTATATTATTTTTTTAGCAATAAACTGAACTAAAATTCAATAAATTTTCTCCAGTAGCTTTTAGAAATAAAAATATTTTCGTTGATATATAATAATATCACGTTTGCTTATATTAATTTTAGCGAATAACTGAGCTAAAATTCAACAAACTTTCTCCAATACCTTTTAGAAATAAAAATACAAATTACTCATAAAAAATATTTGTTCTTATGAGTATTACATTTGTTCTTGCTTCACAAAAAAAAAAAAAAAAATAAAGCTTTTGTAACAAATGATTTTATTTTTAAATAAGTTTCGCGGTGTAAAAACGGAATCGAGAAAAAACAATCTTCGGATGGAAAGTTTGCTAAAAATGAAATATGACAAAATTATTTCTCCGGAGAGACATTTTAACATTAGCGATTAGAAGTGCTAGACACAATAGCATAAATAAATAATTTCTTTAAATCAAGGAAAGTTGAAATGTTATATTTCGGTTTAAGAAGCGTTATAAAAGTTCTCTATAATTTTTGATTTGTTAAAAACAAACACAAATTACGCAAAAAGAAATAAAGATGATTAGCGGAATTTGATTTCATGAATAAAAGTTTCATAAAGAAGAAAATTAAATTAATTTTAAATGAAACATGTTATACTAGCTTCTAAGTATCCAGTTTCTTAACTTACAATTTTTTCCGAGAATTTGGTACAAAAAAAAAAGGTTTTGCAATGAAAACATAAAATAAGTCCAAATGAAATAAACTAAATAAATCTTATATGTACTTCAATTAAATAAACTAAAATTATTCCAAATATCATTCAGTCAGTTAATTGCCATACGTGATACACGCTCGGGTGAACATTTCTCTTTCAGTCCATTACTGACTGACTAGGCAAAAGATTTTCTCGCAGTAGATTGCCATTATTTTCTGTGATAGACCTGTTGCCAACCAAGACTATAGAACCAAATCTTTCCTGCTATTCAACCCATATCTGGAGGGAGGAGAGATAGATTAATACCTTTCCCAAGGGTATTTGTGCGCCCGGTTTACACTCCACCCACGTCTATTGAACAGGTGAAGAGGCTCATCCCTTGTTCCCTGTTTAGGATGTGGTTTCCGGCTTTCTCTTTTCCAATCTTTTCACTCTTACTTAGCCCCTGCGCATCAGTTGCGTTATCGCCTTGCTCGGGGTGATATGATAAAAAAATAATTGAATTTAAACGAATTGGACTCGAGTTCGATTTCGGATCACCGATTTCTCATTCCCAGTTGACATTTATTGCAGCACAAGGCACAATTCCAAATATAAAACGCTAAATTTTCTTAACCCAATTACAGCAGCGAACCTGAACTAAAAATAAAAAAATCTTCTCTCCCTGTGGAAAGTTGTGATTTGAGATCAGTCTCTAATTCTGGGCAAAAATTCCCTTATGACATGAACTTTAATAAAGAACGGCCCTGTGTGTGCAATAAAGTGTAGATACTGAACAATAATAATCGGTGCAAATACACGCGTTGAAGGCGGTATGAATAAAATTTATCTCCCCGAAAATGTTGGCAGCAATAAAAAGTGTTCGGAACAGAGCAATATAAAACAGTAAGCAACCAATATATAAACGTTATTTTGTAGACAACTATGTTCGAGTAGACGCCTTGTTTTTTTCTTTGTTTTACCAACCAGAACATTTCATAGATTTAATGAAGTTAACGTGCACTTCACAGGGTTCGAACCTGAGTTGGCTTTTGTAAAAAAACAAAAAACAAAAAAAAACACTTTCCTAACTGATTGTTTAAGACAGCTCGCCCACAGAGAGCGCCACACACTAGATCGCTTCAATTACCCATTTTAAATTTCATATCTGCTCTTCTTTCGTAGCCAAAATGTAAACAAATTAATTTCTTAACAATTCATATATATATATATATATATATATATATATATATATATATATATATATCAAAGGCAAACAACATTCAAGACCAAAAACCGTTCTCTGCATACAAACAGAGGGCCATAAAGACGTTATATATTGTGTCTAGGAATATAAATAGGACTCTGAATACGACTTAACACAGAAAACGTATCTGGGATGTAAAATGAGGCACACCTAGGATTATTTAATGCATGTCGTAGAGCCAGAAGTGTTGATGTACTTATGCAATGATCACATCAATCTCTTCGAACTTGACCGGTACCATATTGACCGGTCCATATTAACCGGTATGTATTCCATCTTCTAAACTTTGGCTAGTTCTACCTATATAGTTAGAGTTAAACTGATATTTAACTGAATACTTTCAAATTGGCTGTAATATTGGTTACTTTGTATCGCCTGTTTCTATTTCGAATCACTTGACACAGCGCATTTAAAGAATAACCGAGACTTGATTTTGTTTCCAATGCAACACGATATAATGTTGCACTAAACAGCATCTCTCCATATATGTTAACTAAAAACAAAAAGTTCCTCCAAAAATAGCTGGGTAAGTGTTGTAGATTCTGGGCGAAGAACCGAACAAAATAATGAACAATAAAAACCGATATTGAGATAGAAAAGTAGGTTATATTGAAACTAATATACAAACTTGAACGCAGGTTAGTAACTCCAGGAATACTATTAGTAAAAAATAAATATATACAAGTCTTGAAGTGAAGTCGTTGAAAATAGTATATCCGTGTATATTATTCTAGCTGAGTGGAGCTCAGAGCTATTTTGACTTCTGATGCGGTAACCTCTGGGTAACTTCGGTATCTCTCGGTAACTTACGTATCAGTTCCGGTACTCTCCGAAAACTCTAACGGATCTCTACGATAACTCTATGGCAGCTCCTGTATCTCACTATGGCAGAAGTATATGTATACTCCAGTCGAGTCCATTATCATATACAAAGGGGAGATCCCACAAGAGTAAGAATACTTGACAAGTCCCTAAACATCTCTGTTTTAAACACTATTCTCCGGATTATATCAAATGGAAATAGATACACTAGTTCAAATTTTATTACGCAAATCAATGTTTTCACTGACTAAAAAATGTATTAAACAATAAATATCAATAAAATTTACAGGATATACTTCTGCTTGTATAGTCAATTTATCTTGTAAGTTCTTGTTTAAAATAGCTACCCTTTGAAAATATAGATAACTTGTTTTGGGGATATAAAAAATAAATTTGGGAAAGTGAAACATCAATTCTTAAAATAAGTCAATCTAAATTACATAGACTATAGAAATATATTTTTGTTTCACAAAATATCCCATATAACTCACTAAATTATTGTTTGATAATTTGTACATGTTAATATGGAATAGCGGATTTGATTAGAGAATCAGAAAACCGAGTTCGATTTCTGGTCTAGCTCATTGCATACTAACGATATGAAAAAAATATGAATCCATCTCTTCCAAAACTATGGATAAATAGCAAGACAAATTAGGTCCTATATTGGAATATAAATATACTGGGATTCTTGGGTGGCAACCAGCTAGGAGAAATAAAAACATGGAGAGGGTTGAACTCCGTCAATTTATCTTTACCAGGACAAACCAATGCTACTGTGGCTGTTGTACACGGGGTACCCATAATGTGTTATCAGTTTTTAAAAAAATATAAACCCTTAACATTCTATAAAAGCTGTTAGCATTTCATAATTTATTTTGTTAACACGATTTTAACATTACTTGTAGCAGTTTTTATTTCCCTCAAGAGACCATCTTCGTTTAAATATTGTTTTCCATTCTTATATATATATATATATATATTTTAATAATGAACCTCAAATTTTATGCTGGAGAGCCGGGGGATATTCCATTAGTGTTGTGGAGTTATTATCGCAGTGGAGGCTAGTATTTGTGCTAAAGTCGGTCCTAATAGGTTTGACATCCAAAACGTTAGGAACTTGATACAATATGTATATTGTATATTGATACAATATGTATATTGCAGTGTAATCTTGCCAGGTCGACGACTACTTTCGTATTCGACTAACTGTCGACTACTATTGTCCAACATCGACTGTCCCTCGTTCCTCCTACTTAAATTAGGTGGGAGAGTCTATTCACTATAGAATAGGTGTGTTTCACCATAACAACTAGTTTAGTGTCTTTCAAACTATTATTGACAAGTTGGTGAATAGTCCGCTTTGCACATGATTAATCAGGCACTGATCAATCTGCTATACTGCAATTTTGAGGGTTTTTTCTTTCCTTTTCCTTGAATAAAGTGATGTTTCGCAAGTTTTTTTCTCTGGAAAATGTTGGTGAATGCATTATGTGTACTCACCTGGTATTCTTATTGTAATATTTTGAATCCGCCGAAAGGCTATAAGTGTCCATATTCTCAAATGATCAACGATGATCACCCAAGAATTGCGCAGAATAATTACATATGAAACAGATGAACACCTAATTTTATTATATAA
Organism: Ascarosepion bandense; assembly: GCA_037127315.1. Lineage (NCBI taxonomy): Eukaryota > Metazoa > Mollusca > Cephalopoda > Sepiida > Sepiidae > Ascarosepion > Ascarosepion bandense. The sequence continues at coordinate 1,261,801 of JBBBDQ010001137.1, forward strand.
AATATAACTCTGCCATTTTGGCATTGAGCACTTTGCGTTGGTTTCTTATTTATTATACACATTTGGTTGTTGTTTTTGTGTCTATATAAATTAATGCTCTGTCTTAATTGCAAAGACTGCTTGGCATAAATGCCTTTTCTTTTACTATCTAATTGATTGTTAGCATTTTTGGCTTCATACTATCTGCGCCATCGCTATTATGTAATATTATAAACAGCTTTTGAGTTGCACAATAAAATCTGACACCAAGTAATAAGTTATTGGAAATATTCCTAATAAAAACAAATATTATAAATTGGAAATCACTTTATATATTAAGCATATAATTATATGCTGAGGGGTTTAAAATATCGGTTGGTTAATAATTTTATTCTAAAAAAAAGTACTGAATTGCGTAATTAAATCTGACAGAGTAAATATCATAATAAACGATTTTAGCTGAATCTTATTACTTTTTGTCCTAAGAATTCTATCCTTGAAGAATTATACGAGGAACTGACAAAACGCAACACTTGTTCTATTTACTAATTTTATACTACTACATCCGTGTGCAAATTAATTGAAACAAAACAAATGACTTCTTACGATCTTTCATACTTTCCCTGGTCACGTATACGTCGTCTCTTGGCGTTGTTTTTCTCTTCCGATCGCATTTCCTTTTACTTTTTGGACTTGTGAATCCAGTTTGTTTCTTCAAATTTATGACACGACTGACAGCTAAAAGGCTGACACCAAAAATATCCACAATCACTCTGTAAGACTTGTCAGTGTGTTTGTGCTGCGTTACAATTTTCGTACGCCTCCTTGGAGTAACGTCCATCGTAGAAAATGTCCGTAGGACAACTAATCGACAGTCGAGACAATAGTGTTTGGACGTGATAAAAATTTGATGCAATCATGGATGACGCAATCATTTTTCAAGGCCAAACAAATTTAAACATATACCCCAAAAATAAATTCATATTACTGCATTCCACTGCAAATGACCTAATCTGAAGAAAAATAGAAATCGATTACACCCTGTCACTCCAGTGGGTCTAAAACTGGCCGTATAGTGAAAGAAAAGAAACTGAAGCTGTTGTTTCAGTTAATTTGTCCAAAGGTGTAGAAGCGTCTAAATCATGGCAAAAATGAATATAAATGGCTCATAAAATTAAAATCTATTTCTAGGTATGATTTATTGCTTTCTCAATCGTGGTTCGATTATCGGTCAAAAAGCAATACCTGTTCTTCTTTCATAACAATATTTAATAGCAGAAGCAGCAGATTTAATAACACGCGCATATAAAGTATACCAAAATTAACATAAGTGTCCTTCCTTCTCAATCGTGGTATTTCACATTTGGATGCACGCATCTATAGTCGCTTCGTAGAAGTCTCTTACCTACTCTCTCGTCAATGTTCAAGTTGCGTCTTTCAACTTATCTTAATCGGAGAACTAGTGTTCGCTATATGCCTCATTCATGGGCAAAAGCAGAAATACTAAAGGTACCAAATTAGGGGTTGTAGAATGCTTGAGGCGCTGTGATTGCTCACCTGGTGTTTAAGCTCTTGTGTGGCTTTATATTACCCTTTCTGCAAGAACACATTCCTTGTGAACAAACATGACTTAGCTCGAAGACACCTTACACTGTATGATCGGTAAGAGTTGAAACTGTAACCATAAAAGTATAACATCCATCTAGTTCAAAAACATAGTGGCTATAACCTTTCTCTGTAGTATATTTTCTGAATGAGTTTAGATAGATCTGCTTCACTGACACTTTTTGCTCCTTGGGTCATAGTGGTGAACCTAAGCCATCCCCTATGACTATTATGCTCAGGAAAATGCATTATGGACAACGCTCATATGATTCTTCACGGGTTTTATTAGCGTTTTAGAAAACACTTGACATAGACTGATAAGTAACCAAGAGGCTTTGAGATGCTCCAGCCATTACCATTTCTCACTAAAGTTTGAGATTTGTAACAGTGATACATCTGTTACCTGTATTGTGAATATCAATTTGTTTGGCCTTCTTCTCATTCACACTAGTAGCTGTACTGCAACTGTAGGGTCTGTCCCTAAGGTTAGTTTGTCATTTCTTTCTGAAATTGTTATTAACTCTACATACCCAACTCTTTACTGCTTACGTCAAGTGCAGCATTTTCATAAACAATTACTAAAATGCAGCGAAGTGTGAATGTTTGCGGCACAACATCAAATCATCCCATAACTTATCAAATCGTTCTGGTATGATGCTAGGCTCTCCCAGGAGATTAGTTGGTGATGGTCAACTCCTTTCTGAGTAGTATGCGATTTTACTGAGTTATGTAATACAAACAGTCTGGCTTATTAGGAGAAGGGATACGCGTCTTTCATGAAAGCATTAGTACAAAGTGAAATCAAACTTCGTTGAAATTCAATTTTAACACACACAAACACACACAGAGACACAGACATACACACACACATGAATATATATATATATATATATATATATTAAAGCAAACATTCATTCACGAGTACATTAAAAACCAATATAAAGAAATCTAATAGCTGCACAATAAAAAATCGACTAACCGCAGTAAATACAAAATTAAAAAGAAGCCAACACAACAAAAGCAATCAAAGCAACTAACCACCTGCGGACCACTTCCCTATACAAAATATCAAATTACACCAAGCCCCATATAAACAAGAAAAAGAAAACCGAAACACGTTAGCAGTTCAAAAATTTAGTCCTGACGAGTGGAGACATCATAATAGTGTCCACACGAAACTTGGAAGTCAGAGTAACTCTGCTCAGTTAAATGACAAATTTCTCCACATTAATCCTATTACCGTTCTATTTCTATCCCGATATCGAGCACTTTACGACAAAAATCCTGCTTACCAGAATATCTTTTATCAGTAAAGCACTGAAAAACAACAATGTTGGCGCTAAGCATTATCAAAACTCAACAATACACACACACACACACACACACACACACACACATATATATATATAATTTTAAAAGTTTATAAATATGTCACAATTTTAAGAGAGCTTTTTTCAGTAATTCAAACATCAATATTCTGCGGCATTTTTACTACCAGCACTTCAACTATATAAGCATCTAATTCATCTCTACGTAGGGAACTCTGTCGATGACCTAGAAAAGCTGTATATATATATATATATATATATATATATATATATACAGCTTTATATATATATATATATATGTGTGTGTGTGTGTGTCTTTTTGTCTCTGTCTGTGTGTGCGTGTGTGTGAAAATCTATATCTAAATATGACGTTTTACAAATTGAGTTTTTCAGGATTTTACAAATTGTAACTTAATATCTGCTAGTATTTAAAATAAATCAGTCAGTTAATTGCCATACGTGAAACACGCTTAGGCGATCATGTCTCGAAAGAGACATCACTGACTGGGCAGAAGATTATCCCGCGGTCACCATTGCTTTCTGCGGTAGACTGGTTGCCAGCCAAGGCTATGGAACCCAATCTGTCCTGTTATTCAACCCATAACTGGAAGGAAGAGACGGATTAATACCTTTCCCAAGGCTATTTGCGCGTAAGTGAATGCAATGAATTCAACTGGAATTTGAACTCGGCTCTCCGATTACTCGTTCCGAGCCGATATCCACTGGACCACCACATGCCAAATAAATAAGTACTTAAATAATTTATCAAAATAACAATACAGTAATAAATAAATAGCAATACAAAAATTGAACATTCGACAACAGCAGCATTTACCCACTTTTGTTTATTAGGCATGCAATAAAGAATGTACACAATATGCACAATAATCGACATTTGGGAAATTAATTCTAAAATGTGCGCTGTGGTGCAGAGGATATCGGCTCGGAACGAGCAATCGGAAAGCCGAGTTCGAATTCCAGTTGAATTCCTTGCATTCACTTACGCGCAAATACCCTTAGGAAAGGCATTAATCCGTCTCCTCCCTCCAGCTATGGGTTAAATAACAGATAACAGGTTGGGTTCTATTGTTTTGGCTGGCAACCAGTCTACAGCAGAAAGTAATGGCAACCTACTGCGGTATATCTTCTGCTCAGTCAGTCATGACTATTTCGAGACATGATCGCCGAAACGTGTATTACGTATGGCACTTAACTGACTGAATTCTAACATATGCAACTTTGTCAGAAGTTATAAAATTTAAATAAAAAGTTAAAATAAAAAAAAGTTTAAATAAAGACAGTTTAAATGAAAAGTTTGACAGACAGAACTTGTCGGTATTGTTTAATAGAACTTGTTTCAAAGAATTCTTGCTGCCAAAATACATCTCTTATATATATATATATATATATATATATATATATATATAACAGTTAATTAACGAAGATTAAAGAAACTGGTTATAAACAACCGACAATTTGAAATTATTTGTTTGAACATTATTTTTGATCGATGCTCGTATTTAATATTTTCTTTATAATCAAACCTTATTATATATTTATTTCTACTGACCTGGTTATTTACGATAAATTTTTGTTATGAAAATGTGTGCCATTTGGTAGGATTCGAACCTGCGACATGTTTACATTTGTTGACATTACGATACATTTTAGAGCAGATATGGTTATTACGATGAATCGAAAATTGTGTTATAGGCTGAAATTGACTGATCGTCATTCGTAGTCAAGAGATCTATGACGTTTAGATTACTTGGTGGCTTCCCCTATGTGAATAGAGGTCGCAGGTTCGAATCCTGCCGAATGACACACATTTACGTATCAAAAATCTATCGTAAATAATCAGGCCGGTAGAAATAAACATATAATACTGTTTGATTACATCTATTATTTAAACTCTTAATTCCCTTAAATGAAACAGATAAGAAACGATTGTTGAACATTTTGGTCAGTTCTCTCCTGTTGTCGAATAAGTTCTTCAGTTGCAAGTGGACACTTACAAAGGAGCTTACTAAAATTAGGTGTTATATTTCGAACATCTTCACTAATTATCTAAACAAATATAAGGCTAAAAAAACGAGAAACGGCGATTATGATGTTAGCAGTTTAAAGTTTCAAATATACTTAGCTTCACGGTTTATTACTATACATACATACATAGTCATAACAGGTGAAGTCATGTATATTTGAAATCCTTTACTAACTTAGATCACTGGTGCCACCTAGGTATGAATTTGCACGAGATACTAGATTAGCAACTAAGTCCCACTCTTTTACAGTGAAACAGATAAAATGTAACCTCAATTTCTACTCTAACAGCTTCTTTTCTCGCACTTCCCGCCTGTGAATTCTTGCTTGCTTCTCCGACAGCTACAATCTCCAAGGAATTTAAATGTAAGGTCAATAGACACCTCTTATCAGACTAAATCGCATCCATTCTCTCAAACACTCTTCCCATCTACCCAAACCCCATCCTCGGTTTCCTCATCCGTCTATCACCCTCCTTCCGACATTTCCTCTAACTAACCACTCTTTCTTATCACTTTCCCCTATGTAACCCCCTGCGCAATAGTGGCAGTGGAATGCCTTGATTGGGGTGAAATGATTAAAAAAAATGCATGTATGTATGTGTGTTAATAAATGTACATATTGTCCTACGTCTATAGCGCGACTCGGAGTTTCATACCCTATGAAACCACAAGGGGAATATGATGTACTGTTTCATAATGAACAGTTCATACTATGCACCTGATCATTACATAGTGCATGAAACCCCGAGTCGAGCTATAGACGTAGGATAATATGCATATTTATTAACATATATTTTATAGCTCTGTTATATTACATTAAACACTGTTCTATTACCAGTAGGGAAAATATCTATTTATATATATATATGTGCCCCTTATATATAGGTATATATATATTGATATCCATATAAGTTACTTTTTAACATATAAATAAGAGACTTTACTCAAATATTAGTGTCCATTAAAATAATGCTTAAAGTGTTTATACACACACACATATATATATAAGTCATCCACATACAAGCCTGTTTCGCAGCTCATCAGTGTGGCTAAACACATCCACTTGCTTCTGGCCGGGATTGAAACTCGACCGATTTGGTGTTAGCCGGAGTCGCTATTCCCTAAGCCATAGGTGCATGGATTATAACCATGGATTTCATTGTAGAGCAACTAAAAACTATTTATTTAAAATCAAAACAAAAATATATACAGTAGGATATTTTTTAAATAACTCCTGAGAGGATCACTTAAAAATATTGTATCAGGAATATTTGACTTAATGCCTGGCTTAGTACCAATGAGATGTAGCCCTCCGGCATTTTATTCCGAGGCGCCGGGCCTGGATGTTGCATAAACTTCATTGGTAGAAAGAGAAAGTAATGAATAAGCATTTTAGTGAAATTATCGTGTAACTGAAATAATAATAATATTAATATATATGTGTATGTGTGTGTGTGTGGGGGGGGGTTCTCTGAAAATCATTTTTCTTCTTATGGGTTTCGGGTTGATCTGATAACTATTAAAGTTTTATGCAATGGAAGGATCATTAAAAAGTTTACTTTTTTTAGAAAAAAAAACACCGTTAAATATTTAAATACATTGTTAAATTTTCATATGTCAGTAGCGCCCCCACCGCAGCTCTAAACGGGAGATATTGCCTCTAAAAGTTATAACTCTCTTCAGACATTTTATGATATTTATTCCCAAAAATAAATATATAAATAAATGCTATTGATAATTTTATGATATATATAGTCATTGGGCTTTTACTGCCAGTACACACACACACACACACACACACACACACACACACACACACACACACACACACACACACACACAATCGTATACACACACACACAGATTCGTATACACACACACACAGACTCGTATATACACACACACACACACACACACATATATATATATATATATATATATATATATATATATATATATATATATATATATATATATATATATATATATATTATGGGTGGCTTGTAGTTTTTGATTTAAGCATACTTAATTGAAGATCACTGAGGATTCTTTTTAAGATTTTTTTAATGTATCTTTCTTCGATTCTAAGCATCTTTTTTTGTTTCTGAAGAGAATTTTTAAAGAAAGTTCTCCACAGAAACAACAGAAAGGTGGTCATAACAGAAGGAAAATTAAATTTTTAAAAATCCGAAATTTTTATTATTTCTAAATTAAATAAATAGAATATATATATATGTATATATCAAATGCAAAAATGGAATAGCTCGTAGGTCAAATACAAAAACCAGATTCTATTAATATTAATTTTATTAATATGAAAATTAATCCAGGTGGAGGGCTAGATGTAAATAGTATTATAAATTTACAGAACCAAATATCTATACTTTTTTCAGATCTCGCCTAAATGGCGATACAACGAATGTAGTTGTCGTAGTTTTATTTGAAAAATATACATACATATATATATATATATATATATATATATATATATACATATATATATATATATATATATATATTTTATCTATTTGCATGCATAGTAAAGTGTATCACAAGGATCACATGATAGTATATATATATATATATATATATATATATATATATATATGTGTGTGTGTGTGTGTGTGTGTGTGTGTGGATGTGTATAATTATATCTTTATTGATGGGTATGCATATTTTTAAAATGACTTCTCATTTATGCGTATTAAAAATTTACCCATAACATCTACACACGTGCATACATATGCGTATATTTTTGTATGTGAACATTAATACGAATATATATACGTGTGAATTTCTCTTTGAGGGTGTCTACTCGCACACACTCTCTCATAGGTAAATATCTGTACTATTTTATATGTACATATTACTAGAAATAACGGGATGTGTAGAAAGTTTGGTAAAGCATCACTTGCTTCAGAAATGAGACAAAACTTTATCAAAATGAAAGATTATATGTACGAGCCATTACAAGCCTTTGTTGTTTTCTTCTGAAGGTTTCTATCGGTCTACTGTTCCAGTGTTCTCCAGTGTCATGTTTCACGTATTAGCAGAAACCTTGAATCCCATTCAACAAAAAATGAACAGAGCGAACAGTGCTGTCTTTGGTGACAATGCTACGCAAAAACCTCCAGTGTTACTTAAAATATTTTTGAAAATATCATCTGACCATTTAGAAATTTTAGGTTAAAATTTACCCCCAATAGAAGTCTCAAGAACTACACAGGGTAAATGATTACTTTTAAAATAATAATGACGTATAAAGAGAAATATGACAGAAATAACAGGGGAAGGTTATAAGAACGGTGAAAGAGAATAGATACTCACTGACCCTTGACTTGAAGGGGTTAAGATTCTACTATTCAGAGAAGCATCCCCACGGGAGCATATACTCCGAATTAGTAGTTCTTAGAAAAAAATGTGTCAAAGTGGAATTTTATCCTCAAATTTTGAAATACGAGGAAAATGAGGATGATTCGACTTCGTGTAAATAGCATGGCTGTCCCAGCAGTAAATGTAAAATGGTAGAACTAAAGAAAGAAGGGCATCTGAAGAGTTGCAATGGAAAGAAGAACAATAGAGTAGCGAAAAGCATACAATGTTGAGTCTCTGCAAAGAGGCTGTTTCGAAGAAACTGTGTAAACGCTTTTGAACTCTACCAGGGCAGATATAGCAAAAATACTCTGTCTGATAGTGTAAATATATGGCATAGCAGAAGAAGTCAGTTAGTTTCTGAAGCAATAGAATGAACCGGATATGTTTACTGCCTCTTTAGCAATTTGATCTTGTATATGAGTTCCATCTGGAAACTGGAATGAATTTGAAACCCAGTAGACGTTCAAAGTTAGGAAACTTATCGGGAGTGCAACCGTTCGTCGTGATTTTAGAGCGAACAGTGCTGTCTTTTATGACAATGCAACACAGAAAACGCCAGTGTTACTTGAAATCTTATAACTAAATCATACGGCGTTTATGTGGCAATCTTAGATTGCTTGATACACAACATAAATGAAATGATCTTAAGCTGTTCTTTTATTGTCCTTTGTTCTCAAAAGGGCTTCTCATCCTCTTTCACTCTCAGTAACTCATGGTGTCATAGTAGCATTATCACCTTGGTTGGGGTGAAATGATGAAAAAATAAGCAAGAATACTAACATAAAAAAGAAAAGTTAGGTTTGATTCTGGCCGGAGAGTAGGTTCAGTTCAAACAGCAAAGGTAAGTATAATGGCTCTTAAATCTCAAGATTCTTTTTGTCTGTTTTATTATTTTCACGTCACAACGAATCTGGGAATTATTCTTTTTCTTATTTCCCCACGAGTACTTTCAAATGTGCGTAGTGGTCCAGTGGATAACAACTCGGAACGAGAAATCGGGGAGCCGAGTTCGAATTCCAGTTGAATTCATTGCATTCACTTACGCGCAAATAGTCTTGGGAAAGGTATTAATCCGTCTCTTCCTTCCAGTTATGGGTTAAATAACAAGACAGATTGGGTTCTATAGACTTAGCTGGCGACCAGTCTACCGCAAAAAGCAATGGCAACCTACTGCGGGATAGTCTTCTGCCCAGTCAGTGATGTCTCTTTCGACACGCCCAAGCGTGTTTCACGTATAGCACTTAACTGACTTTCAAATACAGATTTTTTTCTCAATGAAATTTTCTTTTAACACACACACACACACACACACACACACACACACACACAAACCCATGTGCAACTTAAGTGAAACAAAAAAAGAAGAAAAAAAACAAATTTCTTCCTAGAATATTTTACACTTTCCCTGATCACGTATACTTCGTCTCTTGGTGTGTGTGTGTGTGTGTGTGTGTGTGTGTGTTTCTTCCGATCGCACTTACCTTTACGTTTTGGACTGATGGATTCAGTTTATTTCTACCCCTTGATGTCACGATTATCAGTTGAAAGGCTGGCACCGACAATATGCGATATCTCACTGTAAGGCTTGCCAGTGTGTTTGTGCAGCGTTAAAATTTTCGTTCGCTTCCTTCGAGTAACGTCCATCGCAGACAATGGCCGTGGGACAACTAATCGACAGTCGAGACAATAGTGTCTGGACGTGATAAAAATCTGATGCAATCAGGGATGACAGCATATTTTTCAAGGCCAAACAAATTTCCTCGTGCACTACGAAAATGTATTCATATTACTGCACACCACTGCAAATGTCCTAATCTGAGGAAGAAAAAAAACAGAAATCGATTACGCACTGTCTCTCTAGTGGGTCTAAAACTGACCGTAGGATGAAAGAAAGGAAATTAAAGCAGTTGTTTCAATTAATTTGCACACACACACACACACACACACACACACACACACACACATATATATATATATATATATATATAACAATAATAATAATAATAACATTATTAATAGTAACAAAAATAATAATGCTAGTAATTGTTATACTATATTTAAGTTCGTCTTGAAAAATCCACGTCAGGGTAAGACGAGCCGAAGGGTGAAACCTAGGTAGGCTTGTTGGCTCTTACTTATATATATATATATATATATATATATATATATATATTATTTCTTTCAGCGCTATCTTTATTACGTTTGATTTTTAAAAATAGATTACATTTATATATATATATATTTATGAATTGAATAAAAAAAGTCTGAACATGATTCAAACGTCATACTTCTAATTAATACAATTGCATATTTTAATCGAAAATGTTTTGAATGCTTACAGATTTTAGTATCAACATTCTCGTGAGCTGCAATATCTAAAAACATATGACGAATTATGCTTTTTTTAACAAAAATTAAGTGCTAATTATTTTTATCAAACCTTTTTTATAATTTTCAACCAACAATTTATGATACGACCTGGTTTCTAATAATCTTTTCGCTATCCTGATTTTTTTAATAAATAGATTTTTTTTTTTAATTAAACGAAAAATAAATTTAACATAAAAACAAAATGTTATTTTGTTGCAACCCATGTAACGGCTTCCTATGTCTCTACACATTGATCCATTGTCAGCGATATTAACAGCCGATTTTTGTCGCGTAAAGCAACTGAACCCAAATTATACCATGTATATAACCGAATAAATATGTTCCCAACATTTCTAACTTGCCCTCTGCTTTATTTGTACAACCTCCCAGCCTTGACAAATTAATTTTATCCGTGAATGCGAGTATTTAATACCGAAAATATTTCTATGCCTTTATTCTATTTGTTCATATATATTTGTTACGTTTTATTTCTTCGGGGAAAATGCATTGCCACGATAATTATGACTTATATTTGTCTAATGGTCCCTTCTTGTACCTTTTATCCTCAGTTTGAGAAAATCTGAATGCTATCTTGTTGCGATTTTCATATCTTAAAATTTATGCTGGACTTAGAACGAATATTGAAAACATGTAAAACACAAGAATTAAATGTTATAATGGCATACAAGAAGCAAATAAAAATGTCGTATGTGTCTCACCCCAGCTCATGCCAGAATAGACCTCACAAATAGTCACTTGACCCCTCCACTAACTTTCCTAACGTTAAATGTGTCTCACCCCATATTATACCAGACTAGACTGTATACTCAGTATCCTTGTGAATCCAGATGCAGGATTGACTTCACATATGGTCTCCTGACCACTCCACTATCTTTCTCAATGTTGCAAGTGTCTCACACCAAATCATGCCAGAATAAACTTTGTATTATGTATCCTTCAGTGAAACCAGGTGCAGTCTTGAGCTCACAGTTGACCTGCTGACCCAATGTCGCATGTGCCTCACCCTAGATCATCCCAGGATAGTCTTTGCATTCAGTATCCTTCCGAGAAGCCAGGTGCAATGTTAACCAGAGAGGTAACCTCCCAGCTTCCGTGCGTAAACCTTCGTGATCGCACCTAGAATGTACACACGCATGATAAACATCCACTCCAGCGATAGGAACGGAAGACTGAATGTAAACTCCAGGTATCGGATGAGGGTCCAAGGTCGCGCACACGCACACACACACACACACACACACACACACACACACACACACACACACTGGCCGACAGCAATTGACCAACTTCGGTGTTTAAAAAATATAATGTTACGTATAAGAGAGATCAAGTCTCTTGTTACGTATGTGAGAGATGAAGTCTCGTGTTTTTATTCGTTGTTATCATAATTGTTCTGGCGAACTTTCCTCTTCAGTGACAGGATTTTACAAATTTAAGCGCAGTACTAGACTGGCAACGAATTTCACATCGTTTTACAGTTGAAATTGCTAGATATAACCGTAATTTCTATACTGACAGTTTTTTCTCTCTCAGCTCTCGCTTGTAGAACTCTCTTTCGGCTTCTTGTTTTATAGTCAATTTTGATCTTCAAAAGAATTTAAATGCAATGTCAATCGCTGTCTTCCAGCTTCTTACTGTTCTTTTATTGTCCTATTTAATACTTTTTGTCAAAGTCTTTTACAATCGGTAATCTTAGTGGTTTTATTAACCCATTTTAACCCAGTGTCCTCAATGGAGGACAGCATAAAAAACTGTAAACATAATAGGTATAAATCATTATATAAAACTATTATTATATATAGGTAGTGAGTATATATTGATTCATCAATAAAATTACCTTCCAAATATTGCCCGGTTGGAAGAAAAATTCTTGTGATTTGCAAATGAATTTAATGTTCTAAAACCTGAGGACGTAAAATGGGTTAACTTCCTTGGGGTGAAATGATTAAAAAATGTATGATAAGCGCTTCCGGAATTTCGCAAATAGAACTAATATTCTCAAGTGGCGTGTTTAAAACTTCCTTAAAGAAATAGAATATAACATTTTTTTTTTTTAATAAAAAAAGGTATAGTCATTTTTTCCTTCCTTTGTTTTCTTTAATATTATATGAATCAGTAAAAAAGATACTCCCAAAGTATTAACATGTATATAATGCCGCCTGAAATATGTATCATCTGGATGGTTATATATCTAAATACGAAAGGATTTCGAAGCCAATTCAAATGTTATTTTCTTGATTTGTTTAATCGCCCAAGGCCGCCCCAAACAGCACAAGAATTCATCAGAACTTTTTTGGGGGAAAAATTGAAAAAAAAAAGAAAATCACAAAAAACAAAAAACAAAAAATATAAATACAAAACAGACGATATTTACAGTACATTTTGAATGCATCGCCGAAATACTTACAACTTGGGATGCTCTGATTAACTTCTTGTTCAATATGATTTTGTTTCAAAATACTAATTGATTCAATCAACCAAGAGAAAATCTCCTGCGAATTTGTTTACGTAAAATTCTAGCAATTTTAATGGAGAATTTGTAAGACTATAAAATAATATTTAACATTTTTCTTTCTTTTTTTCTTTTTTGTTAACAGTTGTAATAAAGAGACTGATCCAAACTGGGCTCGATTTAAAGTGTAATTTATATAAGTATGTCACATGCATTATCGAAAGAATTATGTCATATTGCATCAAACTATTAATTGTCTCATTTGTAACCTCTTTTAGTTGTGAATATTATGCTTATATTTTTCCAGTGTCGCCTGCATTTATTTAAACCAACCAAAGGATTTAATTTGAAATGATATTTTAAAATGATATTAAAACAAACAACTGTCTAAAAACTGTAATAGAAAGTTATCAGCGTGTGGGTTAAAATGATTCGAAAGATTCGGCCATTTATTCTATTCACTTTAAAAGGTCGACTCAGGTCAGCATGTTAGATTGCTAGAACTCTGTTTCTGGCAAGGTTAATTCAGAGACTGCATTTGTTTTTATGTATTTTTGTAAAATGAATTTAAACACATTTTATTGGCTGTCATGTGCAATTAATTTTCAGAGAACTTAAAATAATTAGAATCATCTGTTCGTATATTTTTGCAAAAAGCTTCAATTTCTCTCTCTTTTTTTTTTTTTTTTGATTGATCAAATTAAACGGAAAATATTTTATGTAAGGAAAACTTTAAAAAAGTTGTTTCGGTTTATTAGACAAAAATAAAAACATATTCTTTTACATTCAACACTAGCTTTAATAGACAAGAATAACGCGTACCAAAATCAAACATACTTTTCTGCGTATTTTTGGCTGTTAAAAGAAACAGATAAAACCCCCAAGAAAAAAAAATGGAAAATTTTGATAAAAACAAGAATCTGTAAATCATTTTATGACATTTGCCCTCTGTGCCTAAATGAAAAGATGCATATTATAAAGTTTCATAGAAGTAAAGTACTACTAAACCAGAGAAATGAATTTACAGCATTATGTAAACACCGTAAATATTTCACTTTAAAATTTAATTAATTACAATGTTCATTTATAATTTATGTTCTAATAAAGCATAACAATTATTTTTATTAAAAATTAGTGACCCACACAATACTTACTTGTTTTTAATTACTCCAATATAGCATATAAAGACAAAAAAATGACTCTGATGACTACTAAATTTTGAATTGGCTTTCTTCTCAATAGCTCAATTTATTCTTGAATATAACTTCAAAAGTCGAAAGCGTTTTCTTTTTCTTCGTCGAACGTAAATTACTCACTGCTCAGAAAGCCAAATCTTACTAAACACAGTTTAAATCGGACTTACTGTGATGAGCAATTATTATTATTATTATTATTTGCCTTCCTATTTTAAATAGTATGATTCTCACAACGTTTCTGACCATTATACTTTGTTGCTTTCTTTGGACGCCTATCGTTCTTTGTAAGCTTCCCGGAAATTTTAACTGATTCGAAAAGGCATGTAGTCAGGAGGATCAAAGCATTGATTAAAGCATATCTGTTTTGTTTGTTTTAATCAACAGCTAATTGACCGTAACTAAGACGAGCCTTCAATTTGGAGAACATCGATTGTGGCTTGACCTGGAGCGGGAAATGCTCTGCCAGGTGTACTTGTCAAAGAACACGCTCTGCATGAATGAATACTTCTCCGTCTTTCGAACAAAATATAGGAATGGAACTGGTCAGGTTCTCAGCTTCGCAGTGACCCCACTCAGTCATGAGATTATGATGATGAGAGTTCTGGATTGCTATGTGTTGTCTGTCCTTCAATATGGCAGTGAATGCTGGACAATATCATTAAACATGAAGGAAAAACTTGAAGCAACTGAAATGTGGTTCTACAGAAGGATGCTGCGAATATCATAGATCGAGCATGTGAGCAATGATGAGGTTTTAGAAAGGATGAAGATGAAAATGAAATTAATACTGAGCATAAGGAAGAGACAGCTGAAGTTCTTGAGATATATGATGACGAAGGAAAGGCTTGGAGAATCTGATACTCATAGATCAGATAGGGGGAGAGAGAGACAGAGGAAAGCAGCGGATAACATATTTGAAAGACCTAAGCAGGTGAATGGCAGAGCAGGGTTTGGGTGGGGAGTAACAGGAGAAAGCATGTTAAGAGCTACCAGAGATAGGGAGACGTAGAAAGCCATGATCGCCTACGTCCTGAAGGGACATGGCGCATAGAAGAAGATGAATTAAGATGCATGGCTTTTATTAAATCCTTTTTGTTAATTAAATCTATTTGTTCATGCAGTTTTAGTCATTTTGTCAAGTTAAATTTTATTTTAACATGAAAAAACATTTCAAGTAAAATTTCTGTTTAAAACGAATTCAAATTAGTCCCACTAAATTTCTGTATGAAGGTAAATTAATTTTATATTATAACATAAAATTTTTTTAAAAAAATTGTTTTTGCACAGCAAATATTTATTTTGCATTATAATCTCCTTCCTTGTCAATGTTTTTAATTCAGTGATGAATAGGAATCACATATACCGAGCATTATACAGTGAAAATTTCGGATACAAAAGTAGCTAATAACTACATATCAGACAGTGAACTAATTGATCCATCTAACTACAAACCTTATTAACCATTAAGAGAATAATAAAATAACATACAGAAAACAGTGTCACGAGTTTTCGGGATGAGTCATATTACTTTTTTCATAATGCTATCCATAGAGTTAACTATATATTAACATCAGTTCGTGACAAATATTTTTTCTAAAATGACATATGCATAATACGACAATTATTTAATGTCACAACAACAAGTATTAGGGTTTTCAACATTGAAATCTTAAATAATTTTCTAGGCATAGTTAATCAAGAACCCACTTCATATTTATTAATCAACCTTTTAATAGGAACATTTCATAAACTATACATTTCTATTGAATACACATCGCTGTAATAAAATGAATATAAATAATATTAAAAAAAACCTAGAATACAATAATAGATTTCCACCAAGATAAAAAAAAGCATTGATTGGTTTTCTACAAGATTAAGTTACTTTTAGGAAATATTAATAGTTTAGTAGCGATTGATGATCGTATTTATTGTAAAATAGTTGAACATGATTAGTTTGTTCAAAGGAAGTATCTTTTTGGTGCCGGGACAAGGATGATTTAATTTGACTTCATCACATGCCTGTACACGTCTGATGTGTTCAGTAAATTCTAATATATTTATTGCACATGATATTCAAGCCAAATTAAATTTCTGCCTTCGACTTAGAAAGGGTTGAGCAACTCGGAAGTCACACGCTGAAAATGTATATTATCTAAATTCATTTTGGTATTATCGCAGTAGTAATATAAATTTTAAAAAACTTACCGTGATTCACGCCGTATAAAGCGCATCCTGTGAAATTATTAGGCGTGTACAAAAGGAAAAAAATTACACTTTTATAAAAAGATAAGGGCACTGGTAACTTTTACACACTTCTAATAAAATTCATGAAAAGTAAACAGCAAAATATAAAAAACAAAAAACAGATAAAATTCCAATCAGAAATAAAATACAAACAAACAAAAACAATGAAAATTATCTGCTTAGTAAAGTGAATGCACTCATACTAGATTCTTTGAATTCTGAAAAATTATATGTTTGTTTCGATCGCCACAGTGTTAGCTTTAAATTTAAAATGCGCGTTATACAGCGAGAAAAACGGTAAATAATATTTATACAAGTTTAAAAGAATGATGATTAAAAAAATTAAAAATTCATATGTTCTAGTTTTGTTGACAGTAAAGCAAAAATATAAAGAAACTATAAATAAAGCGACTATAATTAAAGATAGTATAAATACTGAGGCAATAAATAAGGAGACTATAATGAAGGATATTATAAATAGCATGACTATAAACACAGAAAGCTTAAATAGGGAGACTATGAATATAGAGAATATAACTAGGGAGACTATAAGTCAAAAGACTATAAATAAGGAAACTATAAGTAAGGTGACTATAAATATCAAGATTATAAATAGAGAGAGTATAAATTAGAAGACTATAAATAAGAAGATAATAATGAAGAAGATTACAAATAAGGAGCTTATAAATACATGGACTGTAAATAAGGAAACAATAAATAAGATTTTTATAAATCAGAAAACTAAAGATAAGATGACTATAATAAATGAGATCATAAACCAGAGACTATAAATAATGAGACAATAAATCAGAATACTTAAATAAGAAGGCTATAATTATGGAGATTATAAATCAGAGGGCTATAAATACAGAAACTATAAATACAGAGACTATAAATACAGAGACTATAAATCAGATGACTATAAATAAGGAGATTATAATTATAGAGATTATAAATCAATGGACTGTAAATACAGAGAATATAAATACAAAAACTATAAATCAGAAGATTATAAATAAGGAGACTATAATTATAGATTATAAATCAGAGTACTATAAATACAGACACTATAAATAATGAGGCTATAAATCAGATAACTATAAATAAGTAGAGTATAATTATGGAGATTATAAATCAGATGACTATAAATACAGAAACTATAAATCAGAAGATTATAAATAAGGAGACTATAATTATAGATTATAAATCAGAGGACTATAAATACAGAGACTATAAATAATGAGACTGTAAATCAGATGGCTATAAATGAGTAGAGTATAATTATGGAGATTATAAATCAGATGACTATAAATACAAAAACTATAAATCAGAAGATTATAAATAAGGAGACTAGAATTATGGAGTTTATAAATCATATGACTAAAAAATACAGAGACTATAAATCAGAAGAGACTATAATTATGGAGATTATGAATGAGAGGACTATAAACACTGAGACTATAAATAATGGGACGATTAATAACAAGTCTCTAAATACACAGACTACAAATAAAGAGAGACTATAATAAAGGAGGCTACAAGTCTTGGTAAAGAATATATTTTAAAGATACGTTATCAACGATGTATTTAAATATTAATAGCTTAAATTTGTCACGTCAAAATATTTACGATTTTGTGACATACTTAATGTGGGAAGAATCATTCCTTATGTTAATTGTTGTTTTATTATGTTAGAAATGACTTAATTTCTCTTGAAAAAAAAATACCCAGTTCAAATTTACAGCTGTTGTGCTTCGCTATGTTCTGCACGCAATGCTATTGATACATTTAAAAACATGTGTGTGCGCGTGTGTGTGTGTGTTTCGCTACTGCTGCTATTACCGTTACTGCTGTTGCTCTTCCTATGTGATTTATGTCATCATAAATGTATTATTATTATTATTATTATTATTATTATTATTATTTGTAGCAACTGTGTTTTCACACCAATAACTATCTGGTGACTTTCACTGGAAATCAAATTGCGACAATCATCCTACATACTCCAGCACTCTCCGCAGTATTCTAGCTGCCTTCAGTAGTGCCACTGTACGGATGATTTTGATTCTTTTTTTCAGATTTCTAGTTCCTTCAGACTTTTCACTAGACTTTTTAAGCTTTACCCAGTGCTCTGAAAACGATTGGTATCACTGCCACGTTTATGTTGTATAATGTATTCAGTTCACTAGCAAAATCTAAATACTTATTTAGCTTTTTAATTTCTTCCAGTTATTATTATTATTATTATTATTATTATTATTATTATTATTTGTACTCATTGAGATTACATGCTAGTAGAATTTTCTGACTCGCACTGGAGATCAAGAGACAGTAAGTCTACTCATAATACTACCTCTCTCTTCAGTGTTTTCATTGATATAAACAATGCTGCCTTCTCGATGGCTATGATTTTTTTAGATTTACAAATTTTTCAATAATTTTTTTTTTTAATATATCGTTGTGCTGGTGACTGGCTAACATCATTATAAACAAAGATTGGGGGTGAAAATTGATAATGGTCATTATTTAAATCAGCACAGAAAATGAATTAAATTTTAAGGCAAAAAGTGTTGTCATTTTTTTATCTTTGTATTTTCTTGTACTACATAGTATGCTTGACTGATTCTGATTAGATTCGACTCACGAGAAAAAAATGTTTAACAAATCGAATTAGCTGCTTTTAGAATCAAATTGAATTTTATTATATCTGAATTCGGAATCAAATTTAGTCTTTTTAATTGCGTCAGTCAGTATCCAGAGGGACATCCATGAAATATCATCATGACAGGTAAAAGATCGAATTTTGTTTCAAGCAGCCAATTATATAGTTACCGTATTTCCCGTATGCTAAGACAAATTTTCCCTAAAAATGACCTAAAAAAATCACACTACGTCTTAGCACTGAAAGGTCAAGTTGTTTGCCACCACTCACAAGCCACAGGGACGGGATGCAAGCAATCACGAAACCCAAATGTATAATATAAGCCTACAATAATTATTCATATGTAATAAATATCGTATATCTTATTAGTATCATATCATGTACATCTTTTTTCGTGTTTTGATGATAACCAATAGGCAGCTATTTCGCCTAGCGCCTACTTCACACTCCTTCCCGGTATTTGGAACAGGAGTAGAGGTTTAGTCCTTGTTGCCTGTACAGAATTGGATTTCTGGTTCCTTCTCTTTTACTCCCAGCAGCTCTTACGTTTTTTTTTTTTGTTTTTTGTTTTTTTAGTATTATCGCTTTTCCTGGGGTGGACGGATTTAAAAAGAGAAGTTCATCTCGGCATACCGTATCTTCACAAACCGCCAACCTCGGCCACTTAATACAGGTTTACAGTTACGTTTCATATACACACCGAGAGTACCTACCTTGTTAACGCACTTTGTGTACTATGGAAACAAGCTAGTTAGCCCAATCAGCCTACAGTTAATTCCAAATGTACTCTCAATTCCCAGTATCTACTATTCGTCATGTTTGTTTATTTTGATGGTACCTCACCGATGCCTTCTACAGGCAGTCAAGCCAGCTACCGTCATCAAAACAGACGACGTCATCAAACTTGTCGCCACAGTCACAGGGGTTACTAAACTGTTTAGAATCGCAACACATTATTCATGACCACAACTTATGGCGACCCACTAAAAAATTACTGGGCAAAACCAGATGAAATAATATAAAAACAATTATTTATATGAACTAGCAGTATAACCCGACGTTGCTCGGGTGTAATGAAAGCTTTAAAACTAATCCATGGTTCTGGAGCTCAGACTCTTTGGACGTTGGTACGAAAGACTAAAAATCAATAGTTGTTTCCAGTTAAAGCGAAACCGTAGACTGAAAGAAAAATGAGTGGATGTATGTCAAATTTTGATTTCCTGGTATCGATATCCAATAAGTTTTTTCGTCGTAAACTGAATTTTGAAGGCTAAATAAGTCCTCTGAGTAAATGGTATCATGGCCGAGACTAAGAACTACAATTATTCCTACTTAGAGCCAAACCCGAAGCAAAAACTAAAATAAAAGGGCTGAAAAACTGATTTTGATCAGACCCGGTAGGATATCGGGGTATCGATTTCCAATATCGGAGTCAAATAAGTCATCCAAGGATAAAACTGCAACCTTGAAACTTCTGAATATCGTTTCTTATGTCTTTGTCTATGAGTGTATCAAATTTGATTAAAATTGGACCACTCCTTCTATAACCCGATTTTTTCGATTATCGATTTTCGATATTTATCGGGGGTACCTCAACACAAAACCTAGCTAAGAACACTTGCAGACGCTTATAGTACAACTGTGTAAATTTTCAAGAAAATCAGTTCAGCCGTTTCGGAGTCTATAGGTAACGGACACACAGATACACACACACACACACACACATACACACACACAGAGAAAGTTCCATTTATAAATAAGTTGATATGTGAAAACTGATTTCATTTTTACTATGAAAAAAGATTAAAGTGAGAGCATGAACAACCCTGATTCGTTAAACTCGTCAAATCAATATACTGCTTCATACAACAATAGCCTGGCAATGAAAGCCAGTCTTGAACTATCTCAACAGATAGCATTTAATTGAAGCTAATACGTAATTCTAGTATAACATTTTACGACTCACTACCATTCCGCTTGCGACCCACCTTTGGGTCGCGATCCATAGTTTGGAAAACGCTTCCACGAATGAACAGAATGGCATGAAATTAGAGAAGACATGCATACACTGTTCATTTTAAGTTACAATAGAGCAATATTGTATCAGGGTAGCTAAGTCGGTGACTTGAAATTGCTAGTACGGTAAGGTATTGGACCCTCACATATTTTTTCCCCAAAATACCTACCTAAATATAGGGTACTTAAAAAAAAACACATCGTATACTCTTTTCATGAAGCCACTACACGACATAATACACTCACTCCACAAAGCCACTACACTATATCCTAAACTCTCTCCAAAAAGCCACTACGCTACATTTTACAATCTCTCCAAAAGGCCACTATACTATATCTTACACTCTCTACAAAGCCACTACACTACATCCTAAACGCTCTCCAAAAAGCCACTACCCTACATTTATAATCTATCCAAAAGGAGGCCACTATACTATATCCTACACGCTCTACAAAGCCACTATATCCTAAACTCTCTCCAAAAAAAACACTACGCTATATTTTACAATCTCTCCAAAAGGCCACTATACTACATCCTACACTCTCCACAAAACCACTACACTACATTCTACAATCTCGCCACAAAACCACTACACTAAATCATATACTCTCTCCATAAAGCCTCTACGCTACGCTACACTACTTATCATTTGTAGCGTCTTATTATACGGGAAATACGGTAGAAAAAATTCTGTTCGATTCTGCAAAAAGAGAGAAAAAATAAATATGTTAAAAAGTATATGGTACACTTTATGTATTTAAGTAAATTTCGGTTCTTTATGATTCACATAATAAATAATTTAAGTAATATTTCTATACAGGGATTAGATAACACAAAGCAAGAATGTTCGGAAATTTATAATAACAAAAATATTGCTACTGAAATAAAAGTTTGATTTGTTCAGCAACGGTGCCACATAATATGTTACTGTCGTTAATGCTTAGATTTTAAACTCCCAAATCCAAGAAATTGTATGTAG
This sequence comes from Ascarosepion bandense, assembly GCA_037127315.1. Classification (NCBI taxonomy): domain Eukaryota; kingdom Metazoa; phylum Mollusca; class Cephalopoda; order Sepiida; family Sepiidae; genus Ascarosepion; species Ascarosepion bandense. The sequence continues at coordinate 1,284,077 of JBBBDQ010001137.1, forward strand.
TCATTTCAAAAGGAGTTTATCGACTGTTTCAGATTTGTGAAATTAACTCGGCCATATTTTCCAGCTAAAAAGCAAACTTGAAAATTAGTCTTAATAGATTTCTAAAACAATAGAAAACGGAAGAAAATTATAGCTTACCATTGTAATAATTAATATGATTTTTAATATAAAATTGCCAGGAACCAGTCTCGTGCAAGAAATGATTATTTAATAACAGTAAAATAGACTTGTTTGGATATTTTTGTGGGATAAAATGACATAAAAAAAACTCTATATATTAGACTGATGGTGTGAAAATGAAGGACAAGATGAAAAAGTCTATATAACATGTTTGTCTCTTTAAAGTTATTTTAATATAATGACTTTTTAAGAATATTCCCTTTTTCCAGGAAAGACTTATTCTAGACTGATGAAGCCCTTCTAAATGACGAAACACGTTTTATATTTTTTTTTTATTTTGTCAAAACAGTCACAATAATATTATACCTTAACTTTGCAATGTTTTCTTTCAGTTTTTGCTTAATGGATAGCCTGGTTTGTGAGGTTAGATACAACGAAACTAAAATTTTGTGTTCAAACTAATCATTCGATTTTTACACTAGTATACGCGGTTTATATGATATCAAATTATTTTAAGCAGATGAATTGAAAGAATTTAAACCATTAAAACTTAAAAACGTAAACCATTCAAAGATATACGGATTTATTTGACCCTATAAAACAAATGTTTTTCTCTGTATATACACTATCGAATTGAAGAAAACAACAATGATAAATAAAATAGAAAGAAAAATATTGTTCAATTATTGTTCAAATAATTAATTGCTTCCTTTGCGTTATTGTTAATATAATGTTTTGGTTGATACATTTATCCGCTCTTAACGGATGTAATTCCGTAAGAAAAAACAAAAAAGGAAAGAGACTCTTTTTCAAGGAAGAAAAGCAAATGTTATCACGAAGAATGGTCACTAATATATCAACAGAACAAATTCTTTAGAGCAATGATCATATTTCTTGCAATCATTTAATTTTTTTGTCTTGAAAAAAAAACGAGGCTTTCTTTTCTTTTCTTTTCCTTCGGTAATTATATCTGACAATGCATAAGTAAAAAAAAAAATAACACTGTTTTAACAAGAACAAATATGTTAAGAAGTGTTTTGGACCATACTTGGAATATTAATGCGCCTTCTCAAAGTTACAGACAAAACTATACTGGAGCCAATTATTTATCAGACATCACATCTGCAGATTCGCTGTCATCTTGGGCTTCAAATTGTGATATGTTCAAATACTTAAGTCTGTTTTCAGCCCACAAATCCTCAAGTATTTTTACAGTGCTCGTATCAGTGTTTTCCTCGGTCTGAACGGAACTGTTTTGGGATTTTAAGGCCAACGCTCCAAGAATTCGATCTACACCACATCCTACACTCTCTCCACAAAGCCACTACACTACAACACTGAGATCATCTAGTAAGTAAACATCATCTATATACTTTGTTTGCATCTCGACCAAAAGCAGTATCAACATCATTAAAGCAATTCATTAAAAAACTGTTCAAGAAATTGCAGGAGATTAATGGCAGGTGATAACTATTCATTTATCAAACAAGTAAAATACAAACAAGTAATATATATATATTTATATACAAACAAGATATCTATCTATCTATCTATATATATATATATATATATATATATATATATATATATAAAATTAGCCAAATTAGAATAGTTCAAAATTGTATTAAAAAGTGATAAATACACATTTAAATAAAGATTTAAAAATTAATGATTTAAATGTCAAAATTAGAAAGATCAGCCAATTACACTATCAGTGTTTCATAATTCCAAAAGTTTGAAACACTGGTAGCGTAATTGGCTGATTTTCCTATTATATATATATATATATATATACGCATAAATGCATTATACATGCGATAGGTTTATCAACAATAGGTTAATACCCTGATGATTGGATCTAGATCTGAAATTTTTACTGTATAATGTGAGATCTATGTGATTAATATCAACAAAATTCTATGCTTTTCAGCGAAGGACATTGTGTTGCAAAATAAATAATTTTGTTAAAAATAAATGCAATTTTTATCATTAGGTTAGTCTTATTGGTGTGGCAACGTACATACACATTTAAGCTATATATATATATATATATATATATAGGTATTTGTGTATATATACACACACACACATATATATATATTATACAAATATATATATATATACGCACATATAAACGCACACACATTTGCATATATATATATATATATATATATATATCTGTGTTTATACAATAATATTCATTTATAAAATTAAAGAGAAATTCTGACCAGTGCCGAATGTAAACCCTTATATCCATGTGTCTATATTTACTTATGAAATCAATGTTTGATAATCACCAATTAGATTATATCAATAACGTAGGCGTATAAACACGCTTTGTTGTACATTGACATGTTTTCTAATCCTGTTTCCGGATTTGAGAATATAAAAATATACTTTTCTATATTATTCTTATTATAAATGAAACCTACAGAATCTTTTAAAATGGTGACGAGACAATAAACACAATCTATCTATCTATCTATCTATCTATCTATATTTCTAACTTTCTTTGTTTCCAAAGGAAACAGGCTTTTGAAAGCGTGACGATTTACTTAAAAGATGCAGATAAGAACGAAAGAGAAACATAAAAATATAGGCCTTTTTTTCAGTAAATACATTATAAAACTACAATGCAGCAAAAGAAACACAAAAGGAAATACAACGAAACGGAAAGATGCTGGCAGTGAAGAAGACCACTTAAAAAAATGGCGTCATTTTCAAGTCCAAATATTGCAAAGGAGCATGAAGGTAAGTGATGATTATCATTGGAAGTGAGTAGACTAAGGCTATTTTGGGTGCTTGGATAATCAACTTGTATATTATTCCCTGCTATGTCTTTCCGTTAAGGTCGCTGTTGAGGTCAATTGTATTCCGTGAGCAGAGAAAGACAAAACCTTCATAGAGTTTAACGATTGATGTTTACATTATGAGTGTGTATATAAATATATAAGCCAATCAGACGATTTTCTAAATCATGTCGATGACTTATACAAAAGCATAAAAAAGTTGTGTTTACAATTTACTGATTTGTTATGGATACTGTGAAAAAAAAGAAATGTACCAGTGTTATACTTCAGATATTGAAAATTTCATCTGGAAACAAAGTTTTCAAATTACAATGCAATATGAAAGATATTAGAACACAAAAAATTATTATTTGTCGAATATGGTTGCATGTGTGTACCTTGCGTTTGTTTGACCAAAAATCAAAACGGTTAAAAGGATTATATATATATATATATATATATATATATATATATATATATATATATATATCTGTAGTGTGTGTATGTGTGTACGTGTGTGTTTGGGTGTTTGTGCAAATTATTTTTGAATAAAATGAAAAAATACAAGAGGAAATTCAACCAGCTGATGAACCTTCATAAAAGCTCCCAAATGTAAAAATGTCGATAAACCAATGACATCCTCGCTTTTGTATATAAACACGTGCAACAAACTAAGTACATTGCTTTGATAAGGTCCCTCAGAGGATGAAACGCGTCGGCTAAAAATAGTTTTGCCTCTTGTCTATTCTTATTCACACACACACACACACACACACACACACACACACACACACATATATATATATATATATATATATATATATATAATTTGCATACAAGTCTGTTTCGTTGCCATCTGACGGATATCTTTCCGCTACGCTATACGGCAGAGAAAGTCAGGATGTAAACAAACAGCCAGTAACTGGGAGTGTTCAATTTAGTAGCCGAACCGCGTTCGATTCATTAAACAAACAACGTTGCATAAAGCCGTGATTACTGTTTTTATTAAATCTATCAGTGCGCTGGCCTGAAGTCTTCCATGTCCTAAAGCCGCAAAGAAGAGGCGATAACTCAAAAACTGCACGAACTCTTGTTGACAGATGTGCAGCTGTCGCACAAATACTTACCTCTCTCATTTAGGAGCAGTCGGCTAACGCCAGACTTGCAACAGATATAAACCGCCACACCTAAAATTTTGTCCGCGACGATAAGTTTTTATATACACTGCTGGCCATAATTATTAGGCGACTCCAGTTTTTTTAAAAGAAATGATGTATTTCATACTATTTTTAGTATTTATTACCAAGTAGCTAATTCTAAATGAAAATAGAATGAATCCTTTGTTATTATTACTTTGCAAAATTTTACAAGGCAAGGTAGCAAAGATGAACTCGTCCTAATCACCCTAAATTTTCTTCATTCTTTCATTGATGAAACTGCAATATAGGTAATTATTGAATATTTATAAATTTATTTGATGCACATGTTATTGCGCAATATTAACAAAAGAACCCTTCTATTTTCATATACAATTATTCTTTTCAAGAATAAATACTAAAAAATAGTATGAAATACATCATTTTTTTAAAATACTGGGGTGGCCTAATAATCATGGCCGGTAATGTGTGTGTATATATATATATATATATATATACACACACATTACCGGCCATGATTATTATATATATATATTCAAAATAATCCAGAAAAATGTTTTTCTGGATTATTTTGTATATTAACTGTTGTATCATTTGGGATTGACGAGCAGCAAGGTTTCCATGTGAAATACCTATTACCCATGAAATTGTAGAATATCTAAATTTTTTCTAAATATATATATATACACACACACACATATATATATATATACATATATATATATATATATACATATATATATATATAGAGAGAGAGAGAGAGAGAGAGAGAATACTTCATTTTTTTAGAAAAAAACATTCTATTTAAATACAGAAGTAGTCGCAAGAAATCTCCTCAAAGGCCGACTCATACTAATTTCAAGATAACCAGGACTTATGTCCGACAACAGATGCCTATTTCGGTTTCATTCTAATTGTGTGGTTGTAATTGTGTGCGTTTATTTTATTCATGTAGAGTTTCAACTCAAAATATTTTTACTAAATTTTAAAAAAATGTTTTTAAAACAAAATATTATTTATTACGAATATTTTCTGAAATGTTCAATAAAAACTTATAATTATTTGAATTCTTAGTGCTAAAAAAATTAAGACTTTTTTTTGTTGTTCTTGTTATTAAAACTTTATTATTTTATTGACTAGACCATGGTAGGGTTGGTCCTTACTGAGTTTCAGGAGAAAGTATTATTCTTAAGTCTTATTTCAAACTCATGTCAAATTGCGTATGTATGTATTTGTGCCTGTGTGCATATTAAATGGCATTCGCTCATGTAAGTCACTCACGTACAACACAGACATACACATACATATTACATCCACGCATGAAAGGTCACACGCAGACAAAGTGTGTGATGTAAAGAGAATCGAATCTATTTTTATAATATACACGTTTCGCCGCCATATTCCTCGATCTTTTGAGCAGGTCTAGAGTTTTATTCCTTGTTTCCTGTTTAGGATTGGATTTCAGGTTCTTTCTAACGTCTGCTTCTGCTTCATACTACAAGCGTCTGCGACTGAACTCTGAAATTTTATTCATTATTTAATTTTTTTCTCTCCTCACCAATAAGAATAGTTAGACCTTTTCACACTCTTCCCGGTCTTTTTAACATGAGTAGAGGTTTATCCCTTCTTTCGTCTTTTAGATTGGATTTCCGGTTGCTCTTTCACTACCAATAATCCCTTGCGTCTGAGGAGCATTATCGTCTTAGTTTGAGTGAATTGATTAAAAAACAGATTAGTTTGAGTGAATTGATTAAAAAACAGATTAGTTTGAGTGAATTGATTAAAAAAAAGATTAGTTTGAGTGAATTGATTAAAAAACAGATTAGTTTGAGTGAATTGATTAAAAAACAGATTAGTTTGAGTGAATTGATTAAAAAACAGATTAGTTTGAGTGAATTGATTAAAAAACAGATTAGTTTGAGTGAATTGATTAAAAAACAGATTAGTTTGAGTGAATTGATTAAAAAAAAGATTAGTTTGAGTGAATTGATTAAAAAACAGATTAGTTTGAGTGAATTGATTAAAAAACAGATTAGTTTGAGTGAATTGATTAAAAAACAGATTAGTTTGAGTGAATTGATTAAAAAACAGATTAGTTTGAGTGAATTGATTAAAAAACAGATTAGTTTGAGTGAATTGATTAAAAAACAGATTAGTTTGAGTGAATTGATTAAAAAACAGATTAGTTTGAGTGAATTGATTAAAAAACAGATTAGTTTGAGTGAATTGATTAAAAAACAGATTAGTTTGAGTGTATTGATTAAAAATAAGATTGTTATATATGATATCAATAATGGTGATAATAATAATAATAAACGTTGAGCAACCGAATAATCTATGATCGTTATACACTTAGATTAAATATATTTGGTTGATGCATTTTTCAGCTTTTGTCGGATGTAATTCCGTAAGAAAGAAAAAAGAAAAGAAATTATATCTTTTTTCAAAGAACAATACCAAATTTTATCAGAAAGAATGGTTACTAACCAATTCCTGAGAGCAGTGATCCTCCTTCTGGTTGACGCTTAATTTATTTTCATGAAAAAGAAAGTCTTCCTTATTTTTCTTTCTGTTTTTTTTTTAATTACATCTGACGTTGCATCATACCAATAATCGATTAATATATTTTAAGAAAAATACATAACAATTCTGCAAATAAATTTTAATTTTACAATCAAGTTCACTGATGAATAGAATTAATCTCTGCGAAACTCAAAGTAGAGATAAAATAAATGAAGATTTAATTTTATATAACTGTTGCTTTTAATTCAGTGGTTCAGCCTAATATTCGATTTTTACAGTATATTTTACAGCTTCTCGTCTATTTCATTGATAACAGGTAAGTCAAACAGTAAGATTAACACTTTTCATAAAATGATTCCTCTTTAAAAGTCAGCAAAAAAAAAGCAAACGAAGACTAAAAACGAACTTATAAAAAGGAGAGGACTGCCTGGAAGAAAATATGTAAAAATATGTAAAAATAATTATAGTTATGTTTAACTATTTCGACGGTAAACTGGTGGGACCTAGATGTCAATCTATTAGTCCAAGTAAATACATATGGTCGGGGCACCAGGGAAAAAAGTTCGTCAAAACAGTTCCCATGAAAATACTTGTAGAAAATACGGAGGGACGCCACATCACATCGGTGAGAAAGTGACTGAAGACAGACTGCCAAATCAGGATCGAGTACATTGCCCATCCTCCTTTGAGAACTCGACCAGATATGGCAATAGTAGTCAATGCACGGACGGATGGTAGATTTATAAATGTGAAAAATGGATTCTGACGAATAAAACGTTCTAGCTCGACACAGTGACCCAACCTTCCTAGCAGTAGATGCAGCTACCCTTAGCGTTTAAAAATGATAAAATTTGTCAGATTTTAAAAGAATATTCAGAACTAATGATTTCAGTAATAGCCTCATGATCCATGATCAGATTCAGCAAACCAGCCCCAAAACATTATGGATAATTCGCTTTGCTTAACTGTTGGTGGAATTTTCTTTTCTTTACAATCTTCATTTTGCCGTCTGCAAACGTAGTTTTGGAGTGCATTTTCAAAAATATCTATTTTCATTTCGTCTGTCCACAGAACATTTTTCCAGAAGGATAGTGATTTGCCATATATCGTTTGACAAAGTTCAGTCTTTCCTATTTCATATCCTTTCTTTAGTAATAGGGTTTTCCTTGGCCTTCACCCATAAAGTTCTGTCTGGTTTAGCGTTCGCCGTATAGTACATGATGAAACAATTACCACAAATTGTCTCAGATCAGCTTTCAGGTCTTTGGATGTTTTACGCGGTGTTTTTTTTTCTTTCACGGTTGGTATCAACCTTCCAAAACTTCTCTCGTCAATTTTCCCCTTACTCCCACGTGCAGAGGTGTTTTTGACAGTTGTATCCATTAATATAGCTATAAACAGAACGGCACCATTAGACTTAAAAATACAACAGCTCCCTCTATTAGTATGAAACTAATACAATAGAGTCATTAGTATCATGGTGAATATAACTACTTCATTACTATTAACCATACATAAAGTACACTCCAATTTATCCATCTCCTTCAATAATATTAGTGGTATACAGTTCAAGAATACAGAGGTTGAATCTTCAAGTCGTCAAGAATGACCTGTTCATATCCAAAAGATCAAACAGTCTATTCCAATTGAACAGTACAACATCCCGAGCTACTCAATTCCACTCAGAAAAGATAACTTTCTAAATAGACACGGCTTGGAGCCTATATCAAGTATATATTATCCTGCATTAGAGAACACAAATACGAGGATTCTGTCTTATTCATTTGCTTTTGTTAGACCTCGTTCATATCATGACCTTCGTCTTTACCGTTACTCACCGCGAGAATAATGGTACCGCAATGTTTGATCAAATAGCGGAGAAGGGTGATGACATCTTCTCCCTTTATCTATCAGCCACCATTCATATTTGTGGCGATTTCAACACACCCGGTCCAAAGAACTGACAAATAGGGGAAATATTATTGATTTCTACATAGCTTACATGCAGACGCAGATTAGAGATAAGCCTACTCTGTTTCCCGATAAAGATGGACATCATGCTAACCTATTAGATCTCTTCATCAGCTCTTAAACAATATTCCACAGAATTGTTGACTCCATTAGTGACCTCAAACCACTCTTTGATTTTTGTTAAGTTTAATGCAGAACCAAACACATCTTCAGCTATGTCGGTTCATAGGATAGCTTTATCGATATAACAAAGCAGATTGATTCTAATCCTACATAGCAGAAATATTCCTCCCCAAAACTGACCATCTAGGACAGCCTTCCTTGTTTCCGAGTAAATTCTATCCACGTTGGAAACTTCATCTCTCATTAAAAAAAGCCAATTACCCAGGTTGCACCAAAATGCTATGCGGCCACGGCGCTACTACAGTATCTATCAGAGGGAAAAGCGTAGCAGACCCTTCAACTCAATCAGAACTGTGCGCAATCACTGCAAGAGAGTCCTGAAAAATGCAAAGAGGAGCTATGCACAGGGAAAGTAGATAACAAAAAGTTCGGATCCTTCGAGTTCTGTAAAATTCTAAACAGAATGTTCAATAAAGGTAAGCTGACAATGTCTTCCACTATAAATGGCCCTGACGTTCTCACATCCTCATCCGATAAGGCTAAACTCTTTGCTATGGACTTTGCTTCTAAGTCTAGGTTAAATGACATAAACCATCTCTTACATGACTTCCCGGACCTCACAAAGCACAAGCTTTGTAACATCTATATCAGCTAGGGAGGTTTTCAAATTTATCAAAAGCCTTGATTCTACGATGGCAACCGGTTCAGATAATATTCTTGTAGTTATCCTCAAGGACCTAAGCTCAGAAATATCTCCAATCCAGGCAGAGCTGTTTGATCACTGTCTTAAGAACAACGCAGGTGAGCCCCGGTGCTCACAAAATAATTCTATGAACGCCCCTTAGTTTTATTAGCAAACCTTCTTAGGCTATTATCAACAAGAAAGTTGTTGAACACCAGAACAAAAATTTCTGTTTGATAAACGATATGGTTTATGCAATTCTAGGTCCACATTTGCTGTCTTAACTATTATAACACAAAGAATCATTGAAGTACTTGATAACAAAAATGTCTCAAGAGTGATTGCCTTAGATATCTCGAAGGTTTGGAAAATGTGTGGCATAAAGAAATGCCACACAAACTGACTGGCTATGGAATTATTGGCAGCGTCCTAAAAGATATTAAGTCTTTCCTGTCACGTAGGTCTATTATGGTCGTTATTAATGGCCACTTCTCTGAGGCATATAAAATTAACGCTGGCGTCTACCAAAGCTCTCTCCATAGTCCTACTCTCTTTCCGCTTTATATACTGTTGTCATGTATAGTCGGGTGCATTTTTTATTCATCTCGAGGCTCTTGGCAAAATCCAAAGAAGGATCTGCAATGTGATCGATCTTAACTTGGCATCTCGACTTCAGTCATTTTCTCACCGACGCAACGTTGCTTCACTTTGTTTTTGTTTATTTTATTTATTTTTAAAAATATTTTTATGGAAACTGCTCTGACAAGCTTTTTCCCATGGAGCCCGCACTATATAAATTCAAGCCTGCTACTATATGGGCATCTAGGTTTCACTCTTTTACCGTTAAAATGACGAGCTTTTTTCCATGGAGCCCCGACCATATGAATTTAAGCGTGCTACTATATGAGCTGGATGTGCGTTGTGGTGCAGTGGATATCGGCTCGGAACTAGAAATCGGGGAGCTGAGGTCGAATTCCAGCCAAATTCATTGCATTCACTTACGCGCAAGTACCCTTGGGAAAGGTATTAATCCGTCTCTCCCCTCCAGTTATGGGTTAAATAACAGGACAGACCGGGTTCTATAGCCTTGGATGGCAACCAGTCTACCGCAGAAAGCAATGGCAGACTACTGCGGGATAATCTTCTGCGCAGTCAGACATGATCACCCAAAGCGTGTATCACGTATGGCACTTAACTGACTGACTATATGAGCATCTAGGTTTCACTCTTTTACAGTTAAAATGATTATCTTTTTTCCATGGAGCCCCGACTACTTGAATTAAAGCGTCTACTATATTGGCATCTAGGTCCCACTCTATTACCGTTAAAATAGTAAAACTTCTACTCTAACAGTTTCTTTTCTCGCACTTCCCACCTTTGGAACTCAATTCAATTTCATTGCTTCCCTGATAGTTACAATCTCCAATAATGTCAATTGCCATCTTTTATCTTCTTGAATCCCATCCATCTTTTATCTTTCCTTCTGTCACTACTCAGTGGTCAGTACTACGACTCATGTTCAAACGAGTTACATTCCTTAATTCCACCAGCTCAGACCCTCGCAGCTAGGACCCACCATGCCGTATTCACGGTAACATATCATTCCCTTTTATGATGAGAAGCAAGTTTTACACTGAAACTGTTTCTCCAGAATTGTTATTTTGTAGAACAAACACTCGAGAGTATACTTTCCTGAAAACTAGCGCCTTGATTTCTTTGAATTCAAGGTCAACAGATGTCTATCCTACTCGTAAAATTTACTTCTTACTTACTCCTTACCACTCTTTTAGAACAATATCTAGTAATTATCTACCTTGAGTGGCCCTTGAACCTTGTATTGAACTAACAGTGAAGAAATTACAACAAATACTAGAGTGTATTTCTTTATTTTTCATTGACTATCATTTCTTTTCTTCTTAATTTATTTTTCTTCTGCCTTTGTTTTTATTCCTTGTTTCTTCATTCTATTTTTGTTTCTTTTTCATTCTTTTTCATTGTTTTTCTGTTTTTGTTTTTTGTTTTTGTTTTTGTTTTTTGTTTTTTTTTTGCATTTTCCTGTTTTTCTCGTTCGTTTTTTTTTTTTTGTCTTTGTTCGTTTTTCATTTATTTATTCATCTTTTTTTATATAAATATTCTAGTTTCTAGAATTTAGTTTCAGTCTTGGACAAAAAAAATTGAGAGTTTTACTTGCTGCGTGTGGTCTGGTGCGATGACACGTCCTTGCTTCAACACTTTTTTGCCGAACATTTTATCTTTCGTTTTTCATTTACTGTGGACTTTAGATATCTGGTGTTCTTTACATTTTATGGCTTCGCTATTTCGAACGTATTCAAGGAAGAATGGACATTTATCAAAGCAAAATACAAAAGCAAATTTTAAACACAAAAAGTCACAAGAGGGTAGACAAATAGCATGTAAACACCCCATTTTACATAATGCTTTATAAATTAAGTAAACGCGTAGGAGGCTAGGCATTTTTGTCTTGATAAATAACGCTGATGATTCATACGTGCAATGAATATTTATATAACTGAAACAGGTCTCTTCTTATTCATGTCCACGAGAATAGATTCGGATATTGGTATTATGGCCTTTCTGCTAAATGAGTTTATAGGGCATTTATTTTTATCCTAAGGAAACCCCAAAACGTATGAAAATTAATAAAGAAAATTTAAATAAAATTTTAAAAGACTTGAAACTGCTTTCGCATGATTGACTATTTTGCTTTTCATCCAGCAGACTCTAGGGGACATAACTCTTCTCTCCGTTTCATTTAAAATTATTTAATCGTATTGATGATTAGCATAAGCTGATTTCTATAAATGCTGGGTAGGTCTCTATTATTCTAGTTTAATTAGTCCCCCAACTTGTGTATTTGTAAAATCTAACCATTCTAGTAAGTACTAATAATTATAGCATGTTGTACTTACATATTACTATCAAATTTTACAAATCAACCATTCGTCCGTGCATGGAGTACTCCTGCCATATATGGTCAGGCGCCCCTGCTGTTCATCTCAGTGTTCTTGACAGGCTCCAAAAGAAGACTCAGTAATGTGATAGGTACCGACTTGGCGGCTCGACTACAGCCACTTCCCCACCGACGGGATGTGGCTTCCCTTTGTCTGTTCTATAAATACTTTCATGGATTCTGCTCTAACGAACTTAAGTCACTGGTGCCTCTGCAACAGATGTTTAGTCGTGCAACCAGACTGGTAACTGGGTCTCACCCATTCACAGTTAGATCAACCAAATACAGACGACAATTCTACTCTTGCAGCTTCTTTTCTTGCACTTCCCGCCTGTGGAACTTGCTTCCATATTCTTGCTTTCCTGACAGCCCCAACTTCCAGGAATTTAAATGCAATTTCAATACTCATCTCTTAACCACTTAACTCTAGTTCTTTCTTCACCAACATATATCCTTTCCTTTCTCTCTACCTCTGCAAATGTCATCACGCCTGTATTCCCATCCTTCTCTTGCTCCTTTCTAACTAGTTCGTCTTTCTCTTCACTCTCTTCTGTCTAATCTTTTTACTGTTATGTAGCACTCTGCACATCAGTGGTGTTACCGCCTTGCTCGGGGTGATACGATTAAAAAACATGAGTTGATTTTGGGTGTTTTGGGTCAGATTTTAAGTAAACTTTGTTTAAAATATTACATAATTCGCTAGCTTCAATAAGATTGCTTTATAGATGCCATCTATTTCAGGACGTAGGAAATCGTGGCTGTCGACGGATTCATTTTCTTTGTCATCTGATAATTGACATGACTTCTTGGATAAAGGTTTCCTGTTACCTCCTTCACTGTTTTGAATCTAAGAACGACCAGTCTACTCTCATGTTTAACCTATAGATAGGGAAGAAAAATTGATTCATGCCTTTCGCAAATGAATTAATTCGCAACTGAACGTAGCAGCCTAAGCTGGTATTTAACTATAATGCGGTTTCTATGCAAACAAGAATAGTCCCAGTTTTCCATTTATGCATTAATATATTCATGGTGTACTAACGACGTAATGTCACGGACGGAACAAAATAGCTGAAAGAACAAAACAACGAACATGCTTGGCTCTCAAAGATATATTTATATACATATTTTTTACAACTATATCTCGCATAGAGAAACTATAACATATATCAACAACAAGCAGTGTGAAAAGAAAATCAAAAGAAAGGGTCTTACGTGTAATATTTCCCAATGAGAAAACAGGCAAGTCGCTGGTGTCATTTATGCTTCTGGTGAGATCACTTGGGTTCCTCTGAATGCCATACCGTTATGGGTTTGTGACGTCCGTCTTCTCCGCGGGCTATATAGCAACTGGTGTGGGCAAACACACCTTGCCTACATCCATGATTAATAGGAGCTGTTATGCTTTACTCTATGAACGATGCAGCTTAATGGTATGAATATTTCTAAATTAATCTACTCAGTTATTCCCTTACTGTTTTACCTTTCATATCATTCTGATCACTTGTATGTATTGTTGTATATCACGCCGTTCGATCAGACAGACAAGCAACGAGGAACACGTATATATAAAAGTATAATCTTATATTTTTATTCTTCGTCAATGACGCTTGTGTGAAGCAGGTGGGCTACCGGAGAGAGATCGCATATACGAAGGAGCTGTCGTAAATCTTTAGCTCGCGGGAGTTTTCTGTCTTCAGCCCCAAATTCTCGACTTTACATAGTCTTAAAACTCCCATACATTTTTGCTTTTTCCGGTTGTCGCTTTGTTGATGTCATTTACGACCGGATATGTCTGTCAACCACCCTTGAACTTGGTTGATTTTTATCGATGGCCGAATACATCTGTCAATAATATCCTTGCCGGCCATCACTTTTCAAGCTGTCTTTGTTTGTGTTTTCCTTTTGTTTTTTCAATTGTTGATATCAGCATTTCTGTCAACCACACTTGTCTTTTGTTAACTTCACCCACGGCCGGATGTATCTATCAATTACCCCTGACGTTCAAGGTAGTATATTGCAATGTAACCGTTAAGTTTGGATCAGAATGTAGTATCGACACAATCTCTTGTCTTTTTGTATTAGAATCAGTTAAGAGAAATGGTGATTAGAAGATAACTAGATAAATACGAAAAGAAAACCAGATGAAAGGAAAAAATATATATGTATAGAAAAACGGAATGGAGTCAAAATAAAACCATAGAGAGCCATGTTTGCTGATTGGCTATGAAGAGAAAATGGAGAAAAGGATGAAAAGCAAATATAGATGGAAAAGTGTCAAAATTGTAATTGGCTATCATAAAAGCAACAGAAATATAAATAATAATATATATTCATCAGTTTAGTCAAACATACCAATGAGGATCTAACTCATTACAGATCATTAGTAAACATCTATGCAAATAATACCACAGTTCATAGTCTCAGGTTCAAAAACATTAAAATGAGTTGGCCTTAGCAGCTGATCTCTTCTTGGATCTAGCTTTATCAGCTCAATGGGCAAAACCTGAATTGTAACGTTCAGTACCTCAAAAACCAAGCTAGTTTAGTTTCATCACCAATCACTCTCAATGAAGTTCCATACTTTGAGCTCTTATTGAGTTACAAGTTCACTCGTGACCTTTTAGACTCATATATACAATCAATTGCTAAAGATGATAGAAAACGTCTGTACACTATCAATCAGTCAATTAAGTGCCATACGTGGTACGCGCTTGGGCGATCATGCTTCTTTCAATCCATGACTGACTAGGCAAAAGATTTTCCCGCAGTAGATTGCCATTTCTTTCTGCAGTAAACTGACTCTCCGATTCCTAATTCCGATCCAATAGCCATTGTAGCAAATGCACATAAACACTCCTAAACGTAACTGACTCCTTCTTCCAAGCGTTCTTTTTATAAGAGTTAGATGAGATCAAAAATAGAGTATGGCTACTATATCTGGGCTGAGGTGGCTTCTTTCTTGTTTTCCAGCTTTGACAGTGTTCAAAACCGAGTAAGCGTTATTATGGGGGTAAAAGCTTATTTTCCCCTCTACATCCTCTTTCCCTAAGGATGCAACGTTGCAAGGCTAACCCTCTTCTATCACTGTTTCTTTAGCAAATGTTCAGATGAGGTCCATTCTTTAGTTCCAGTAGCTCAGAGCTTTACAATTAGGATATACCATAGGTCTTTCAATCAGTCGAATCACACTCATTCCAAATGTAAGGAGCAAGTTCAACTCAAGTTAGCTTTTTCCAAAGAAGTATTTTATTATAGAACAGATTAATATATGAATGCTTTCCTAAATACTACAATCTTAACTTTTTTTCGTTAAAAAATCAGTCATTGTCTATTCACCTTATCCTCATATCTTCATTTCCTACAACCTCCTCTTTCATTTATATCCTCCACTTTTTATACAACAATCCTCTACATTCAGTAGTTTTTGAGCCTTGTATAAGATTAATTTTAGTATTAAGTGTTAATAGATTTACGAGTTTTAAATATATTTTAAATATTTTAAATATATAAATATATATAAATATATATATATTTTAAATATATAATATGCGAGTGACACATTCTCATAAAGTTCGTGATTGTTTTCACTTTTATTTTCGTACTTTTGTATTTGACACACACACACACACACATATATATATATATATATATATATATATATATATATATATATGCCATACTATCACCCGGTTCACACGACGCCCCATTCTTTTGAACGAGAGTCGATATTTATCTCTTGTTACGTAGTTAAGATTCAGTTTCCGGTCTTTTCATTCTCTTTCCCTCCCAGTAACCGCTTACGTGGGAATAAATTAATCTAAAAAAATAAACGAATTAAATTATTTTATATATTTTAAAGGGTTACAAAATTTAATAAAGGCAAATAAAATACACATTTAAACAAACAGAACAACTAAAAAGAAATAATAGAAATAATAATAACAGAAAATATAAACAATAATAAAAAATAACAAAAAACAATAATAATAATAATAAGGGATAATAATAAAAATTCAATAATAATAATAATAATAATAATTCAATAATAATAATGCAATAATAATAAGGATTAATAATAAAATTAAAATAATAATTAGGAATAATAATAACAATAAGAAGAAGAATTAATAAAATAATAATAATAAAATAATAACAATAATAATAATAATAATCCAATAATAATTCAGTAATAATAATAAGAAATAATAAACAAAATTATCGTAAAACAATATCGAAACATAAAACAATAAAAATATCAAAAAGTATTTTAATGTTTTTATCAACCCCCTCTTATCAGCGGGGTTGTGAAATGTGTACTGCGACTAAAATGAAAAACACTAAAGACTAAATGTTATGTAATAAATATGAAAGATCAAAGTCTAATTATACTTCAACCTAAAAACCACTAATTTTCAATATAGTGTGATGGTTGGAAGGGCTTAATATAAAATGACTCTAACAGCTTAAGGCGAAAGTTAGAGTGAGCTCCCCTCATTACGAAAACATATCATAGTTAGGAGACGGGGTATTTTGATGTTTGGTTAATAAATTATCAACTTATCTACCATCATTTCAATTGTTCACTGTTTCCGACTGCGACAGATTGCAAATTAATGTAACTTATCTACAGCCATTTTATTAAGATCATGAGCAATCTTATTTAATGTATGTCACTAATTAACCATTAATTAATAACAACATAATTAAGTCATCCTGCCACGTCTGTTTTGATTCTTCATTTAAGTCTTTTTCCAGGAACCATACCCTAATGGCACTATTTAGTGAGCATTGCATTCCATTGTTTAATGTATCCAACTAGTATCAAGGAATCGCTACAAAGAGTATCAAAAAGAGAATGCAAATTGGTTCCGCTTCGAAAAGTGATTATTTTCACTTTGTCTATTAGACTTTGTGTTGATACAATGTACAATTTTGGAATGTTTCGGTTTCAGATGAAAGATTTTAAGTTTCGTCGCAATCTAATAATAAAAACATTATCATAAAACAATATCGAAACATAATAAAACAAAAATATCAAAAAGTAGTTTAACGTGTTTATCAACCATCTCTTACCAGAGCTGAGAAATGTGCATAGCAATTAAAATGAGTCATTTAACGAGGAACACGTACATATAAAAATATAATCTTATATTTTTGTTCTTCGTCAGGGATGCTTGTGTGAAGCAGGAGGGCAAAATTCTCGACTTTACATAGGCTTCAAACTCCCATACATTTTTGCATTTTTTTTACAAGATAATAAGAATTTATGTGAAATATATATTCATTTTGTTGTCAGTCAGTTAAGTACTATACGTGATACACGCTTTGGGCGATCATGTCTCGAAAAAGGCATGACTGACTGGGCAGAAGGTTATCTCGCAGTAGGTTGCCATTGATTTCTGCGGTAGACTGGTTGCCAGCCAAGTCTATAGAATCCAATCTGTCCTATTATTTAACCCATAACTTGAGAAAAGAGACGGATTAATACCTTTCTCAAGTGCATTTGTGCGTAAGTGAATACGAGGAATTCAACTGGAATTCGAACTTGGCTCCCCGATTTGTCATTCCGAGTCGATATCCATTGCACCACAACGCACATCCCATTTTGTTGTAGACAAGCTTAAAAGCCAAACTTTGTATTCCTCAGTTCACTCCATGGAACATCAAAACCTCAGTTGGGCCGAAAGACCGACTAGGACGAAACTTTTCACTTTAAATCTGATTATTTTAAAGAAATAAAACTGCTTTTCTCAATTCAAGAAGTTTGGGGGATATTTTAATCTAAATTAAAAAAAAATATTTTCACGTTCAAGTTTTGCGTTATTAATTTAAATCAAAAAATTTTGAAAGTCACTAATTTTTTCAGTTATTTTAAAAATTTGAATTTTTGACTGTTGCCTGTCTCATTCGGACACAAATCGCAATGCTGATTGTTCAAGCACCAGATGAAGAGCAGAATTTCAATCCGGGTATCATCCTGTTTTCAAAATGGTATAATAGGTTTATGTAGAGTAAAAGAAACAACCCAAAATGCCAAATAGAGGTGGGGGATAACAGAATCAAACAAGTCCAAGAATTTAAGTATCTAGGAAGTGTTCTAACAGGAGATGGAAAGTGCGACACGGAGATCCGAAGGCGAATTGGCATGGCAAAGGACGCGTTCCAGAAGATGAGCAAAATACTAACACACAGGAAGATCTCAATAGAAACGAAGAAAAGAGTGCTAGACTGCTACGTGATGTCAGTTCTTCAATACGGCTGTGAATGCTGGACAATATCATCGAAAATGAGGACAAAACTGGAAGCGGCCGAAATGTGGTTCTACAGAAGGATGCTACGGATATCGTGGACTGAGCATACAAGCAACGACGAAGTGTTAGAAAGAATGTCAACAAAAAGGAAATTGATGCTGAGCATCAGGAAGAGACAACTGAAGTTCCTGGGACATGCAATGAGGAAGGAGAGCCTGGAGAACCTGATACTGACTGGACAGATAGAAGGAAGGAGAGACATAGGAAGGCAGCGGATAACATATTTGCAGGGTCTGATCAGGTGGATGACGGAACGGGGGTTGCCAGGAGCAACAGGAGCAAACATACTAAGAGCCACAAGGGATAGGGAGACGTGGAGATCCATGATCGCCTACGTCCTGAAGGGACAGGGCACATAGAAGAAGAAGAAGAAGAGTAAGTGTGACCTGAGTTGAATGGGTTTCAGGCACACGGATGGGCAGACAGATTATTTATTTAGATTTTTATTTTTGTGGATTCCAGCATAACTTTATGTTTCATTAATTATCGCACCAAATGTTTATTCTATTTTCCTGTAATATCTTAGTCGTGACTAATATATATAAAATCAGTTACTTAATGATTTCCCCACTTATTTCTAAAAGCTTTGTATGTTGTATTTGAAAGTGTTACAGAGGTTTAATTCAAGGTTATTTCTTTTCTTCTTCATTATACTAAAGACGGCTCAAACATATTTGGAACGTTGTTTATTAGGGATATATCGTGTTCTCAATAAAAGTTATATCCTGAAAAATGGACTGAATCCCGGTTGACTTACCACAAGCAGCTAACACTGTAAAGATGATTTAATTAAATTTCTGAAGACAAACATAGAAATTAAACCATTTTTTACAGAATATAGTCAAGTTAAGCAGCATGCGTTCGCTGGCCAATCGTTACGAATTGAATGTCTCGAAGACAGAAATTTAACTCTTCTACAAGACAAAACTAATGGAAATAATTAAACCGTGACACTATTTATCTTAAGTCAAAAATAACCTTCCACACGATTGCTTCCCCGACGGCTACAATCTCCAGGAGTTTAAATGTAAGATCAATAGACACCTCCTAACACACTAACCTGCTCCCATTCTATCAAATACTCTTCCCATCTGCCCAACCCTCATCCTCGGTATCCTTACTCATCTGTCACCTTCCTCCTGACATTCCCTATGTCTAACCACTCCTTCTCTTTACCTTCCCCTATGTAGCCCCATGCGCAATAGTGGCAGTGGAATGCCTTGCTTCGGGTGAGATGATTAAAAAAAAAATCTGATCGCAATCTAAGACATCCGTTCTTAATCTATTGGTCTCGATCTTGAGGAGATAAAATTAAATTTGGGATTGTAAAACTTGAATAGAAAATTCGCTGTTAATAATAAAGCATCGATAAATGTATGTAAAATATTGCTGCATTATGATATGTTTATCTCCAACACTTGTATACCTTGTGGCAAGAATCTGATGTAATAACAGTATCGTTTTCACACACTTCTGGCATTACTCTTTTTGCATCATTATCGAGAAAAATTATCGATCAAATATATAGTACTAGCAGTATAGCCCGGCGTTGCTCGGGTGTAATTAAAGCTTTAAAACTAATTGGACGTTGGCATGAAAGACTAAAAAGCAATAGTTGTTTCCAGTTAAAGCGAAACCGTAGACTGATAGAAAAATGAATGGATGTAAGTCAAATTTTGATTTCCTGGTATCGATATCAAATAAGTTTTTTCGTCGTAAACTGAATTTTCAAGGCTAAATAAGTCCTCTGAGTAAACGGTATAATGGCTGAGACTAAGAACTACAATTATACCTACTTAGAGCCAAACCCGAGGCAAAAACTAAAATAAAAGGGCTGAAAAAAATACAGACCTACAGGCAGATAAACAGACACACACACAAACATCTTGCCTTTTATATATATATATATATATATATATATATATATATATATTATCGATTTTCTGCACTATTGTAAGAACTGCAACCTTGAAATTTCTTAATATCGTTTCTTATGTGTTTGTGTATGAGTGTATCAAATTTGATTAAAATCGGACCACTCCTTCTATAACCCGATTTTTCGATTATCGATTTTCGATATTTATCGGGGGTACCTCGACACAAAGCCTACCTAAGAACACCCACAGACGCTTATAGTACAACTGTTTAAATTTTCAAGAAAATCAGTTCATTCGTTTCGGAGTCTATAGGTAACACACACACACACAGACAAAGTTTCATTTATAAATATGTTTAGATTTTATGATGAACTGGGTGTATAGTAATGAAATCCGGCACCTATTTTAACTAGTTTAGTTTGCGGTGTTTAAAGTTGGATATTGTTTAAGGAGCTCTAAAATTTTCCATATAGAACAATAGGCGCTTTATAAACATTGTCTTACTTATTTAAGAAATTCATCAAATATATGTTATCCTACCTGTCTATCTCATCGACTGCAGTAAAAATCTTAGAGTTCACAACCTCATGACAGTTAACTGGGATAATCTTTTACGTGGTTCTATAAAATCGTCGTCCTGCGGCCTTGGCCGAGATAAAACTCACTACACCCCTCCAGTATCCCCTGCGCATTTGGAACCCTGGCGCAGTTTGTAGCGAAATTCATAATCTTGTCAAATAGCTGAATACTTGATGCTTCGCCAGGGCAACCAAGTGTGTTTTTATTGTAACGCCAACACTGAATGGGTTGCCTCCAGGCCCCATCCTGTTATTTAACCCATAACTGTAGGAAAGTGAAGGATTAATACCTTTCCCAAGGGTACCAGTGTTGAAGTGAATGCAGGGTACTCAAGTGGAATTCGAACTCGGCTCACCGATTTCTCTTTCCAAGCCGATATCCATTGCACCTGCTGTAAGCTGAAGGGAGAAGAGATGGATTAATACCGTTTCCAAGGGTAATTCGAACTCTGCTCTTTGAATTCTCATTCTGAGCCGATATGCATTGCACGACAACGAAAATTCTTCATTTGTTTTGATTTAATTCATTAGTTTAGGGAGTAAGAATTTTTTTGCTACTACCTAAGCAGTTAAGGTAGTCACAAAAAAGTTATTTCTGGAACTAGCTAATCCTCACTTCCCAGTATTGACAGAGTTCAAAAGCGTTTATGCTTAATTTTCTACCTTACAGCCTCTTTCCCACCTACTGCTACTCGATAGCTACTTCCGTGACAAATGTTCAGGCAAGTTCCATTATTTAGTGCCATCTTTAGTGTATTCCGCTCCTAAAGCTCCTTTCTAGTTTAAAGCATCGATAAAAATTGGAGTAGATAGACTAAACTATCGCCCGGTTCACACTCCACCCACGTCTATTGAACAGGTGTAGAGGCTCATCCCTTCTTCCCTGCTTAGGATGTGGTTTCCGGCTTTTTCTTTTCCACTCTTTCCACTTTTTTTCTGTTTATTTTTTTTTCAATTGGAGTAGATAGACTGAACTATCGCCCGGTTCACAATCCACCCACGTCTATTGAACAGGTGTAGAGGCTCATCCCTTGTTCCCTGTTTATGACGTGGTTTCCGGCTTTCTCTTTTCCAATCTATTCACTCTTACGTAGCCCCCTGCACACCAGTGGCCTTACCGCCTTGCTCGGGGTGATATGATTAAAAAAAATGTATGTAAAATATTGCTGCATTATGATGTTTATCTCCAACACTTGTATACCTTATGGCAGGAATCTGATGTAATAACAGTATCATTTTTACTCACTTCTGGCATTACCCTTTTCGCATCATTATCGAGAAAAATTATCGATCAAATATATCGTATTTTATGATGAACTGGGTGTATAGTCATAAAATCCGGCACCTATTTTAACTAGTTTAGTTTGCGGTGTTTAAAGTGGGATATTGTTTAAGGAGCTCTAAAATTTTCCGTATAGAACTCTTTCTAGATTTTAATTTGTTAGTGTACAAAATAAACTCAGTGAGTAGCGACACTAAAATTTTACCTACGTATGCACAGATCAGGTTTGTGGAAAACAATCGAGTGAATTTTTCCCCGAACTCAGCACTTAACCTCTTCAAGTCTAGTTATCCATATCCGTTTCCTCGCAATTTTCGTTTCCTATTGCCTTGTCTCTACGTTTCTATCACACGCCTCATTCAGCAATTCTCACCCGTCAGATTAGTTTTGAAATCGTCGAATAGTGGGATTTCAAAATGCTGGATGGCCATTTCGGAACATTACCACGCATGTCTGACTCGAAACGTCTATGGTCTTTTCATGTTACGGTCATGTAGTACAAAATCTTGCAAAAATCGATGCATTTTAAAGATAGATCGCTCAGGGTCTACAACACAGACTAGTGAAAATGTGACACGAGAAATGCAAACCTAGATCGTTGGGGATAGTTTAATTGCAGCAGAACCTACTGCCTCCTGTCAAACTTTCCCTTACACCCAACATCGATGTACACGTCTGTCTGTCTGTGGCTGTATTCACCTTGGGCAGGCTGAACCAACTTCTTCCCTAGAAGCTTCATGGAACTTTTTTGGCTTCAAAAGCGGTTTTCTACTGCAGGTGGGGAGATTTTCCCGTAGTAGTTTGCCAGTTTTTACTGCCAACCAAAGCTATAGAACTCAGTCACGTCTCTGTCGTCATGCAAGTGATGTCCATTTACATCTACTACATTGACCTGAACATCGAGATAGTCCTTGACATTATGCTGTGGCCTGCTATAAGCTACAGTTCTCGCTTGTCTTTTTTTGTTTAGAGAGAGAATAATGAATAGTGCCATGAACATATAGAAATTGTTCAAACTCTTCTGCTGCCATTGTTGCAAGAAGAAAGGAATGTGACATTGCAGTTGAATAATGCCCTGCCACATGTTACCCATTCTACTCAACATACTAAAAAAAATGTTCGAAAACTTACCTAAACAGCAAGAACGCCACACTTACGTCTTATTCATCATATGTGACTACGCTTGACTCATTCAGTTAGCCTACCTACAATTATTGCTGTATTGCGTCTATGTGTGCAAGAGACATGGAATAAAACAGTAACTCCTTCGAATTCCTGTAAAGTAAATAGGATAGACAAAAAAACGGAGTTTTCAACTACATTTTCTTTCATATTTTATTTTGCATAAAGGGCCTATGATAGGCATAAAACTGTTTTTTGTGATCAAGGAATAATTGTTGTGGTATTGCTTTTGTCATCAGAACGCCATCAGCGAAAATATAATTAATTTGGAAATCTTCGCATGTTTAATTTTCGTAACTGTAATATTTTTGTCACCAAAACGCTTTCATGGAAAATATATTTCCGTATAACGTAAACAATTTCAAAATTAGACTATCAAAAGAGTATTCATTATATTGATGCTCTACTGCTCTTATTCTGATTTTTACTTCCTGCAGCAATGACTTATTTTATCAATTCTTCACTGAATGTAAACAGGAGAAAAATAGCCAAGAACGGGGTTAATTGAGCGCTTAGTAAAGGTTATCAGTAATTTTCAAATGAGATAGAATTTTAAACCTTCATACAGCACTCCTCTGCTTTAACGCTGAGCTTTACCAGCAAGTACAACCACGGCGTAGTGTTTAAGGACAACAAGTTGCTTAATTTTTCTGGTTCAAGTGTTTGCATGAAATGGTCGCCGATATCAGATGGGACAAGGGCAAATGTTCCTGCTGCTTTTCTAGAAGTAGATAAAATTACTTTAATATGAAAAGTTAGAGAATGAATTTTGCTTAGAATTTAGGTCAGCAACAATTGGGCCTCTGAGAACATAACGCTGAATATTTTGCCAAAACTTCTCAGTATTTCGGGTGGAGTTCAGCATGAAGGCAGAGGAATAAAAAAAAACTGACTCGCTTAAAGGTCTGTCCTTTGTATCAAGTTAATGAAAATCGTCGCTACGAAGTGACCCACACAAACTCGTTTAAGATAAAGTATATAGCATAATCTTGAATTTGTTGATAAACTTTAAATTTCAATTAAAACCCCGGGATATAAGGTTGTTACAATTTAATTGCTAAAAAAGCATAACGATACTTGCTTCTATTATTGCCTTAATGAAAGTTTTATGAATTAGAGATATTATAACCCTTTTCTGTCAGTAAACACCTGCTTAATTAGTGTCCATTGACTGTGTCTTCGTAATTGTCTATACGCAGGATGTAGTTTAAGTGGTGAGATGTGCTAAAATATTTTGAGTCATAATTGCAATTACAAAATTTAATTTCTTTTTTTTTAAGAGAGTTTAATTTGTTAGTATACAAAATAAAGTCAGTGAGTAGCGGCACTAAAATTTTACCTACGTATGCACAGATCAGGTGCAGTCTGATACATTAAGATTTTTTTCTTTTTTCCCTAAAACCAGAATATACTGTGTCCATAAACAGTAGCTACTCTAGCGTCTACGCATCGTTCATTCAGTAATGAATTAGAACACTCTAATGACGTATGAATACAAGATATATCACACGCTAAAAGTTTGCCGCCTTCTACTGAGCGCCCATAGCTAAGAGTTAGAATCGCCGACTGATGCCAATTCGGTCGGGTTTCAATCCTGGGTAAAAAGCAATCGGATGTCTAACCGCATTGATGAGCTGTGATACAGCAAAACAGATCTGTCTGCGGATTACTATATATATATATATATATATATATATATATATTATAGTTTAAAACATGTACAAATTACAGTCTACTACAAAGTGTATATCCTGTTCCGACATTGAAAGAACAATGTCTCATCAGGTAGTAAAAAAGGAAGAAATATAGCGTTTACTACCTGATGAGACATTGTCCTTTCAATGTCGAAACAAAATGTACACTTTGTAGCAGATTGTAATTTGTTCTAAACTATAATTGAAAATTAATATTCATAACTCTATTTCTATATTGAGCACTGACTTAAATTAATGTTTTGAACGTTGTTAATATTTTCTTCGAAAGAATATTTTCCGTCCAAAACATTAATTTAAAACAGTGCTCGATATATGATGTATAGAGTTGTGAATATATATATATATATCAATTCATCTCAAGTAAGGTGATAATGATAATGGGACGCAAGGGAATAGTGGGTATGAAAGAAAATGAGAAGACTTTAGAAGGAACCAGAAACCCAATCCTAAGCAAGAACAAAAAAAAAACAGAGAAAACGCTCTCCTCTACACCTTTTCAAAAGAACAGTGAGAGGTGTGAATCGAACGATTGGCGAACCTATCTACTACAACTGAGGAAAACATAAAAATGTTATCAGACAGTCGAAATAGACTCTAGAAAGAATAAGAAACCCAGTTCTAAACAGTAAACAAGGGATAAACTTCTACTCCTGTTCAAAAACCCGGGAGGAGTGTAAACGTTAAATATATATATTGTAAATTATACTTTAGAACATGTACAAACTACAATCTACTACAAAATTATACATTTTGTTTCGACATTGAAAAAACAATGTCTCGTCAGGTAGTTAATAATTTTTGGTAATAAACGTTATTTTTAAAACGTTTATAATTAGCACTATTGATGAGACATTGTTCTTTCAATATCGAAAGAAAATGTACAATTTTGTAGCAGATTGTAGTTTGTACATGTTCTAAAGTATAATTCATAATAAATATTCATTGTTCAATTTTTATTGAACAATGTTTTAAATTAATGTTTTGAACGTTGCAAATATTTTGTTTGTATATATATATATATATATATATATATATATATATATATATACATAAAAACTCGGGTTGAGGAATCGCAGCGCCGAGTTCGAATGCCTGTTGAGTTCGCTATATTCACTGTTGTTTTTATATATATATTTCACCCCCAGACAAGTCAATACTGCCACTGGTGCGGAAGGGGTTACAATGAGGGGGTGGCGGATGACAGTATAGGTGCTCTTGTAGAAAGGGTAAAAGAGAAGAGTGTGAGTCACGAAGATAGAAGATGGCAAATGCCGTTGTGCTTAAAACTTTTGGAAATCATAACAATCTGAGAACTAAACATCGGGAAGGTAGTTCTACAGCTGGGAAGTGCAAAGACAGAAACTACTAGAGTAGAATTGGCGGTTACATTTGTCTATTTTGGCGGTAAAACGATGAGACCTTGTTGCCAATCTTGTTGCAGGGGTAAATTGATGAAGGCCAGGTACAAGGGAATAAAGCTTGCCACAACAGAAGCCATCAAAATACTTGTAGACAGAGGGAAGCCACATTCCGTCGATCAGAAAGATACCATAAGGTCTTGGAAATGATTTGATCCATTTCTCCATCCACACACTTCCACTATAATGGATAAATAGGAAGTCAGATTTGCTCTTAAAATCTTAGGTCGCAATCTATAAGAAGTGCAACTCTGAAATATATATCTGAGGAGAGTCGTTTGGGAGCCTGGTGTTACACTATGTGCGCCTGTACTTTGTATTCGGCTCTTCCGAAATGTGTTGTTCGTTCTGCACAAGCCTTCACCATCATAATCAAATCATATATGTGGATAGTATTATCTCTTAGGTTCTAAGAATCGAGTTTCTGTACCTTCATACATAAAAAATGACGGTGGTTCCAGTATAATCATAAGAGAGATGAAAATTTTGACATTTTCGTTGAACAATACTTTTTTTGAATCATCCAAAAACTTATTCTTCTATAAATTCGTGACCTTATGATATAAAAAAAGACATATACTTTACGTAACCAATATTTATATTTAAAAATTTTCTACATTTTTTAATGTATTTAATGCAGTAGTGAATAAAAAAATCACATTGACTGAAAATTATACACTTAAAATTTGAGAATAAAATTCAGTTCACGACGTGTAAGGCTACGCACGTACTGATTTACTCTCAGATAAGAAAAGGCAAAATAATTTTAAAGTTTTAAGCTGAGAACAAACATAAAAATTTATGAGGCTTTTGAGAATGGCCAATAAGCAGCGATGTCTAATTGAGGAAGTTCAACTCAACAAACAATAAAACAACCAAAGTCACACAGCAAGACAGATAGAAAGAAAGAAACTAAATGGAAAATTATGAAAAAGTAATAATAGCATAAAAATAACTGGTGATTTAACGTATGGATTAGCACTTCTGCCTACAATAAGTGTAGTATCTGTGCTCTTCTTAGGATAAAAGGACTGCATTTTTGGCCCTCTGCCTAAGATCAGCATTGGTTTTTTTAACCGCTGCTTAGATATGGAACAAGGTCGAAAGTATAAAACACCCAGTAAGGATCGAACTCTCTAGTCATTTGTAATAGCTTTTCGCGAGAAAAACTTACTAACCATTACACCACGTTGAAGTACGCAGATACTTTATGTTGCCTAAGATCAACATAATATCTGGCTGTTTATGTTAAGATCAAAATTTTGCTTCCCTCTGCCTAATCAGTGTTATCTCTGTGCTTTGTCAAGAAGAAAAAGTATTGCTCTCCGATCAACGGCTCAGTATTCGTGCACTCAGTCTAATTTAGTTGTTGTAAGCTTTACAATGGAATGTTGGCGTTGTATATATTTCGTTTACCAACAGGTCAGAATTCCAATCAAACCTGAATTTCTTTAACTTTATTTCTTTTTGTGGAAGTTACTGAAGGCGTTACAAAGTTCCTTCTTAGATTATGAGAATGTACGCGGGCTAAAATTAGACTACTGTCAGAGTTTATGCATTTCAAACCAGCTCAGTGGCTGGTTTTCGAGCCCAGTATAAAACAAATGCTCTATAATTTTTCTACCTCACTTTTCACCATTTGGCTTTGTCTCTGAGTTAAGTCAGATTTGTTAGTCAGTAATTTATTAAATCACGTGAAACCAAATCCTTCATCAATGATTTTCACTACCGGCCATAATTATTGCGCCACGCTAGTGTTTTAAAAAATGATGTATTTCATACTAATTTTTAGTATTTATTGCCAAGTGAATAGTTGTAAATGAAAACAAAATGGTTCTTTTGTTAATATTGCACAATAATATGTGCATCAAATGATTTTATAAATATTTGATAATTACCTATATTGCAGGTTCATCAATGAAAGAATGAAGAAAGTTTAGGGTGATTCGGACAAGTTCATCTTTGCTTCCTTGCTTTGCAAAATTTTGCAAGGTAGTAATAACAAAAGAACCATTCTATTTTCATTTGGCAATACATACTATAAATAGTATGAAATACATAATTTCTTTTATAAAAAAATCCGGGGTGGTCTAATAATTATGGCCGGTAGTGCAGGTCTGCTTGGCCCCTTATATAATGTATTTATTCTCCGGAGTCAGTGATCCAGCGCTCAAGCCCTGGTGAAAGCTGGAGTTAAGGATAGTGACCTTGAAGAAGACAAATTGTCTCCATTTGAATGATTGGCGCAAAGCAATCATTTTGTTTATTATTTCTCACTCAGCTTTATTTTCGTTGGTTAATTTTGATTAACGGCATATCAACTTCTATCGGTTATTTAATGCCAAAATCAAAATAATATGAAAACAATGTTACGGTTTCAGCTAAGTATATTTTGAACACAATTGTATACTTTCAACTACAGATAAAATATATTGCTGGTTATTTTGCTTTAAAAATGTATTGTTGGTCCGATTGTTTTTAATAAAAATGTATTGCAGTTATTATTATTATAAAAATGTATTTTTATACTTTTATAGTGTTTTCTTCGTGGGAAGCACTATTTGCTCCTAGATGGGACCCGAACAGGTGCTACTATCCCGGATTAGGTGTACTTTGACATGACAACGACAACTTTAGTTTGAACAAAGCTAACACTAATATTTAAGTCGGTAAGGATTGGCGAGATCTTGTCACGTGACACTTTATATGTAAGGGGAGATAATCATTTTAGTATCACTGCATCTATATACAAAATTATTTTTATTACAACAGTCTCTATGAGGAATCACTAAATGCTAAAAAAAAAGAAGACGTTTTTAGTTGATAAAAAAATAATGAGCAAGAAGTAAAATATAACCTATACCCTACTTAACTAGCTCTTATAAATAGATTGCAGAACGTGAATTGAGAAAGTTACAAAGAAGAAGAAGCTGTAGCGTGCCATGATTGTTCACACTCTAATAGAATACGGCATATAAATGTGTTCACCGTCTTATTTTTAGGATAGTGGATATAAATGGATTATATTTTTTAATTTTTTTACACTAATAATTTATACCAAATGTGTTTTAGTTTACCCATCTTCTTCTTCTTCTTCTTCTTCTTCTTCTTCTTCTATGTGCCCTGTCCCTTCAGAACGTAGGCAATCATGGCTCTCCACGTCTCCCTATCCCTGGTGGCTCTTAGTATGTTTTCTCCTGTTACACCTCACAACCCCGTTCCGTCATCCACCTGATCAGGCCCTGCAAATATGTTATCCGCTGCCTTCCTGTGTCTCTTTTTCCTTCAATCTGGCCAGTCAGTATCAGGTTCTCCAAGCCCGCTTTCCTCATTGCATGTCCCAGGAACTTCAGTTGTCTCTTCCTGATGCTCACTATTAATTTCCTTTTCGTTGCCATTCTTTCCAACACCTCATCGTTTCTCGCATGCTCGGTCCACGATATCCTCAGCATCCTTCTGTAGAACCACATTTCGATGATATTGTCCAGCATTCACTGCCGTATTGAAGAACTGACATCACATAGAAATCCAGAATTCTGAATATTTTAGAAATCTATAATATTGAATTTTAAATTTATAATTAACATTGGATTTTATGATAGACATTAATGGGCTAAACCAACAGAAATAGACTCTGGTTTCTAGACCTTCGTGTTTGAGTTTCATTTTTAGACGATTGATGCCAAAAAGAGATGTGAATGTGCGTTGTGATGCAGTGGATATCAGCTTGAATTCGTTGCATTCACTTATACACAAATACCTTTGGAAAATATAATAATCCGTCTCTTCCTTCCAGCTATGGGTTAAATAACAAGGCAGATTGGATTCTACAGCCTTGGTTAGCAACCAGTTTACCGCAGAAAATAATAGCAACCTACTGCGGAAAAATCTGCATAGTCAGTCATGTCTCTTTTCGAGACATGATCGGCCAAGCGTGTATTACGTATGGCACTTAACTGACTATGTCAAAGAATGAAATCATCTTTTTATGATAAAACGACCTTTTTTAATTATTAATATATAGATGAAATAATTATTTTAGATAATTTTTTGTTATGAAAATGTGTGTTATAAAAATTTATCGTAAATAATCAGGCCAGTAGAAATAAATATATAATACTGTTTGATTATAAACAGAATATCTATTTAAATAAAAGTATCGATCAAAAATGATGTTCAAACTAATCATTTCAAATTGTCGGTTGCTTATAACCAATTTTCGTTAATCTTCATTATATATATATATATATATAGTTGTCATTCGCAGACAGATCTGTTTCGTTGTATCACAGCTCACCAGTACGGTTAGACTCCGACTGTTACACAACCAAGGCTCGAAACCCGACCTATTTGGCATCAGTCGGCGACTCTACCCCTGGGTCACGGGGCGTTCGGCGGAAGTAGGCACTCTTTTTTGCGCATATCATATTACGCGCCCAATAGCTAGCGAGCTCAAATTCATTTTTACTGAATGAGCTATGCGTACATATATATACTGTTGCAAGCTATACTTTACTACTTTTTAAGCGTACATGAAATCTATTCTACCGTATTTAATGTCATGTGAAGTTGGGTTATCTGATTGGTTAAGGCTTACCAAAACACTGTGTACTACGAGGCTAAGTCAATAATTCTGTAAGAGTAAATCTAAATGGGAAGAGGTCTTGCAGGTCATCAAATAGAATATTTTTGAACGAGGGAATATTGGTTAATTTTTTTTTTTTTTTTTTAGTTTATCCCTAAGTTCACTAATCATCCCCGATAAAAGGCTGTCGAAAATTCTGTTTTTCTTTATATTTTGAATCAAATAAGTGGAGCGGAAAAAAAGATCTGTTAACTGATATCCCCCTGGCGTCAATGTAAACTGACGCCTTCCTTTTTCAATAAATTCTAAATGGAATAAGCTATAATATTGGCAACTTCAATTTTAATTGAAATATGTTGTGAAATTTTCAAGTTTTAGTCTAAACTCAAAAAATACGACCTTTACACAAAACTGGAAAATATATATGAAAAAAAAAGGTATCAAGTTAAAAATTCACCAGGAGGATACGGGTTTTAAAAAAAAAAGAAAGAAAAGAAAACCTAATGAAAAGATTTTAAAAAAGCTAACATAATTCTGCCTTGTGGCTGAAATAGTTACGTATATCAAGTTGATACCAGAGTTCGGAGTTCGATTCCAGGTTAAAAGCTAGGATTTCTAAATATTATTTCACAAGGGAAACAGAGATACACTATCATCGTTAGAATGAAACATCGCCCTCTTTTCCCCACACATGGCCTAAGCTAATCTTAGTGAACATTAACAGGAAAGGAAATGTGTCAGAGACGGATTGACACTGATTGGACAAATTCATTTCACCAAACGCCACGTTCAGTTTATATTTAGTCAAGAATAAAAAAAAAAAAAAAATAGACGCGAAGAAAATCGTGTGAAATAAAAAAAAAAGACACATACATAAAGTTTTATATACTTGCACGAAAATCTTTACTCCATTACAGAGTGTTGTGGATTCCGGGAATGGAATCCGCATAAATAAAGGAACAACGACCAGTAACTGAGATAGAAAATAAGTGTACTAATGTAAGGATACAGACTGGAATGAAGATTAGTAGTCCAGAAATGCGTGTTAGTAAAAAGTATATATACAAGTCTCTGGAAGTGAAGCCGTAGTATATTGAGTATGTCCGCGTCAGAAGCAGACGGGTACTGCATAATAATCTTCTCGAGAAGTAGAGCACAGAGCTACTATGAACTACTGTGTACTAACTGCAATTCTCTCTCTGGGCTCTCGTATTCTCCGGTTAGCTCTCTGTGAAAACGCGGTATTCGGTATTTGGTATTTATTTGCCCTCCCACTAGGGCAAAATGTGGCACAAAGTCTTTTTATCGCGGGTTCTCCGAGCCATATAGCCCAGCCAAAAAAAATGTCTAATTTTGGCCAGTCGTGACTCTACCCTTCGGCGGAGTCACAATTGAGTTAATGCTCTCAGCCCGAAGGCAGAGAGCTGACAGTGTCAAAGGAAATACCGCGTGAAAACGCGGTATTTGGTAAATATATACACACCCACTAGGGCAAAATGTGGCACAAAGCCTTTTTAACGTGGGTCCTCAGGGCCATAGAGCCCAGCCAAAAATATCTCCAATTTTGCCCAGTCGTGACTCTACCCTTCGGCGGAGCCACGACTGGGTTAATGCTCTCCGCCCGAAGACAGTGTCAAGGGAATTACTGGATTTATGATCTCCGCCCGAAGGCAGGGAGCTGAAAGTGTCAAAGGAAATACCGCGTGAAAACACAGTATTCGATATTTATCTACCCTCCCACGAGGGCAAATTGTGGCACAAGGTCTTTTTAACGTGGGTCCTCCGGACCATATAGCCCAGCCAAAAATATCTGTCTAATTTTGCCCAGTCATTCCCCTAACCTTCGGCGAAGCAACGACTGAGTTTATGCTCCCCGCAGAAAGCTGACAGTGTCAAAGGAGTTATATTTGTTATCCATTTTAACTGTTACTGATGCTGAAAGTCCTCAAGTCCTTTATGTTATTTTTTATAGTTCTTCGTGTGTGATTATGTAGCGCCAGTCCACGAGGTTCGAATAAGCGTGGTCTTCGCCAAGGCGCATAGGCTTCAACCGCTCAAAGCCCTTTTAATCATTGATATTAGAAAGCAATTGTATACAGTTGACAGTTTAGATATTTTAATGCCATACATGAGATCCATATGAAAGTCTCAAGTCATTAAGAACATGACTTGACTTTAGTGCTTAGGTTTTATAGCAGTTTGCAGCGTTGCGTGAAACTGCCTCTAGCGCAGCCTATTCCATGTTCAGTCTCTTTATCGATACTAAAATTGTTATAATAGATCCATACACCGAGGCATTTGATTTGAGTTTGAGTTTTCTTTAACAGCATATCAACCTCTGTCGGTTATTTAATGCCAAACAAAGCTAGGCTTTAAATGTTCGTTTTTTTTTTAATCATATCACCCCGAGCAAGGCGGTAACGCCACTGATGTGCAGGGGGCTACGTAAGAGTGAAAAGATTAGAAGAGAGAAAGCCGGAAACCACATCCTAAACAGGGAACAAGGGATGAGCCTCTACTCCTGTTCAATAGACGTGGGTG
This sequence comes from Ascarosepion bandense, assembly GCA_037127315.1. NCBI lineage: Eukaryota > Metazoa > Mollusca > Cephalopoda > Sepiida > Sepiidae > Ascarosepion > Ascarosepion bandense. The sequence goes on from JBBBDQ010001137.1 coordinate 1,317,905, forward strand.
GAGTGTGAACCGGACGATAGTTTAGTCTATCTACTCCAATCGGTTATAGTGAGAAGGTTGATTTAGTCATATTTTAATGCAAATTTTTTTATTTTTGTTTTAGAAAGCTGAAGATGTCTTCTAGTTTTGTATTCAAAAATGTATTGTTAGTAATATTTTTTCTTCAAAAATATATATATATTTTTTTAAAGTCCATTTTTATACTTTCATAGTGTTTTAACCCTAGTCTGGGGGTTAACTATTTGCCCATAGCTGGGATCCTAACAGGTGCTACCACTCTGGGACAAGAGTGGACCTGGGAACAAAAGCAATTAAGAGGTAGTTCCATGCTCTTCACCCCCCCCCCCCATTAGATGCCTTGCTGCCGGATCGAGGCATTTGAAATGTTTAGGATTAACTATATCCGTATTCTGAGTTTTTAGAATGGATTCAGGCTACGTATGACGCTTGCAAAAAAAACTAACATAATAAGAAGAGAAAGCCAACCCAACCCACAAAAAACTCATTCCTTTTCGTCATGTGTTTTGTCTGTTTAAGAAAACTGTGCTAAACTTTAACTGTTGTTTCCATATCAAAGTTATTTACTAAGCTTACATTATTTTTAATGCAAAACCATACGTATAGCACACCCTTTACGAGAATTCCTAGCGACATTTCATATTGGCTTAAATGTGGGATTTAATAAACCCCGTATTTACCCGAGCCTCCTCGCAAAGACGGGATGTGGCTAAAAGCTATATTTTACCGTGAGGCATTCCGGGCTCGTATGTTTGGACAAAAATTCCCCGTAGACCAAGCATACGCGAGGTCGGGTTATTGTCTATTTACCCCTGATGAATCTCTTCGCCTGAAAGCAGAGAAACCGACAAAGACAGAGCTTTGATAAATTCGTTAATTATCTGGCTCCTCACTGAAGGCCTAATTTTATGTGGAAGATCTGAGCCCTTAAGCTCGGGCAAAAATCTCCCGTAGATCCTGCTTGAAGCAAGGTGGGTTTTTCGTCTGTTCACCCAAGACGAGACTCTATATCCCTTGGTGGGGGCTCATCTGGGTTCCTCTCCGACCGGAGGCAGAGAGTCTACTAAGAGAGACCTTTGATGAACTCTGAATACAAGCAGAGTACTCCTGGATATATGTATTCAGGATAAATCCATTAACTAGGGAATGAATCATACTTCATTTGCTCCTGCCTTGTTCCTACGGAAAAAAGGAGTCCTTGAATCAAGTTGTTATTCTTTGCTATCTGTGAGGTCTTGACGGATCGGATTACCAGAAGTATGATGAGGATCTTCCTCGTTCTTACTAGAACTGGATTTAATTCTGTTACATCTTCGTAGTCTACGAGTGACTTACTCGTTTTCTGAAATATCGGCAGGTGGAGGTGCTCTCTTCTGAGAAATCTGTTCGTTGCCACTCAAGAGATCAGCGCTCAAGGGTTCCACATAATTTTCAGAAGGATACAATATCTTTGTCCTTGCCTTTCCAAAATCCGTGGCAGTGTTTTGAGGACTGTCATCGCTTACGCCAGTGGACCTGATTAGTCGTTTGCAAGAACCAAGTCCCTTAGTGAGACTGTTTTCTTCTCGTCCATCTGAGTAACAGACACGCGCATACTAGGGGTTGACATCTAGTAGCTCTATTTGATTGTTTTCATTCAGTCGCCTATGTTTATTAGTAAAGTCATTTCCGGTTTCGAGAGCAAAAAAGATAGAGACGCCCCAGTTGAACTTTTGAAAACGGGGATAATTGTTCATAGAATTATGCGTTATAGATTGTGCTTAGCTACGTTCTGATTATGGCATGCAGGGCCTCTGAGAGTAATTGTTCCCAATTCTCTACAGTTAGCACTTTATCAGCAGCTGCGAATTCAACAGTTTTCCAGATTATTCCATTATGCCTATCGCTTGAAGGTTTTATGGCATTGCTCTACTTACGGCAAATGCTTGCTCTTGTAGGAATCTCCGTATGCTTTCAGGCATAAATGAAGCCATTCTGTCCGAAAAAATATACGCGGGTAGTCCAAAGACGGCAAAATTTGAGCAAAATGCTTCTATGACCGTTGTAGAGGATACATCTGTGCAGCGTATTACAAAAGAAAACCGTGAATATTCGTCAGTGTTTCTCAATATCTATTTGTTGTGAATTTTTGATGAAAGCAAACCATTACAATCCAATGACATTCTTTCGTAGGGTTGTGTGGCTCTTATTACCTTGCTGATATTAGGAGGGTATAACTTGGGTTTCCTTTCAGAGCATATATTACATGTGTTGGTAATCTCTTTCACATCTACTGAGCAGGGGAAATATTCTTCTGAGTTTACTCATGTGGACCATACGTGTAGTTGCTAGGTGATATAAGTCTTTATGTAATCTCTGTAAATCTTCTTTGCTAGCAGCCGAGCTGCATACAAGAGCGAGGGCATCCATATCTGCATTTTCTTTATCCAATCGGTATTTTATGACGAACGAGTAATGTAATAGTTTTCCAGATTATTCCACTATATCTCTCACACTGGCCTCTGCCTTGAGGATTATATGGCTTTGTTCTACTTACGGCTATTCCTTTCTCTTGTAGGAACCACTGTATACGTTTAAACATAAATGAAGCCTCTCTGTCCGAATAAAAACACACAGGTAGCCCGAAGACAGCAAAAAGTCCTTTTATGACCGTTGTTGAGGATATATCTGGGAAGACTATCGTGAAACAAAACTGCGAATATTTGTCAATTATTGTCAACATGTATTTGTTGCAAGTGTTTGACGAAAGCGGATCCTTAAACCCAATGCGATTATTTCGTTGGGTTGGGCAGATTTTATGATCTTGTTGATTTTAGTACAGTAGAAGCTGTGATTATTTTCAGCACAATTTTTACATGAGTTCTTAATCTCTTTAACGTTCTCTACTGAGTAGGAAAGATTTCTTATTTTCGTCGTGTAGATCATGCGTATAAAACTTGGGTGGCACAGCTTTCAATGTAATTTCTTTAATTCTTCTTTGCTAGCAGTCGAGCTACGTACACGAGAGAGGGCGTCCACAGTTGCGTTTTCCTTACTGGGGTGGTATGTTACGTAGGATGACTAACAAGAAAGCACCATAGCTCCATACTCCTCCTAGCTATATTCTGATTTTGGATTTTACTGGTCGTTTTCGTGACTGATTTTTCTTTTATCTGTAATTAGTTTAAAGTGTCGCCTGATCAAATATTGCCTCCATTTTCTCAGAGGTTAGGCAACACCATCGGCTTCTTTCTTTATTGATAATGCCTTCGTTCTGATTTAAACAGTATTCTGGAGGAAAGGATGGTGACGAAAAGGAAATTAATACTGAGCATCAGGAAGAGATAACTAAAGTTCCTTGGGCATGCAATGATGAAGGAGGGCTTGGAGAACCTGTTGCTAACAGGCCAGATAGAGGAAAAAAGAGACAGAGGAAAGCAACGGATAACATATTTGAAGGACCTGATCAGGTGGACGACGGAGCGAGGGTTGCATAGTTCAGCAGGAGAAAGCGTGCTAAGAGCCACCAGGGACAGGGAAATGTGGAAAGCCATGATCTCCTACATCCTGAAAGGACATGGTACATAAAAGAAGAAGAAGAAGAAGAAGAAGAAGAAGAAGAAGAAGAAGAGGAGGTGTGTATCCCTATTACGAGAGGTAGTGTATGGTCAGGCCTAGAAAAGGCTGATTTCGCTACGCCGCTCTTTAACACGTTAAAGGCTTTCTCTGCAATGAGAGATAAGGTGAAATTTGATATAGTTGTTAGAGGGTTGATTTCTTCTGAAAACGACAGTATCCAGTGGGCATAGTGTGCAAACATTCTTAGTAGTTTTATATTTTTACACCTAAAATAACATTTGTCCTGGTTAACCGTCACCTTGCATTATTTGAGATTTCTGTCACGTTCTGCTCGATTTTTCCAGCAAACATTATCGATGTAAGCATAGGTACCTTGCAGAATCTTTTTTATCTGGTCTATTATTTTTATTGATCTTCTTATTGAAGCTAGTTACCTCGTTAGTTACACCAAATGGTATTCTGCGAAAATGAAGTTTGCCGCTAGCCACGAAGGGCGTATATATCACAGGGCCTTATAGCTATCTGATGATAGGCATTTTTGACGTTCAGAGTACTGAATCGACTGTACTTGGCTATTTTTCTATCATCTTTTCTATTCTTAGCAGAAGATAGGCATCCAACAAAGTAAACTGGTTTGGGAATAGTCCATTACCTATTCACTTTTTTCTGTTTTCAGAAGAGACCAGGAAGGCAAATGACTTGATTCGATCATACATTCCTTCATCTTACGAGTAACTTTGGCTTGGAGAAATAATATATCCTCCTCCATATGTCGCATTGATTTAGTAGCTACCGGTTTACGGTTCTTAGATTGTTGAAAATGCTGAATACGGCATTCTCATGGCTGCTAGGCATAGACTTTATATGGTGGCTTCGAGTCTCCAAACGATGTTTCTACTAATGAATGTTGACGTATGAAGTTGTACCCTAATATTAGATTGCAACCTAAATCGTTAATTAGTAGGCATCTTACTTCTCGGTATAAAGTACCCCTTATTTTTAGGTCCACTAAACAGTATCCTAGTATTGGTATGGAAAGAGATGAGTTTGCTCTCTCAACTTTGTTTAGGCACCGGGTGGTTCTTCATGAATTTTCTTTCGCAATGTTTGCGTTAAGGAGGTTTTCTAGGCTCCCCATGTCAATCGATGCTTTTAGTAGCTGTTCGTTAGCCGTGCTCTCTGTTGTTGTTATTGTTGTTAATGCCGAACAAGATACCCTATCGCTTCTCTATTTACTTCAACAATCTTTAACCTAATGTACACGCTTTCCACATATGCGTAGCATTTGTCTCTTGTAGCAGGGCATAATGACCTTTCATGTCTTTTGGCTCCGCATAAAAAGATGTGCGTTTAATTGGAGCTGTTATTGGAGAGCCTAGTTTTTATACGATGAGGAGGTGTCAAAATAGGTGTAGAGATCTCTGATGTTATTGCAGTTGTATCGTACGTTTTATAATTTTCTTTTGCTGAATTTAGTCGTCTTGGCTGGTCATAGGACTGCTGTATCGTTAAGGGACTATTTTCGAGTATTCTTTGTCGGATATCCGTGGGAAGAAGCCCGTTTATGAAAGGTTCTCGTATCAATTCGGTTCGATATTGTTCCGCTGATACAGAAGAAAATGATCAGTTCTTACTTAGTTCTACTAAGGCTTGATAGGTTCCGTCAATTGAATCTGAGTTAGTTGACACCTCATAATCAGTAAGTGCCTAGAGACCATTTCCTTTCTCTTTTTTATATAGATCCTGTCCAGATTTTTTAAAGCTTCTTCGTAGAAAGATGTATCGGCAAAATATTCGAAAACTTGTGCTGAGACACATTTGGTGAGGTAGTGGAACTTATAAAATCTTTCGTTGCTGTAGGTGATTAAGAACTTTATGAAAGTTCTTCAGTGACGATATTCTGGTTTGGCGTCAGATGCGTAGATTTTTTTTTTTAATCATATCCCCCCGAGCAAGGCGGTAACGCCACTGATGTGCAGGGGGCTACGTAAGAGTGAAAAGGTTGGAAAAGAGAAAGCCGGAAACCACATCTTAAACAGGGAACAAGGGATGAGCCTCTACACCTGTTCAATAGACGTGGGTGGAGTGTGAACCGGGCGATGTCAATAATAAGTTACTCTGGACAGAATAGATTAACCATTATCAAAATGGTTAACAACCAGAGTTCAATAATTGTGGTAGAATTGTTAGGGACAATTAATATTGGCTTAAATGTTAAGTTTAATGAACTCGGTATTTAACCGAGCCTCCCCACAAAGATGAGATGTGGCACAAGGCTAATTCTATTGTAGGGCCTTCCAAGCGTGTAGGCTCAAGCAGAAATTTCCCGTAGACCCGGTTTGAGGTTGGATTGGGCTCTTGTCTGTTTAACACTAGATGAAATTCTACCCTTCGGCGGAGCCTCGTCTGGGTTCCTCCCCACCTGGAAGGAGAGAATTGACGAAGAGAGAGTTTCGGTGAACTCATATTCACCTGTCTTCCCACTGAAGCTGGATGTGGTACAAGCACAAATTTTACGTGGGAGATTCAAGCTCTTAAACTTGGGCAAAAAATTCCCATAAACACTACATACGGCAGGGTCGGGCTGTTGACTATTTTCCCCAGATGAAACTCTACCCTTCGACGGATACTCGGAAAGGATAAAAGATGTGTCTAATGCTAGGTTTATATCGTTATATAAAAAGGACTTGTTTTTTCGTAGTTTTTGAAAAATTAAAAACACAACACAATTTTAATACTAGCTAAATATTTTTTAATGACCCAGGATTACAGATTCCGTGGCTTTGAAAGGATAGAAAATATTTCCTTTTTTTTTTTTTTTTTAATCATTTCTCCCAAGCAAGGCGGGATTGCTACTACTGTGCAGGGAATTATAGTGAGTGAAAAGACTAGTTATAGTGCGTATTAAAGAAAGAATAAAAGTTGAATGAAATTCAAGAAGACAGAAGATGTCAACTGACGTTGCATTAAAACTAAGAGATTGTAGCTATCGGGGTAGCAAGTATACAAATAGGGGTTCCACGTGCAAGAAGTGCGAGTAAAGAAACTATTGGAGTAGAAGTGGGGGTTACATTTAACTATTTTACGGCAAAGAGGTGGGACCTAAATGTCAATCTAGTAGCCCGTTTAAAATCATGTAGTCACGGCATCAGCGAAAATAGTTCGACAGAGCAGTTACCATGAAAATATTGGTAGAAAAAGAAACGAGGGAGGCCACGTCAGGCCGCTGAGAAGGTGACTGAAGTCGAGATGTCAAGTCAGGACTGATCACATTGATTTCTTCGAGAACTATAAGATGAATAGTAGAATTACCCGACCACTTATGGTAACAGTATTACTATTCAATGCACGGATGAATGGTAGATTTATAAATGCGCAAGATGAATTCTGACGAGAAAAACCTCGACACAAAGACACAAATTTCCTAGCATTCGATGTAGTCGTTCCACTTCGAGGTTGATGAAAAATGTGAGGCCAAGACAATCTAGTGTGTTGCTTTCCAGATGAATAGCATCAGCCATGCTGATGGCGGACAGAGAACTTTCTCTATAATGTTTTGTTTTGGCGGCATTAAAATTTACAAGCCATTTCCTGCCAAAGTTAACACTTGAAGGTCCGTTTCAAGAGCAGCAGACAGGTTTACTTAGTCATCGTTAGCAGATTTTCTATTGAAACGAATGTAAACGGTAGGGTCATATGCAAAGATGCTTACTTGGGGACTGATGACATCAGAAAGATCATTGATGAAGATCAGAAACAGTGTAGGACATAGGATGGAGCCGTGAGGGACTCAACTATTGAGACGGGTGTAAATGGTGGTGTCGTATGCATAGGTGCATACTTGGAAACCTATGAGACCAGGAAGATCATTGATGGAGATAAAAAAAACTGTATGACCTAGAAAATAGCGTTAAAGAACACCCGCGTTCGTGTGAAATGATCTGGAATGGCCTTCATTTCACGATTTGAAAGAAACAATCGGATCAAACTAAACAATCCTCCAGTTATATGACAACCCTGGAGCTTTCGCAGAATATCAGCATGCCAAACCCTGTCAAATGCTTTCACAGCACGTGCTTCACAATAATTATCAGGGGCCTAGTATACATATTCAGTGATGGCCGTTAGCACATCAGCAGTAGACCAGGCAAAGCAAAAGCCATATTGTCTGTTACAGAGTAGGTCGCGAGGGATGAGATGCTGAACCACTTCAGCATTGATTCGGGCATTCAGTCAGTCAGTTAAATGCCATACGTGATACACGCTTTGGGCGATCATGTCTTGAAAGAGACATGACTGACTGGGAAGAAGATTATCCCGCAGTAGGTTGCCATTGCTTTCTGCGATAGACTAGTTGCCAGTCAAGGCTATAGAACATAATCTGTCCTGTTATTTAACCCATAACTGGAGGGAAGAGACGGATTAATACCTTTCCCAATGGTATTTGCGCGCAAGTGAATGCGAAGAATTCAACTGGAATTCGAACTCAGCTCCCCGATTTGTCGTTCCCAGTGGATATCCATTGCACCACAACCCGCATCCAGGGTCTTCAATACTTTGCCGAGAAGCGGTAAGAGGCCAAAAGAGCGATAGTTAGAGAGGTCACAGGGTTCAACAGAGTTCATAAAAACAAGAACTACAAATGAAAACTTTTAACAAGCAGGAAAGCAGGAAGCAGGGAAACTATAGTTGTCGAGTTTGGAGAGGACTAGAATCAGTTCAGGGGACATATCTTTAGGACATTGGCTGGGATTCCATCAACTTCGCTTGCCTTATGGGAGTCTAATTTAGAAATGATGTCTCCATAGACGGGGTTATGCTTATATTACACAGTTGAGCCTTTGTTCTAGGTGGAAAATCTGGTGCGGATATACCAAACGAGTCAACTGTGGAGTTGAAAGGGAATTTGTGGGCAAAAAATTCAACCTTGTCTGCTGTAGATGAATTGATTGAATAGAGAAAAGATTAAGATTTTGCTGTTATTCAGTACACTATTGCAGAGCCAATTTTTCTCTTTTTGCTTTCCCATATTTCCGATCCTATCCTCGTACGAAACAATTTTGCCAATAAAAGGAAGTGGATTTTCATCAATTTTCTTTTAAAAAATAATGTTTTTAGCATCGTTACTAACTACCTGATGTAGACATTGTTCTTTCAATGTCGAAACAAAATGTACACTTTTGTAGTAGACTGTAGTTAGTACATGTTCTAAAGTATAATTTATAATATATATATAGCATGGTTACTTGCCACATACTATATATATTGACTGGTTATGTTGATTGGTTCACAATTGTATCCCAGTCACACTCTTTATTTCATTTAAGAGTGACAGTGTTTTTCTGTCTCAGGTCTCGCAAACTATCTCTGTGTAAACAGCGTGAATATTTGCTGAAATTTGCTGTCATTGACCTCTAGTACTTTTTCCCTTTCACACTATACTTTTTATTTTCTTTCTTCCCTTCCCGTCATTCATTCCATCATTTTTTTTTAAATTTAAGTTAGTATCCCTATGATGCCTGAAGAGCGGGAGCGAAACCAGTTGCTTTGTTTTTAACATGCCTTATAGTGTTCAGCTTTACACTTTCACATCTATTATTAAGTTCTGTATATATATATATATATATATATATATATATATAATAATGAATTGTATTAATGTTTATATATATATATATATATATATATATATATATATATATATATATATATTAATGAATTGTACTAATGTTTACCGATAATATTTTTTCAGTGTTTTTACTGATAAAATGTATTTTGGCAAGCAGGTTTGTTATCGCACATTACTCGACATCAGAGTGGAGCGTTGATAAGCACAAAGTGCTTGTCACTTTATCTGAGCAGGTTCATGACGACTTCGAAGTTTCGTGAGGATATCGTTCTCACTCGTCAAGGCTGGTTGCGGCTTCGAAGTCGGCATGAACCTGCTCAGTTACAGTGACTAATGCTTTGGGCTTATATATATATATGTATATATATATATAAATTCTGTACTCATGAATTTGCGTGTGTTGAAGGTGTACGTGTGTGTGTGTATGTATGTGTGTGCGCACGCGCATTTTTCAGGTCCAATAGTTCTTAATACCCTTTCTAGAGTTCATGGTGTTTTCATTTCTAACCGTTTGATTGAAGTCGTGGGGAAAGTCAAAATAGTACGCTTTATATATTTTATTTTATTAAATTAAGTTTAATAAACTATAAAGCTACAAGATTAGCCAAAGCAGGGTGATAATGGACATTGTGACTAGTTTTGTAACAATTGGAAGACCAGATTAACCGTTCCACTAGATGAAAACCTCTAACTCTGATCAGTTTATACATTTAATGACTTCTAAAGATTATGGTTTGATAGAAATATGAGTAGCCCCTAGTTGTGAAGAAAATAGTTTGATCTGTATTTGGCAGGACTAGTGGTCGTCTGACTTACGAACTTTTGTTTCTGTTAATATTACTGCTTTTTAAGGTATAATGCCATTAAAAGGTCCTGTACGATGACTCTGATAGTTACTATGCTCTTCCAACTAAATCCAGAGATCAGTATTCGAGCCGGGGTAACTTGCACGATTCGAGTGCTGATTTTTAAAACCGACAGGGTTTCTTCATATGAAAAATTAATATACCTGTTTTGAAAAATATGGCTGCTTCGACACTTGCTACAATTGTAATCAAATGATCTGCGTGACTACTGTAATGATTCAGTCCTAAACTGAACTGTTAGACACTCTCATACGTCGATCTCGACTTATAGACTCAACATGTATACTAGAAAGAAAGAGAGAGAGAGAGAAACATTGAGTAAGAAAGGGAGAATTGATCGTATTTCATAGTTACTATGCTTTACCCCATAGTCCAGGGATCAGTATTCGATCCCATAATTCAAACAGCGGGCGCAGAATATTATCGATGAGAAACCTGGGACAAGAAGGCAATTGCTAGGTGTCTCCAGGTGTTCGATTGGAACACTCTACAAGTTGGTACATGGGGAAATTCGGTACAAGTCATGCGTAATGACGAAAAGCTTGTTCATGTCGACGCACACAGACAAAAGCAATTGTTGCTCTGAGCAAAATGATTACTGGACATCATCTAGAAGAACCTGGCGTATTTTGACCAAAATCAGAAAGAGAACAGAAGAAATTACAAGTGGTGTGCAGTCATTCTGATGTTCCCGCTTTAGACACTTCAAGTTTCTATGAAGATTTTAGGGATTTTGAGCAGACAAGGATACGCTATGCAACACCACTTCTTTCAACTGGGCCTTCATTTGAACACTGCTGGTTATAAAGTGGAATTAGAAACATCTGTAAAGCCCTTGATAGACATTGCATATGATGGAAGACCGTATGTGTTTCAGTTAAGACTTATAATGTACGAATACTGATAATAGACTGATGATGTCCGAACGCCATTAATGCTTTTTGCATTGGTTTTCTAATCTTTCCGAACTTTGTGCCCAAACGACTTCCCAAAAAAGTGCGCAATCTCAACATCGTTTTGCTTCACGATTATCACAACAATTACAGCGTGTAGTTTCATCTGATATAGGAGCTAATAGTTCACCATCGATGCTCTAAAAAGATTAAAATCATTTACTAATTCACACATAACTGCAAGCCAACAATCACATACCTTACGAACTATATGAACGTATTTTTAGATACAAATTACCCTTACCCACAGTTGATATTACTCTCTAATATATATATATATATGTATAATTAAAATGAAAGATGATCCCACATATATTTCTAATAATGATTAGATTTAATAGGCTGGTCAATAATATCTGAAAAATAAAAAGCCAGAATAAAGTAATATTAGCAATAAGATTGATGATATTTATTATATATTAAAATTTTGGCTAAATTGAAGTACGAAGAGAAAGATTTTAAAAACGGAGTTTAAAATTTTTCTATAGTAATAAATGCCATATATATATATATATATATATATATATATATATATATATATATACCTCCTGTCACGGTCATGGAGAGAGAAAATAGTGGGGCAGCGTCGGCTCAGTTCATTCTCTTTACTACCAGTTATTAAACTGTATAATCATCCATGAATACTCTTGCCGCGTGTTTACTCTTTAACAGTTCCTTAATTTATTATTTTGAGGAAATATTTACGTCGTCGAGTAGTAAAGATTATATATATATATCTTTTCTATTATTATACTGATCGTTTTATATATATATATATATATATATATATATATAGCTTTTTATCTTTCATTTATTTTATTACAAATGTAGCAGCTATAGCAAATGTGCGTTGTAGTGCAGTGAATATCAGCTCGGATTGAAAAATCGGAGGGCCGAGTTCAAAATCCAACTGAATTCGTTGCATTCATTTATTCTCAAATATCTTTGGGAAAGGTAATAATCTGTTTCTATCTATGGGTTAAAACTAGTCTACAGCAGAAAATAATGGCAACCTACTGTAGTGAAATATTCTGTCCTGTCAGTCAAGATTCTTTCGAGACATGATCGCTCAAGCGTGTATCACGTATAGCACTTAACTGATGTTCGAGTAAAGTTACTACACTAAATATAACAATTATTATGGGGACAGAGACCTCCGTTCCATATTGATTGCTGTATTTACTCCATTAAATAGACAAGAAAATGTTACCGATTATTATTGAACAGAAACGGTTTATCATAAACTAATAAGAAAAGCAAAGAATAATGCACATGGGGATGATTAAGGGAGGAAAGAAGAAAATGAAGTCGAGGAAGAAATAGAAAAAGAATGAAAGAAAAGCAAAAAAAAAAAAAGAATCAAAGAAATGTAAAAATTAATAATGAAAAGGCAAAGGAAAAAAGAATCAATAAAAACAAGTGGGAATCAATAAAGAATAAGGGTGTTCAAAAAGGACGAAGAATAATGACTAAAAGAATGAGATAAGCTCAACACTAAAATGCACAACACGACGAGACCAGAAAGTCACGTACAGGAAGACGTAAATTGACCAGAATCAAAACACTGTAAAAACTGTGAACAAAGCAATATCGTTCTAGCAGACAGCCAGAACAACCTTAATATTGACTGCATGTATATTTTATGTTGCAAGAAATCTGATTGCCAGTTTAAAATCATAGACAAACGTAGAAATACAGAATATAACCGAATTTTTGAATTACAAAAGTAAACACATCAACAGAAACTCACTATACAATTGCGTCTGTGTATAGTAAAGATATAACGAGCAGGAAGTCGGTATCGGTCTGGACTAGTACGTATATCGATGGACAGTAGCAAAGAATGTTCTACATTTTTAAATTATGATTTAAATGATAGACAGTGATACGTGGATTTGATTAACCAAAGTCTATAGTCCATGAATTTGTCGATGAGAAGTCCATGAGCCATTTCGTTATATCTCATATCAGTCAGTTAAGTGCCATACGTGATACACGCTTGGGCGATCATGTCTCGAAAGAGACATGACTGACTGGGCAGAAGATTATCCCGCAGTAGGTTGCCATTGCTTTCTGCGGTAGACTGGTTGCCGACCAAGGCTATAGAACCCAATCTGTCCTGTTATTTAACCCATAACTGGAAAGAATAGACGGATTAATACCTTTCCCAAGGGTATTTGCGCGTAAGTAAATGCAATGAATTCAGCTGGAATTCGAACTCGGCTCCCCGATTTCTCGTTCCGAGCCGATATCCAATGCGCCACAACACACATCTTATATCAAATGACTGAAAAAAAAAGGCTCCAGCGTATAGACATTTCTTTTCAACTTTCAAAATGTTACAGGGAAGTTGATGAGGATTTTTCGGGGTACAAGGCCACGGATAATGAGATTTGAGTCTGTAACCCTGTTGGGTAAAAGATGATGTGAAAGCATCAATACTCACCCACTCTCAAAAGTTCAAAGTTTAACAATCAGCAAAGAAACTGATGTTGACTATGATCTAAGTTTCAAAAGATCTGCTGAGCGGAGACTTCATACTTTATTGTTTGGCTGATCTAACAATGTACACGCTTGGGCGATCATGTCTTTTTTGATCCACGCAGAAGATTTTACAGCAGTAGGTCGCAATTTATTTTTACGGTAGACTGGTCGCCAACCAAGGCTATAGAACCAAATCTATTCTGCTATTCGACCCATAGCTGGAGGGAGAATAGATGGATTAATACCTTTTACAATGGTATTTACATTTAAATGAGGGCAACGAATTCAACAGAATTTCGAACTCGGTTTTTCCATTATCTCATTCCCAGCTAATATCCATTGCCCCACAAGGTACACGGTCAAATAGTGTAATAAAATACGGTAAGCGACCGTTCATACATTTTTGGGATATTATTACCATATTATTATTATTATTATTATTATTATTATTATTACAGAATTTAGAATAAAGCATGATTTAAGAAAAGAAAAAGCAATATTTAACAATATTTCAGTATTATTTATGTCTTCTTCAAGTTGTGTTTAAAAATTGCATACAAGTATAAAAAAAATAATTTAAAAACTCCGGTACTTTGTAAAAACGTCGATTGTCTTGAGAAAAAAACGTTTGTTCTAAAAAAAACAAGGAATATGTTCGTCTAAAGAGATCAGGACGTTTGCTTAAATAACGCTACATCACGGACAACCAGCGCGGTCAAAAAGTGACTCCATCATATTTACAGTGTTGTTCTAACTTCAAAACTAACGGTGCAAAAATTAGGTTTTCTTACTTGACTATCTTCGAAGAGGTGAAAAAGCTGCATCTATTACACTTAAAAAGAAAACTCAGGTAACAGAAGACAAGGTGTAAAAATTGGAATAATAACGAAGAGCAAAGAAACAACATTCCTAAAGTGATTGACACTAACAATACGAGGCAGTTATATAACAGGTTAACAGTACGTCTGTTTGGCTCGATAATTTCTCATTGGCTGCTGACCTTTAATCTCTTGTCATTTCGGCTAATTTTAACGGCTCAAGCCTAAACTGCTCTCTCTTAATCGCCTCAGAGAACCTTTTTAGCTTCTCATCGGTATATTCTAATGATAAACTCCAGGATAGAGGCTCATTGCGCTTTCTCAGTCCAACCTTTTCCACTGATATGAATCTGAACCATTATATCAAATCAGTTATAAAATCTTATGCTTGAAATTTGGTTCACTGTGTCATGCTAGATAATTTTTCTCAACCCTGTCTGTCTTGTGGATTTAAAATCTGCCATTCGCCCGTGCATTCAATATTGTTGCCACATCCAAAAAAAGAGAATCTGCAATGACGTCGGTCCAGACTAGGCATCTCGGCTTCCATTAAATTCCCACTGTCGTAATGTAAATTCCCTGGACTGTTTTCGTTAATAAGATTTTCTCAGTTCCTCTCATCCTCCTTAACACCACCCCTTTGCGTCTTAGTGGGTTTATCATCTTACTTAAGGTGAATTGATTACAGAATATCAGAAATTTCCACCAAAAATTGTTGAATATAAAGCGAAAGATGAAACCGTAAGTTCTATACTAACAGTTTCTTCTCTTGCTCTTCTCGCCTTTGGATCTATCTTCAGACTGCAATCTTCTAAAATTGTCTTTTGAATCCTATTTGTTTTATTGTCTTTTACATTAAGGTTATTCAGTTTCCTCTCATTAACACTTACTCTTGAGTCTTAGTGGCTTTATCCCCTTTGCTTTGGTTGAAATAATTAAAGAATATCAGAACCTTCCACCGAAAACTGTTGAATATAATACACTAGATATAGCACTATGTTCTATTTTAACATTTTCTTTTATTGTACTTCTCGCCTGTGGACGTATCGTCATGCTTCAATCTTCAAAACATTTATGTCACGTCAAGCTTATTCATCTTTATTTTTATAATCCTTTTCGTCTTATCGTCTTTTCTCATTAGTAATATTTTTTTCAGTTTTTCTCACTATCATTAACTCCCTTGACTCTTAGTGGCCTTATCGCCTTAATTGGGGTGAAATTATTAAAATATATCGGAACTTTCCACCCAAAGCTGTTGAATGTAACGCTGACACATGTTCTGACTCCCGGACAATGTTGCTAATACTTTTACGAAGAAATTGATGAAGTTAGAGGCGTAAGGAATTTAAACAATTCCGTCTAACTACATCGGCGCTAAACTTGATGGAAATACAGAATAGAGAAGAGGAGATTTGATACGACTTTTAAGAACCTGTAAGTGATAGTAAAATCAAAAAAGATTGAAAAAAAACGTGATAACTATCTGAATCTTAGCACAAATAAGTATAGAATATGAAAAAAGAGGAGTGTGTTTCTAATAATTGTAAGACTTATGGGAAAATCTTACAAAATAATTTAAAGATTGTGGCGCACCCATCTCTCAAGAAGAGATATGAAGTGTGATGTGTGAACTCGAACACTGCCCGCAACTGGCAGAGATGTACACGCTCCAAATTATGAAAAAAAAAATAACACAAAACACAAATTAAAAGGCATAGTTATAAAATTCAGTCAGTTAAGTGCCATACGTGATACATGCTTGGACGATCATGAATCGAAAAAGACATGGCTGACTGGGCAGAAGATTATCCCGTACTAGGTTGCCATTGCTTTCTGCTGTAGACTGGTTGCCAACCAAGACTATAGAAGCCAATATGTCCTATTATTTAACCCATAACTGGATGGAAGTGACCGATTAATATCTTTCCCAAGGGTATTTGCGCGTAAGTGAATACAAGGAATTCAACTGGAATTCGAATTCGGTTCCCCGATTTTCTCGTTCCGAGCCGATATCCACTGCACCACAACGCACATCCAAGTTATAGAATTAGAAAACAGAAAAGAAAAAGCCGAATAAAAACCTCATTAGTTAAATGATCTTTAGGCTTTAGGTTCTCGTTCGTTTGAAACGAGGCACTTTGCCAGGGCAGGATATATAATTGATGCTCTGTATGTGCGCAGGTAAACACAGGTGGGCAATAGATCATTTATACGCATAATTACCATCCGTCACATCTTCCACACATAAACACACATACACATGTGTGCTTGCGTGTCTTTAAGTTTTCGGTCCAACTAGGAAGCCCTTTCAAAAAAAAAAAAAAAGTAATTTAGTATTTGGTTAGGTAGTAAGAGTGTCGGGTCAAAAACCTTCCTGTACTACTCGTATTTTAAGCTTAACAAATCTTCTTCTTCTTCTTCTTCTTCTTCTTCTTCTTCTTCTTCTTCTTCTTCTTCTTCTTCTTCTTCTATGTACCGTGTTCTTTCAGAACGTGGGCGATCATGGCTTTCCACGTCTCCCTATCTCTGGCGGCTCTTAGCACGCTTTCGCCTGTAACATCTCGCAACCCCATTCTGTCATCCACCTGCTCAGGCCCTTCAAATATGTTATCCGCTGCTTTCCTCTGTTTCTTTTCTGGCCTGTTAGTATAAAGTTCTCCAAGCCCTCCTTCCTCATTGCATGTCCAAGGAACTTCACTTGTCTCTTCCTGATGCTCAATATTAATTTCCTTTTCTTTTCCATTCTTTCCAACACCTCATTATTGCACATATGCTCGGTCCATGATATCCGCAGCATCCTTCTGTAGAACCACATTTCAGATGCTTGAAGTTTTTTCTTTATCTTTGTTGATATTGTCCAGCATTCACTGCCATATTGAAGAACTGACATCACATAGCAATCCAGTACGCTTTTCTTTGTTTCTAGTGAAATTTTCCTGTGTCTTAATACTTTCCTCAGCTTCTGGAACACATCCTTCGCCATGCCAATTCGCCTTCGGTTATCTGTGTCGCACTTTCCGTCTTCTGTTAGAACATTTCCCAGGTATTTAAATTTTTGTACCTGCTTGAGTTTAATATCCCCCACCTTTATTTGGCATCTTGGGTTGCTTTTTTTGTTGACAAAGCCATATTTTATGTCATTCATTATCTTAAAATCCCAAATGAACTTTAGCTCACGATTAAATGAATACTGCATTGACCTTTTAAAATAACAAAAACTATTGATTATTTTTGGACGGCACGAGTAAATTTGTAATAATAATAATAATAATAATAATAATAATAGTTGCGGGAAATCCTGTTAAATATACATGTCTTCTGATAGATGTTGCAGCCCCAGCCGACAAAACACATCTTTGAAAACGTTTGAGAAAGCAAGTATAAAGATGGAATTGAGATAGATTTGGCATCTGAAAGCTACAAAGATTACCTGTTGTCATTGGGGCTTTGGGGACGATATCAAAAGAGCAAACAAATATGTGGAAGAAATTCCTGGAAGCTCTAAAATATATGAATTGTAGAAAATCATTCTCATGGGTACTTTTCACATCTTGCTTAGATTTCTCGATATGCAATGGCCACAAATACATTTGTTTTTCTTTCTTCATTTATACAAAAAAGGCTTCTCTTCAAGTCTCTAGTTGAGACTTGAAAGCAACCCATAGTACACAAAGCAGAGGCAAAATAATAATAATAATAATAATAATAATAATAATAAGACACTGTGCCCCACAAAAACCAGGAAATTTTAGTTTTACTGTATGATGAAAAACAATTAACTAACATAAAAATTTAATTTTGTTTTAATTTGAACACCACATTTAACATTTGTGTTTTTATTGTAAGCTTCTGAATTTCTGTACTTTGCTTTTGTTTCAAATAAATGTAACCAAAATTCTAACAATAAACTGTACCAGGTTTCATGTTTTTCTTTTTTGTGGGGAATTCTGTAATAATAATAATAATAATAATAATAATAATAATAATAATAATAATGGTAAATTTCAAGGCCAAATGGCTAAATGTTATATATTAACTTAGTATTCAACCCTTGCCCGACTAGGTGTTGCTTCTGTAGTAAGCAGATCTTTACGGGGTCAATTTGTTAGCCTCACACCCGAAACAGTTTCGAATTCATAATTATCCTTCTTCTAGATTGGTTGCCAACCAAAGCTAAAGAATCCAGTCGACTCTGCTATTAATCCCTTGATGAGAGGAGGGCGGAAAAGAGACGGATTCATCCCAGAGTATTTTGTGAATGCGAAATCAATGAATGAAGCTCGAATTTGGACTCGACGTGCCAATCACATTTTTCTACGACGCAACGAGCACTTGAAAACGAAATTATTATAATTGCATTTATAAAAAATAGCAAAAAATCATTCTTAATCTATCTAAAATTATTTATAAATAGGACGTTGTCTGTGTGTGTATGTGTCTGTGTGTGTGTGTCCGTTACCTATAGACTCCAAAACGGCTGAACCGATTTTCTTGAAAATTTAAACAGTTGTACTATAAGCGTCTGCTAGTGTTCTTAGTTAGGTTTTGTGTCGAGGTACCCCTGATAAATATCGAAAATCGATAATCGAAAAAATCGGGTTATAGAAGGAGTTGTCCGATTTTAATCAAATTTGATACACTCATAGACAAAGATATAAGAAACGATATTCAGAAGTTTCAAGGTTACAGTTCTTACAATAGTGCAGAAAATCGATAATATATATATATATATATATATATATAAGGCAAGATGCTTGTGTGTGTGTCTGTTTATCTGTCTGTATGTCCTATATACAAATCCACAATTTTTATCTGATTCTCACCAAACTTTACACAAATATTGTTTAGGCTGAGTCTGAGCTCCAGGACCATGGATTAGTTTTAAAGCTTTCATTACACCCGAGCAACGCCGGGCTATACTGCTGGTAGAGATATATACAAAGTTTAACTTAATGTGACAGAACGCCCAAAAGAGTCATATACTGGTGAGACGAATCTATTTCACCAATTTCTTTTTCTTCAAAAATTAGTCTAATAGTATTTATTTAAAATGACTGAATTCATCGATAATGTTTGTTGACTTTGTGAACTTTTATTTCAATGTAAGTTCTAATAACCATCCGAGCAACTGCGATAGACTTTCCCGTTCACTTCGATGTGAGAGGGTCCAACACTTCAGTGGATAACCGAACTGCTAAACTATCCACAAAGATGTATAGCTCATAGTTGTAAAGATTTGTGTAAAATCAGGCACATTTCTAAAAAGAATTAATATAAAAAAATGGTGCGCAGTGTGCCAAGAAATCTCTGAACATCCATCCTTATGATTTTTTTATCACAGATTTTAACGCCTACCTTATAATTATGTACAAGGCAATGGTTAGTTTATGAATTTAAACATGACAACTTCCGTCATGACAAAGTTTGAATTCCGTCTTCTAGATTAGTTGCAATCCAAGACTAGAGAGCCGAGTAATCGAAAGAATATGGATTCTTAATGTTTTTTCAAAGATTAGCCCATTATCAAGAAAGAAAGTTAAACGAAAGTTGAATTCGGTTCGTCGATCGATTCCACTTTTACCACATTTCAGATAGATAGATAGATAGATATATGTGTGTGTGTGTGTGTGTGTGTGTGTGTGTGTGTGTGTGTGTGTGTGTGTGTGTGTGTGTGTAAACTGAGATCAAATATAGATCAAATACGGATCGGAATCCGACAGAATGACAAAATAAAGAACAAATAGGAAATGTTTATAAATCTAACATGTTTCGCTTTTTTAAAGGAAATGTGATATAAAAAAATCTATTATTTTTTATTCTTGTCATGTTTGATTTTTATTGTTTAGCAGACGTCACGTGCATTTGACTTGTCAACCAGAATTCAAAGTATAATTTATGTTTCGTCTTCTTCTATGTGCCTTGTCTCTTAAGGACGTAGGCGATCATGGCTTTTCACGTTTCCCTATCCTTGGTGGCTCTGAGCACGCCTTCTCCTGTTACACCATGCAATCCTCGTTCCGTCATCCACCCCTCGTTCCGTCATCCACCTGATTAGGTCCTTCAAATATGTTATCCGTTGCTTTCCTCTGTTTCTTTATCCCTCTATCTGGCCTGTTAGTATCAGGTTCTCCAAGCCCACCTTCCTCGTTGCGCGTCCCAGGAACTTCAGCTGTCTCTTTCTTGTGCTCAGTATTAATTTCCTTTTTGTTTCCATCATTTCCAACACCTCATCATTGCTCACATGCTCGATCTATGATATTCGCAGCATCCATCTGTAGAACCACATTTCAGTTGCTTCAAGTTTTTTCTTCATCTTTGATGGTATTATTGAACATTCACTGCCATATTGAAGAACGGACAGCACGTAGCAATCCAGTACTTTCTTCCTAGTTTCTAGCGAAATTGTCCTATTTCTTAATACCTTACTCAACTTCTGGAATGCTTCCTTCGCCATGCCAATTCGCCTTCGGATTTCTGTGTCGCACTTTCCGTCTTCTGTTATCACGCTTCCCAGGTATCTAAATTTTTGTACCTGCTTGATTCTGGTATCCTTGACCTGTATTTGGCATTTTGGGCTGCCCTTTTTACTGATGACCATGCATTCGGTTTTCGTGCAGTTTATGTCCAGTCCTTTCTTGTTACTTTCTTCTGCTACCTTCTGTAGGGTGTCTTGTAGTTTCCTTTCTGTGTCTGCTATCAGCACTGTATCATCTGCGTACCTTAGGTTGTTTAAATTGTGGCTTCCGATTACGAATCCAGGCATAACTTCTAGGGTCCTCAAAATATTCTCGCTGTAAAAAACACATCCCTGTCTTACGCCCCTTTCTATCTTTGTATATCTACCCAATTCATTACCTGTCCGTATGCAAGTGGTTTGCTGCTAGTAAATGTATCATAATTCCAGTTGGCTATGCGGGATTCGCATCGTAATGTTCATGCTTAGAGGTTGTCCACATGGTTGATTGGGTTTTTTCTTTATTTCAGCACGGCAGATTATTACGGCAGATTCTTTGAGAATATATATATATATATATATATATATATATATATATATATATATATATATATATATATAGGGAAAGAGAGAGAAATCAAAAATGTCCCAAGCACTCATCTTTCGACTTCAAGTTTCGCTGATACACCCCTCGCTAGGTCAAGAAAAGTTCGCTGAAAAAAATGTCTTCTTCGTACCATTAACATATATATATATATATATATATATATATATATATATATATATGTATATATATATATCCCAACATTCCAAATGTTTTAGTAGGCGACTTGGTTTTTTGTCTTTTTTATGAATAGTGTAATTCTCGCTCACCGGCATGTGCACCCGAAAAATCTTAATAAATGTAACGTGTTTTCCGGCAAGGTACGAACCTGCGTCCCTCTTTGTAGGAAAGAACGACCATCTGATCAGGTGATCTTTAGACCACTCGTTCAAAGAGCGCATCACATCTTAATATTCAATTCCCCTTTTAAAGTATGCAGATCCGCCTGTCTAGGTCCTCTCGATAGCCCATATCTTCTCAAAGTAATTTTAAAAGAATCAATGACTTTTTCATCCGCCATTATTTTTTACCACTTAAAAGGGTTTATTTGATTTGTTTTTGTTTTTTTTGTTTTTTTTGTTTTTTTTTTTTGTGGATACTCATCTTTTTGTAGACACCTTTTTTAAGTGTCAACCACGCCCAGTGGCCAACGCATCTGAGAACTGCTGAAAGATTCTCGTTTTGATTTGGGCTTGAAGTCACTCCTATTGTTTCTTATATTAACTTGAAACGTATGTTTTTCCCCTATTTTTCTGCACGTTCTTCGTTTCTATTCTTTCTTTTTTTTACCTCTTCTTCCCGTCTTTCATCTTTAAATCAGAAACTCGTCCCTTGCCCGTCAACAGATGCCAGCGGGTTTTGTTTAGTTTGGCCGAGTATCAATCTGAACATTTCATTACCAGGCCATATATGTTTCTGCAACTGCCAACACTTCAAACAATTCATATCGCCATAATATCATATGTATTAATACTTGAGTATCTATCACCAGAGTCAGCAAGAGATTTTTTTAATCATTTCACCCCAAGCAAGGCATTCCACTGCCACTATTGCGCATGGGGCTACATAGGGGAAGGTAAAGAGGAGGAGTGGTTAGATGTAGGAAATGTCAGAAGGAAGGTGATAGATGGGTAAGGATACCGAGGATGAGGGTTGGGCAGATGGGAAGAGTGTTTGAAAGAATGGAAGCGAGTTAGTGTGTTAGAAGGTGTCTATTGACCTTACATTTAAACTCCTGGAGATTGTAGCCGTCGGGGAAGCAATCATGTGGAAGGGAATTCCACAGTCGGGAAGTGCGGGAAAAGAAACTGTTGGAGTAGAAGTTGCGGTTGCATTTTATCGGTTTCACTGCAAAAGGGTGGGATCTAGTTGCTAATCTATTTTCTCGTGCAAATTCGTATCTAGGGGGCAGCAGTGATCCAAGTTCATTGGAGCAGAAGCCGTGAAAGTATTTATAGAAGAGACACAGGGAAGTCACGTCGCGCCGGTAAGAGAGAGACTGCAGGCGGTCTGCCAAGTTGGTATCGATCACATTACAGACCCTCCGCTGTACCTTGTCGAGAAGCCCGAGGAGAATAGCAGGGGCACCCGACCAGATATGGCAGCAGTATTCAATGTACGGGCGGATGGTAGATTTATATATGTGCAAGATAGATTCAGACGGAAAAAAAACTTCCGGGCCCTGCACGGAGAACCGACTTTCATAGTAGCGGATTTAGCAATGGATTCGATATAGTCATTCCATTTGAGGTCCGCTGTAAGTGTGAGACCAAGGAGGCGTAGTGTTTTACTCTCTGGGAGGCAAGCCTGGTCCATAACCCATTTTAACATAATTCATAATATGATATATATACTATATTGATTGATTCGTTTTCTACGACTTATCAACTCTTTGAAGTTTATTTAAAGCAAGAAAATAGGTTCAGATTATAAATTTGTTGATGGGGTGGAGGTGATAATAATCTTTTTCTGATACAATTCTTACTAATTAACCTATTGCTAGGAGAAAAGAGGTAGCTTCATACTTTCCCCAAGAGTCTATGATGAACCCAACAACTGAAACTTGGATATCCGACTAACAATTCCGAGTCGTTATCCGTTACACCACCCTCACATCAATGCTTACGGCACCTGGCATTCCCATACGTTAACCCATCAGGGTACTGACCAGACTCAACGTTGCTTAACTTCAGTGTTACAACGTGATTTGGCTGTAATTCATATTAGATGAGTAACTTGAAGAATAATATGAAAAAGATTCTATGCTACGCGTTCCGATATTCGAAAGAATTTCTTTGTACTAATAATATTTTCACTAATGGAATCATATTGAAGGGAACGAAATACAACAAACTCTCGTTAGATACACGAGAAACGCAGGTAGAGCAGGGATATTTAAATTGAAATTTTTGGACGTCTTCGGGCGCCAATGCACCAATGAAGACCGAGCCAATGAAAATCGAGCGGATAAATATTGAACCAATGAAAATCGAGTCTCTGAATATCGGACCAATGAAAATCGAGTCTGAATATCGGTCCAATGAATACCAAACTTACTTCAGACGTGATATTTTTATAATCTAGCTTTTTGCCAACCATTCCAACTGAAGGTGAGTGTTTAGTGCTATATTGTCAAAGTGTCTTATCCATTCAGGTCATAGGCTATCATGGCTTCTTTGGTTTAATATCTCTAAAATGTATTTGCTCTTATTGTTCTAGAGAAAGAGAGAGGAAAGTTTCCCTCATTGACTTCTCCATGGTTATAAATTCTGAATCCGCCTTCTGATTTCTAATTATTGCTAGACACCCAAGTCTGCCGTGAAATTTAAATTTAAATCATAGTTGGGGCAAAAATTAATTCATGCCTTTTTTAAGACAAATTAACTGCAAGAGCCTCGAATGTAATTTGAACTTAGACCATTAGATTCCTTTTTCGCGTCGAGAAACGTTACGCCATTTATATACTGCCTACTTTATATTGTGTGAGCAAAAAAATCAGCGAAAAGATAGTTATTCCTAAAAATTTATTCACTCTCTAGGTTTAAAAGTGGATCGCTGAGAACCTTTGCCCACATCTAATATATGTGTATGCGTGTAGACTCCCTATGCAGCGGATCAAGTAGATGTTTATAGGTTGGAGTTGCTAGCCCAACACCCAAACTGGTTTGAATCTTAAGTTGTCCTTCTAAACAGTTGGGCTAGGTTGATTTGCTATTTAACACATTTCTAGTTTGTGGGGAGAAGAGATGGATTCATAATTTCTCAAATATATATGGGCTCGGCTGGAATTTGAATTCAGTACAATAGTCAAAGTTTCTGCGCCGGTAACCACTACACTACGCGTAAATTACATCTAATATATAGTGAATTCAGGTAATCAAACCAAACTTTCACCCTTCTATCTATTACTGGAATGCATTTCCTTGCTGATTAAATCACTTTATTTTATCTATGGGAATATGCAATGCTTCTTTCTATATTTATCACCTATGGTACACTTTTTTTTTGGGTGGGGGTCAATTTTAAAATCTCGTTCTCTTCTGCCGGGGTATTTGAACCAGTGATTAAACTGACAAGCTCCAGTGAAACGGAGGGAGTTTTTATCGCATCGGTTATGTTCTATCGGGTTTCGATTATCAAAGAGACAACTGGTGAAATCCAAAGGACATTTCCCTATCGTGAAATTATATCAATTAAGAAAACCGTGTTTTGTCAATCAAATAGTAAAGGTTCCTTGAGAATCAACGTCAATTACCTGCATAATTATTTAAAGGCACAGAATTATCAAAGAAATTCAATTTGAAAGAATCAGCGAATAATAATAATAATAATAATAATAATAATAATAATAATAATAATAATAATCTGAAGTGGGATAGGACCATCCTTATGGACAAGCATTTACGAATTAACTAACCAAATATTTTAAGATGAGCAGATCTCCCTTATCTAGCACGTTTCAGTTGAATTCCATATTAAAATAAATTACATATTTATTTTTATTTATTACATAATATATAATATATGAAATATCTAAACTTATTTATAAATGAAACTTTGTGTGTGTGTGTGTGTGTGTGTACGTTACCTATAGACTCCGAAACGGCTGAACCGATTTTCTTGAAAATTTACATAGTTGTACTATAAGCGTATGCGAGTGTTGTTAGCTAGGTTTTGTGTCGAGGTACCCCCGATAAATATCGAAAATCGATAATCGAAAAAATCAGGTTATAGAAGGAGTGGTCCGATTTTAATCAATTTTGATACACTCATAGACAAAGACATAAGAAACGATATTCAGAAGTTTCAAGGTTACAGTTCTTACAATAGTGCAGAAAATTTGATATCGATACCAGGAAATCAAAATTTGACTTACATCCATTCATTTTTCTTTCAGTCTACGGTTTCGTTTTAACTGGAAACAACTAGTCTTTCGTGCCAACGTCCAAACAGTCTGAGCTCCAGGACCATGGATTAGTTTTAAAGCTTTCATTACACCCGAGCAATGCCGGGCTATACTGCTGGTAGAGATATATACAAAGTTTAACTTAATGTGGCAGAACGCCCAAAAGAGTCATATACTGGTGAGACGAATCTATTTCACCAATTTCTTTTTCTTCAAAAATTAGTCTAATAGTATTTATTTAAAAAGACTGAATTCATTGATAATGTTTGTTGACTTTGTGAACTTTTATTTCAATGTAAGTTCTAATAACCATCCGAGCAACTGCGATAGACTTTCCCGTTCACTTCGATGTAAGAGGGTCCAACACTTCAGTGGATAACCAAACTGCTAAACTATCCACAAAGATGTATAGCTCATAGTTGTAAAGATTTGTGTAGAATCAGGCACATTTTTAAAAAGAAATATAGTATATAATATATTAAATATATTTTATACTTGCATGCCATTTTTAAACACAATTTGATGAAGACATATATGATGCCAGAAACTCTGTTTATTTTTTTTTAATCTATTCTCTAAGTGTTGTGCTAATAATAATGCCAATGATAATAACAATAATAATAATTTTGACTAAAATTGTAAGAATATGATAGAAAAAACATGAACGATGGCTGCTACGGTGAGTTTTCCCATTGTGTAGATAAATTAATATAGCAAAAGAAAAAATAGCGAAAATAGTAAAAGTGGTTTGACAAGCGAAGAGTAGAATCATTTGATGGTCGTAAGTGAAAAAGTAAGCACACCAAGCGGTGACGATAGAGGAGCATCCATGTGGGCAAATGTTTGTTTTATGTTCTTGAGTACAAATAATTGCTGGAGTCATTACGAACTTCTCGCTGGTGCGCTCGTTTGGCAAATAACCGCCGAGCTTTTACCAGATGCTGTTTATTATTTCATACGCCTTTATTCACATTTGCCACTTTGTAATAGGGAGACGCGCGTCTATGTAGATGCACGGAGATGAATAATTGTACAAATGTAGAGACGTACGTGAAGACGCCGTAACTGTAGATGTAGTAAAAGTAGTTATTAGCAAATATGGTGAGTTATAGGCCAAAATCACAGTTTTATTTTGCATTTTGCAAACAGGCTGTCGAAAAAAGATGAAGATATTCAGGTTGGGCCAAGAAACTATGTATTCTCGGCGCGAATTTGGTAATAAAATTACCTGTACAAGAATCAACACTACTTACAATCTATCTATCTATCTATCTATCTATCTATATATATATATATATATATATATATATATATATATGGAGGTGTTATTTGTATTATCTACGTTCCGAGTAATGCTCTCTTCCTTGTTATTATTACAAGATTTCGGGTGTTGAGACATTCAGTCTTCTTCAGGGGACTTTTGGTCCGAGTAACCCTCAGAGGATTCCTGAGTTTTGATTGATCTCGCTTCGCTATATATGTCTAAGAATATTTCATTATGCTATATATATATATATATATATATATATATATATATATATATATATATATATATGACTTTAATGATTTGAAAAATTCATTTTGATTATTGAAGATCTTTAACTTCCTAAATTATTTTGGGTTATTTTTCTTTAAGAAAGAAATGGAATATATATTTGTCTGTTTTATGCTTGGACGCAGTCTTCAATATTTAGTTATTGTGTGTGTGTGTGTGTGTGTGTGTGTGTGTGTGTGTGTGTGTGTAAGTGTAAGACGCGCCAGATCACTTAGTGGCTTTCCCTATGTGGATAGGGGTCCCATGTTCGAATCCTGCCGAATGACACATTTTCGTACCAAAATTTATCGTAAATAATAAGGCCGGTAGGAATAAATATATAATACTATTTGATTAAAAACAGAATATCTACTTAAATACGAGTATCGATCAAAAATAATGTTCAAACAAATCATTTGATATATATATATATATATATATATATGAATGCCTGGGTTCTGCTTTATTTTTCTTTTCTTTTTTTTTTTTGAATGCGATGGTTCCAATCACCCGGCCATGCTTATATATATATATAAACACACACACACACACATATATATATATATATGTGTGTGTGTGTGTGTGTGTGTGTGTGTGTGTGTGTGTGTGAGAGAGAGAGAGAGAGAGAGCACATGGCCAAGTGATCAGAATGATCTTGTTCCAATAGAAAGGGAGTACCTAGCCATAATATATATATATATATATATATATATATATATATATATACTACCGGCCATAATTATTAGGCCACCACAGTGTTTTAAGAAAATGATGTATTTCATACTATTTTTTAGTATTTATTGCCAAGTGAATAATTGTAAATAAAATAGAATGGTTCTTTTGTTAATACTGCACTATAACACGTGTATCAAATGAATTTATAAGTATTTAATAACTACCTGTATTGCAGTTTCATCAAATGAAAGAATGAAGAAAATTTAGGCCGAGTTCATCTTTGCTTGTCTAGTAACATTTTGCAAAGTAATAATGACAAAAGAACCCTTCTATTTTCATTTAGAATTATCCACTTGGCAATAAATGCGTAAAAATAATATGAAATACACCATTTCTTTTAAAAACCTTGGGTGGCATCATAATTATGGCCGGTAGTATATATATATATAACGAAGAAAATAAATGAATATTAACAAAGAAAATAATTGTAATGTTCAAAACAGTAACTGAAAACAATGCTCAGTATATAAATGGAACAATGAATATTTATTATTCATTATTACTTTAGAACATGTGCAAACTACAGACTACTAAAAATTGTACAGTTTGTGAGTTAATAATGATGATAATAAACGTTTTATTGAAAAAATTATAAAAACCACCACTTCCTTCTAATTTTTTGAAATTTTTAAAGTAATAATAAAGAGTATATATATATATATATATATATATATATATATATATATTACAAGAATTACAAGAATGTCAATGTTGGCCAAGAAAAGGAGGTGAAGTGGTCGGCAATTTTGAACAGGGCAACCGGAATGACTGCGGAGAGAAATGGATCCAATAGTGCACAGCGAATGTCCAGATAGTAACCAATACCTGGCTCAAAGAGCACCCAAGACTATTATAGACATGACAAAGCCCAGGTGAAGAAATGACGAACCAAACTGACAAAATAACTATCAACAAGGTTTTCAGGAACGTAGTCCTTCACTGCAAAACCTATCCGTGCTGACTGCGGAAGCGACCACATAACAGTTATATGCAAACTAAGGACAATTATATTATTTGAATATATATATATATATATATATATATATATATATATAAAGAAAAGACAACGATGTTAATGTAAACAACAGACAACTTGCTTGAAGACCTACCACCTTAGACAAGAAAAAGTCCTGGACGAAGATAGAAAAACTAAAGAAAAATTAAAAAGCAAACACTTACCAACGCAGTAAAATGAAGTGCTGAACAAAAGACAGCTCGAAGCTTTACTCAAGTTTCACCCATTCGGAATCTTCTGACGACTAGAATGAAGTCTTGCTAGTCAACTAATGATCGCGAGAATTTGAAACGAAACTAGCTGTCCTTTATATATATATATATATATATGATTAATGTAGAGAGATCCGTCATTTAACTGAGCATAATCATGCCGACTCCGAAGTTTCGGGAAGTTACCGTTATGATATCATCAGTCGTCGGCATGAATCTGCTCAGTTAAGTGACAAACCTCATTAAACCTATTAACGCTCTATCTCTATCCCGATATCGAGCACTTTACGACAAAAACCTGCTTGCCAAAATATCTTTTATCAGTAAACCACTGAAAAATCATCAATCTTGGCACTGAGCATTATCAAAACGCAACACTATATATATATATATAATTACTGTTAGAAAAACTGTTATTGTATTTCCCTATTTTACTAAATATACGAACTGATTTGTTTCTAAACCTTAATAAATGTAAACACTTTTTACGGATTTAAAATGTTTTGATAATTATGTTTTAATAAAGATCCGTAAATGTGTAATATAGTTTTACCTTGCACTAAATTTAATTCTTCTCTGAAATATAGAATGCACATTGCGTTAGAAACAATGTGTTAGCCTGCAAACTACAATAAAAACAAATTGTCTTTTCATTCAATTTCATTAGTTACAAAATGTTGGCTCCATTTAGGGTGAAGAACTTTAGACTCGGTTAATTTCACGGTTAGGTGTCCAAAACAAACCAGATGAAAAAGTGTCAAAGGACTAACAAAGATAGAGATGTAAAAGCTAATGTACTTTGATCACTAAGCCATACTCTTTAATTGGCTACCAGTGCCAACGATAACTTATTTTCTGTGGCACACCCCCGTGACGCTTGGGCCTGGCTCTCGCTTCAATCTGCAATGTTCTTTAACTACGGGGGTCCGGCACATCAGGGAAAAATTTAACACAAACTGGTAAAACCATCTCAGCAAGCTTCATTAATTTATGCTACTGTTTTAACAATTAATCTTTTTAACTCTTTTAAAGAACAATGCTAAACTTTTGTAACTTTTATAAAACTTTTTTTTTCATAAGTAATATTCTACCGTTTGTTTATATTCTGGTGAAATGGCTATCAATCGCTATGATTTTCTTTGTTTCTATTTTATTTACCATCCAGTTTCAGAAAAGAATTTTTTAAATGGTTCTTGTCTCAACAAGAACTAAATCTATTGCCTTGCTCAGGAAAGAACAGTTATCTGGTTAAGTGTTGGCACCTAATGAGAAAAAAAAATGAAAGACCCGAAAGTTTTACACCTTAAATCATTTCGAACACCTCAACATGAATTATGAGTTAGCGAGGCTATTGCGGCTGGCTATTACTACTAATTAGCGAGTTCAATCCTCACTGGGGATCCGATACGAAACAAATTTTTCATATAATAGCCCAGCAAGCCAACCTAACTTATAGCATTCATCTTCCTTATAACATTATAACTTATAGCACTCTTCTTTTATAACAGAATTTTCCAAATACAAGGCCCGAGAGTCCCTCAAGGTAGTGGTTTACTAATTACATAAGGTGATTGATATGAATGAAATAGGAAGTGTGGATTATAAGGATAAAGAGGATAATAAAAACTCTTTAACTTGAAGAGGTTAAGATTATAGTGTCAAACGTAGTTTCTCATGCGGGAGTCTGTTCCCCAAAGTGGTAGTTCTTGGGCAAAGGCGGTCTGAGTGGAACTTTCTTCTAATCTTAAGAATACAGAGCGATTTTAATATCGACTGATCGAATTTTAGGCCATGTTTCTAGCGTTACTCGCATAAATCCGTTCACATTTAATTTAGGCTGTTCATCGTAATGGTCAAGAGGAATAGAAATTCGATTAACGACAAAATCCATTATCATCGAGAGTGACGAATATGATTTTTGGTGTTTAAATTCAACAAGTACCTATAGATTATGGCTGGTCTGTTATTTTTTGGTTTGTTTTGTGTTTTTTTTTTGGGGGGGGGGGTCCCAATTTTGGTTTAGTCAGGCATAAATTAAAAAATATAGGGCCCCCGGTGGGAATCGAATTCTTTGCTGTAAATAGTCTGCGAGACTAGATAGTTAACCTCTGACCCCAAATAGAGGCATGGTTAATTACTAAGTTTAACAGCACACGCTATCAGCGGCTTGGAATGAGGAATCTGCTTGGCGTGTCCGAATTCTAGTCCAGCTCACTACAAGGGATTACAGCCACATCACTTTGATACACCGGTTCTCGTACGATCACTGAAGTTACGTAACGTCGAGCCTGGTTAGTACCTAGATGGATAATCGCTTGGATCATGCCAGGTTCTTGGATATGTAAGGAGGATAATAGATTATAAATTATAAATCAGAGAGTTGAGGTCTAATTCAAGTCGAGTTCACTTATGCACAAATATCTTTAAGAAAAATATTAATCCACCTCTTCTCCTCATAGATTAATTGGTAGAACTTGTATCCGTAAATCATTATTGTCCCAAAACATTGTTACAATCTGAAAATATTTTCTGTTTTTAAATTAACTGCAAAACGTTGATAAACCGTGAAAAAAAAACAAATCAATCAACACCCACTAGTTCAGGATATTTGCTTTCGTGAAAATATTTTTGCGAAACCTAAGGATCCTTCGTTTCTCTTCTAAAGCTGTGACCTAATTAGTAGAATAGACTAGGTTCATCAGCCTTGGTTGGCAACCAGTGTAGGAGTAATAGCTCTGTATTCAAAAAAGGTTTGTATGTGTAGTTAACCTACTCAGTCAATTAAGTGCCATACGTAATACATATTTGGGTGATCATTTCTCGAAAGAGACATGTTTGACTAGACAGAAAATTTTCTCGCAATCTTCTATAAGCCTTGTCTAGGACGTAGGCGATCATGGCTTTCCATTTCTCCCTATCCCTGGTGGCTCTTAACACGCTTTCTTTTATTGCACCACGTAACCCCCATTCTGTCATCCACCTGCCCAGGCCCTTTAAATATGTTATCCGCTGCTTTCCCCTGTCTCTTTTTCCCTCTATTTGGCCCGTTAGTATCAGGTTCTCCAAGGATTCCTTCCTCGTTGCATGTCCCAGGAACTTTGGCTGTCTCTTTCTGATGCTCAGTAGTAATTTCCTTTTCGTTTCCATCATTTCCAAAACTTCATCATTGCTCACATGCTCGGTCCATAATATCCGCAGCATCCTTCTGTAGAACTCCATTTCAGTTGTTCCAAGTTTTTCCTTAATCTTTGATGATATTGTCCAGCATTCACTCTCAATAGGCTACCATTTGTCTGCGGTAAACTGGTTACCAACCAAGGCTACATAACCCAATCTGTCCTGCTATTTAACCTATAGCTGCAGGGAGAAGAGATGGATTCATATATTTCAAAGGGTGTTGGTGCGTAAGTGAATGCAACCAATTCGAAGTCGGCTCTCCGATTTCTCATCCCGAGCCGATGTGGAAGTATCAATTCTCGCCCACTCATAAAAGTTCCGAGTTTAACAATCAGCAAAGAAAATTTTGTTTCAAAAGATTAGCTGATCAGAGACTTATATCTAATATCTTATCGTCAGATCAGTCAGTCATTTAATTGTCGTACGTGATAGATGTTTGGGCGATCATGTCGCTTTCGGGCCATGACTAACTAAGCAAAAGGTTTTCCCACAATAGGTTACCATTTATTTCTACGATAGAGTGGTTGCCGACTAAGGCTATAGAACCCAATTTGTCCTGCTATTCAACCCATTGCTGGGGTGAGAAGAAATGGATTAATACCTTTACCAAGGGTATTTGCGCTTAAGTAAGTGCAACAAATTCAACTGAAATTCGAACCCGGCTCTCTGATTTCTCATTCCGTTCAGATATCTATTGCACCACAACGCACATTCTACTACTAAGCATAAAAACCTGCTGCCTTAAGGCCTATCACGTTGAATACACCGGTTTTTTCCTGGATCACCGAAGTTAAGCAACGTTGAGCCTGGTCAGTACTTAGATGGGTGACCGCTTGGGAATACCAGGTACTGTAAGCGTATAGTGACGGATGTGCGTTGTGGTGCAGTGGATATCGGCTCGGAAAGAGAAATCGGTGAACCGAGTTCGAATTCCAGTTGAGTACCCTGAATTCACTTAAGCACTGGTACCCTTGGGAAAGGTATTAATCCGCCTCTTCCCTCCAGTTATGGGTTAAATAACAAGGGAAGGACTTGGGGACCCTGCCCTTAAAAAAACAAATCCCAATGAATCTTGATACTCAAAAGAAAAATGTATTTCTAGACACAAAACTTATATAAAACAACAATAAATCTGTGAAAAAAAAGATATTACCAGCAATAAATAAATAAAATTTAGTTGACAATAAATGACCCACCGAGGTTGATATGCCATAAAAACAAAACAACCAACAAATAAAAACCTGCTACTATGCATAAAAAGCATTGGTAAAGAGTAGAGGTATTTCGCAAAAGAAATCATTTGACCATTTGCAATATTTAGTAAAGGTTTTTAAATTCGTAATTCGTGTTAACCCTTTGTTGCATATTGGTTACAATTGTAACCAATATGCAACAAAGGGTTAATAGTCTATTGTCCACTATTGCTAAGTTTCTAAACTGTAACTTATTGATTAATAACTACTAATCTTTTCTTTACTCAAGTCCCAAGACACTTCTTCTATGTGCCTCGTTCTAAACGATCATGACACTCCACATCTTCTTATCCTTTTGTAGTTTTTAATAAATGTTCTTTTTGTTATCTCTCCTAAACCTTGTTCCGCCATGCCTTTACTCAAGCTTACAAAGTAGTTTGTGCATTGTTTTCCTGCTTGTTTTGCCTTCAATCCGTCCTATGAGTATAAGATTTTCCAAGCCCTCTTTCCTCATTATGTGACCTAAAAATTTCAACTGATTCTTCCTTATATTAAGTATATGTTTTCTTTTTGTTTTCATTTTCCCTAAAACTTCGTCGTTGCTTACATGTTTGTTCTATGGTACCCTCAGCAAACCCCTGTAGAATTACATTTCTGCCGCTTCAAGTTCCTTCTTCATCTGTGAGGAGATTGTCCAGTATTCACTGCCATGTAGTAGGACTGATATGATGTAACAGTTCAGTACTCTTTTCTTTTTTCTGTTACTTCTTCATCTGTGAGCAGATTTTTCAGCATTCACTGCCATATTGGAAGACTGATATTATGTAAGAGTTCAATACTCTTTTCTTTGTTTCTAACGAAATTTATACTGCAAAACCGAAATATTGACCTTAGAAACAAAGTCTTGCTTTTTTAAATAGCCTTGTTAGGTTTAGACTCACGTGTGGATGTCATGAATGATAATCTAATTCGTCCAGAAATGTCTAAACTACGCTATATACTAGCGTTTTCTCTTATTTAAAAAAATTGCGTTTAAGTCTTAATGACAACAACTTCTCATCAAAATCTTCATGATTGACGCTAGCAAATCACAAAGAACTTTATCGAATAAAAATATCCGCATCAGTTGAAGATATCCAGCAGCAGCAACAAACAAAATGTATAGTACATATAGCTAGAAGGGAAAATAATTATATAATCAAGATGTTTACTTTTCCCCACAGCTTATTTGAGAAGGAAATACTTAATCAGTACTAGAAAAAGCTATAACAGTTAGTGTAGCCTATTTCTCTTAAAAAGTTGCTTCAAGAGAAAGAGTTTATAAATTTCAACCGGCGGTAATGCTAAATGTTCGGCCAATAAATAGTGAATGTTTCCTGTATAGAAACTGTTGTTCTCACTATATTGTTGTTGGTGTTCTTCTTCTTCTTATTATTATTATTATTATTATTATTCTATGTGCCCTGTCCCTTCAGGACGTAGGTGATTATGGTTCTCCACGTCTCCCTATCCCTTGTGGCTCTTAGTATGTTTGCTCCTTACAACCCCCGTTCCGTCATCCACCTGATCAGGCCCTGCAAATATGTTATCCGCTGCCTTCCTCTGTCTCTTTTTCCTTCTATCTGGCCAGGCAGTATCAGGTTCTCCAAACTCTCCTTCCTTATTGCATGTCCCAGGAACTTCAGTTGTCTCTTCCTGATGCTCAGTATCAATTTCCTATTTGTTGCCATTCTTTCCAACACCTCATCGTTGTTTGCATGCTCAGTCCACGATATCCGCAGCATCCTTCTGTAGAACCACATTTCCGCTGCTTCCAGTTTTGTCCTCATTTTTGACAACATTGTCCAGCATTCACTGCTGTAGTGAAGAACTGACATCACATAGCAATCCAGCACTCTTTTCTTTGTTTCTAGTGAAATTTTTCTGTCTTAGTACTTTACTCAGCTTCTGGAATGCGTCCTTTGCCATGCCAATTCGTCTTCGGATCTCTGTGTCGCACTTTCCATCTCCTGTTAGAACACTTCCTAGGTATTTAAATTTTTGTACTTGCTTGATTCTGGTATCCCCAACTTGTATTTGGCATTTTGGGTTGCACCTTTTGCTGATGACCATGCATTCAGTTTTCTTAAATTTTATTTGTAGTCCTTTTTTGTCACTCTCCACCGCTACCTTCTGTAGGAGGTCTTGTAGTTTCCTTTCCCTGTCCGCAATCAGCTCTCACCATTACCATTACCATAAAGAGAATTTTCACGCCATTTAAGAGGCGGGTGAGGAAGAGCAGACGTCTCAGATATCATTCTTGAGGTTTAATCATTGTGCCTTTCCGAGAGATAAACAATTCCGCTCACGCCTCTGCAATAAATTAGGTAATCAGCCCAATGTAGTTGCATGCAACGAATCTTCCGTCTCCTTGATGCACCGATAAAAAAAAGAAAAAAATGGTAACCTATTTAACGCCGGTGGTCGTCATAGGAACCCCGCCCGTGCGTCTTTTCTTCACCTTCCGACGTGCAAGTGAGAAGTCTTTGTGCGAAAGATTTTTTTCTTTGGCAAGTCGACTGCTTGGCCACCAGCTGCGGCGAAGAAAGTTTGATGGAAGACGACAGCAAAACTGACCTCTTCACGCATCAGTGCATTTGCTGTTCCGCGTTGAGACGGAAAACCTGTATTCGGGTCCGTTTATAAAAACTGCGTAAACTATTTTAAGAAAAAGACGGTTTCAGACATGATTTGCAATGCCAGATTCTTTCTAACAATCATGCAATTTAAAAGATAATAAAAATAGACTGTTCAGTACCGCTGGTTTGTATATCACTGTTAATCAAACAAACACGCATTTTATATATATATATATATATATATATATATATATATATATATATATATATACATGGCTTACTCTTTTTATTAGTGTGGCATTTTTTAAATCGAAAGTGTCGTCGAATCTATTTTCTGTGAATCACTAATGCATTCGTTAGATTATTATTAGTGGTGTCTCTTTTGTGTTCATATATGCGTTTTGTTTTAGATTTCTACTTGTTTCTCCGATTAAAAAATCTAAAAAAAACGTATATATGAACACAAAATAGACATCGTTATTAATAAGTTAACGAATGCATTAGAAATTTCAATTTAAAAAATGCCACACTAATAAAAAGGGTAAGCAATTTATTCAGAAGGAAAATTCACGAGAGCAATATATATATATATCCAATATATATATATATATATATATATATATACTAGATCCGATAAAATAGTACTGCTTGTTGTAATTTAATTAATTTATTCATCAAAATCCCTAGTATTTTTAAAAATTTGGAAGTATCTGCAAGGTCAACGCGAAAATTGTGATAGTAACTTTTCTTTTTCTAGTTATTAAACTCTTTCGTACAGCCAAGTTCAAATTCCAGTTGAATTCGCTGCATTCGGTTACTCACTTGGGAAAGATACGAATTCTCCCTCCAAATATGGGTTGAACAGAAAGACAGATTGGGTTCTATAGCACTGGTTGACAACCAGTCTAGCGCAGAAATTAATGGCAATCTACTGCGGGAAAATCTTCTCCCCAGTCAGTCATGTCCCTTTCGAGACATGATCGCTCAAGAGTGTACCACGTATTGCACTTAACTGAATTCTTTTTCAGAATGTCTGTTCCTTTGGACAAACATAAAATGCAAAAAGCTGTCTTTGATTGACTATTTTGGGAAGAAAGAGATACTGCAAATGTTCACATAAAGTTGACAAATATTTAAGATCAAATTTGAAATCTAATTGGATAATGCTGGTCTGATATCATTATGTTATATTAAAAGATTAGGTGAAAAGGTGTAAATTATGAAAAATTAGTCAATTTAACTGTGGATATTAAGACTAAATAAGCAAAAATAAGTTTGTAATAAGGTATTACATCAACCTTCCAAATGGAATGTAAGTCATGTGTTAAAAATCAGCATTCGCAATGCAGGATTTGTAACTCGGCTCAAACGCTGATCAATGATATATTAAAATACAAGAGAGACAAGAAAAACACCTTAGATGTGATTTTAATAGAATGGGAATTTAAAATTGGGAGATTTGAGGGATCTAATTTTCGTGTTGATGTGTTGATACACGCTACTACTGTGTCAGTTGTTAAAATCACAACATTTCTGTCGAATCATTCGAGCAACGTTTTATCATCGCCAAGTTCAGATTTAATTCTCGCAACTCGCGTTGAGCGGTTATTTTGAGACTTAAATTCACCCCAGACCACAAGTGGATTTCCCAAAATCGTTTACGTGGCTTTGTTGGCGATGAATTATTTTCAATTCTGCAATCTCTTCCCCATAGCTGCAACGTCACAAGCCGACCACTACTCTATCGCTATTTCTATGACAAATGTTCAGACAAGATATTTTTCTTAGTTCCAACAATCCAGATAATTGCAGCTAAGAGCCACCATGCCACGTACACACAGGCGATCACCCTCATTCTTTTCGCATTCCATTAGCAAGGAAGAAGTTCCGCTTAGAACGCTTCTTACCTGGAACTCCCGAGAAAATGATGGCCCAACCATTACAAACTTGAGGTCTAGATCAACCATTATCAATCCTACATATCGTCAAAATTTGAAATTCTTGCGCCCATAAAAAAACAGTTTAGTACCCACTCTACACTGAGTGGCTCTTGTGCCTTGCACTGGGCGAACAACAGCGTAAAGGAATAATTTAAACAAAGATGAATATCATAAACCTCATTATGAACAGAGAAAATTGCTGACTATTCGTTGAAGGTTTCACTAAAAATTGTTTTTTTTTAATGTTGTTGATGTTTATTTTATTTTTCGCCCTTTTTAAGGACCACGATCTGATCTGATCTGATATAGAACAAGGTGAGTTTAGTGCTTGCCTTAAAAGTAGGACGAACGTGTCGCTTATGTAGGCGCCTCGCCTTGAATTGTAAATTTAAAAGCTATCAGATGTATGCCGTCATCGTCTCTGTGATCCGGCACTCTCTATAAAAGGCGAACAACGTCGAACGACAGATGAAAAACACTCATACAAATGATGAATGGCACAAAAAAGCATTAAGCCAAGTAATGGGAGATTGTATCGAATCCCAAACACCGGACAGGATAATGTTACATGTATTGATGTAAGCTTTTAACCGAAAAATTTATAGGATTATAAAAGTAATCATAAGAAAATGTCACTTTTAAACATCTGCGTATACACGCTCACACATACGACTTCTGCGTATACACACTCACACATACATACCCACGCTTATATATATATATATATATATATATATATATATATATATATATATATGTACAAGTCTACAAAAATCAATTTATCAGCATATTATACATTTACGAGAATTTTATATACTTTCTCGCCCATATAGCGTATATTATATACTTTCTCACCAATATATCATGCATCTTTGTGTATATTATATACTTTCTCACCAATATATTATACATCTTCGCGTATATTATATACTTTCTCACCAACATATAATACATCTTAGCGTATATTATATACTTTCTCACCAATATATTATACATCTTCGCGTATATTATATACTTTCTCACCAATATATTATACATCTTAGCGTATATCATATACTTTCTCACCAATATATTATACATCTTAGCGTATATTATATACTTTCTCACCAATATATTATACATCTTTGCGTATATTATATACTTTCTCACCAATATATTATACATCTTCGCGTATATTATATACTTTCACCGCAATATATTATACATTTTTGCGTATATTATATCGTTTCTGACTAATATATTATACATCTATGCATATATTATATACTTTTCCAGCGCATATATAATACATTTTCGGAAGTACGCCGATAAGAAAAATCATCCTTATATCCTTGTTTGATACTCATTTTTATACTTGAATAAACAAACATTTTAAAAAAATAAATGTTTACATTATATGTATACAAATAGATTAGAAGAAATAGGACGAAATAGCAGAAATAAAAAAATGTATTAATCCTCGTAAAGCTGTGAATCGAAAAATATAACAAAAAAGAAGGCCAACCATCAGCAACAACACTCAAGCGAAATCCAAATTATACAAGAACGATATTATTTATTTATTCACATACTCCATAGGGAAAGCTATTAAATATGCATTTTATATATCAATGCAAAAAAAAAGAAGCCAATCTAAATTTTCAAGAACAAACCAAATTACAAAAAAGCAATTTAGCAGACACCTATTCAATGTAAAACAATTAAGCAGATATCCACTCACGCGTAGAAAAAAAATATTAAAAGAAATAGAAATCAAACACCTGCACAATAAAATAAAATCAAAAATGAAAACCAACCAATCACAAGCAAGAACAATCCCACAAAATCTCAAATCGCACCGAGCTCTCTATAAATAAGAAAAACGGGTTCAACAGCAACAAACTAAGTGAGGGCATCATAACTGTGTCCTCATGAAACTTCGAAGTCGGCACGAGGCTGCTTAGTTAAAGTGACAAATTCTTTGTACTAAAATCATCAACGCTCTATCTCCACTCCAGTATCGAGCACTTTCGATAAAAAACCTGCTTGCCAAAATACATTTTATCAGTAAAAAAAACTGAGAAAACAGCAATCTTGGTGCCAAATATTGTCCTAACTTAATACTATATATATATATATATATATATATATATGAGTTGATTATATATGAATTAGCCACATTCTCCAAAAGTTTAAATGAAACGTCAACTACCATCTACTAATCCAACTCTTATCTTTCTTCAACATCCCCAGTACCTTGTTTTGTCTCTCACTGTAACCCTATGCTTGAGTGAAATGATTATATATATATATATATATATATATATATATATATATATATATATATATATATATATAATGAGACATTGAAGTTTTGTAGTGAATATATATAGAATAATTATGTACATGTTGAAAATTTCGTAAAGATTTATGTTTTGATTATCACCAATTGGTAACCAATGGAAAACGTAATTATTCATAACTTTTTTCTGGTGACAAACACAGTAATTTGGAAAATTTTGCAAAAATCAAATAATTGTCGCGTTTTAATGAAACTTTCAAGACTCATTTACAAATATACGAAATTATTTTTAAAATCATTATTTTTAAAAAGTCTTGGTAAAAATATTTTTTACATCTGTTACACACGTAAATTCATGAAATCTCAAACAACTAATTTCTGTAGACAAAAATGTTTTCATTAGTTAAACGCAGATTTCATTGGGGAATGTAAATCATGTATTATTTTTTAAACCATTTCATCCCTTTTACCAAAACTCTGCTCCGATTAGTAAAATAAAAATGCAATAAAACTATGAAAGTATTAATTAAATAAGCTTTTAATTGCAGTAATAGATCATATAAATGTCAGACATTACACACTGAAGAAAAAATATTTCGATTAATCATGAAATTTTAAAAGAATTGTTTTTTATTTTTATTTTTTTAATTATGATAATTTATAAAGTTTCAAAAATATTCTAAAAATATTTCTCATTCTTGTAGACGTTAGGCTGGCAGGTTACATAGTGAAGATTATATTTACTAATCGAAAATTGAAAAATTTAATACAAATTTTTTAGCTATCGTATTTTTTAAATTATTTTCAATTTCTTTTTTTTGTGTGTTTGAAGATTTTTTTTGTATGGTAATTTCTATGTGTAAAATTAAAAGATCATGTATTTCAGGGTTACTCCCCTTTGCCGGAAAAAATTGTACAATTATGTCACTTGTGATCGCCATACACTTATCTTATTTCGATCTGTCAACACATTTCAATCACGGTGGATAGTTTAGAAAGGTCAACACAGTGTTTAAAATAGTTTTATTCTAAATTTCTTGCTATAAATAAGTAATACTTGTGTAAATCAGATTACTTTAATATTAAATTTGCTTATTTTCCAAAACTAATGTGTCACAGATGTATATTTTATTACCAATTATGATGGGGTGAGGAACTAGAGCTAAAAGATCACAATAGTTAGGTACTCTGTGACGATCGAGGCCACTGAATATGCCTTAAGTATTCTTATCAAGGCCACGTAGACAGTTATCATATTAATATTAGTCTGATATAAGGATAAAATAGTGTGGTATTCAGTGATGATGAATCTAAACAAGTTAAAAATTTGTGTGCACTGTCTGTGAATGTGCAGGTTGCGTAATGGCTAGTGACTAGGAACGAGAAATCACCAAGACTGTTTCGAATTCAAGGCAAAATTGTTACATTCACTTTCGCACAAAAACTAGAAATCCATCTTGTCCACCCTCAGCTATGATTTAAATAGTAAGGCATACTGGACTGTGGTTGGCAGATAATATAAAGAAAAATTTTAGAACCGTATGCAACCGTGGTGGGGACACATACTTGACCTGTAACTAAGGTCCGCCAAGCATAGTTGCAATGTAGACAACAGGTTGGCTCTGTGTGTGTTAAAGAAGCATAAATGGGTCTGAGGAGATGAGCATGCCTGGAAACTAGCAGACATGCTGAAGATGAGAAATCACACTGATTTTCCATATGACTTTAAGTCGAAACATTTCTTTTGATATATTGCTACACGTCAGACCAAATTACATAAAGGTGTCTGCTACAAGCACTCTGGTACTGACTGCATTCTGCGTGTTTCTGATTAAATATTTCATCTATGAAATTCTTGAACATGGAACAATATCCAGGCATGTATAAAAGTATACCAATAACTAGACATATCGTATCCCTTCTTATTCATGGGAGAAAATGCAAATCAAACCCTAGAAAACTATTGTGTTGCATTTCTTTATCCCTCTAAATGTCACTTAAAATATTGAGCATATGAATGAAGGAAATTCAAATCAATTTATCTATATAAAAACAAAATTTACAACGATCTTATGATTCCAACTAACAACAAATGATTATAAGTTACCAGATATGGTCTTGTATTAAGTTTTTATTTCTATTATCACAATGTAGGATATTTAAACTGAATGTATGGTCATCAGCAAAAACAAGACCCCAAAATGCCAACTACAGACCGGAGTAACTTAAATAAAACAAGTAAAGAAATTTAAATACCTGGGAAGTGTTTTGACAAACGATGGAAAGTGCGGCATAGAGGTCCAAAGACTCATTGGCATGGCCAAGGACGCATTTCAAAAGCTAACCTGAATACTGAGAAACAGAAAAATCTCATTGGAAACAAAGAAAAGAGTGCTGGGTTGCTACGTGATATCTGTCCTTCTGTATGAAAATGAATGTTGGACGATCTCAT
The DNA here is from genome assembly GCA_037127315.1 of Ascarosepion bandense. Taxonomy (NCBI): domain Eukaryota; kingdom Metazoa; phylum Mollusca; class Cephalopoda; order Sepiida; family Sepiidae; genus Ascarosepion; species Ascarosepion bandense. The sequence goes on from JBBBDQ010001137.1 coordinate 1,360,851, forward strand.
CAGGGATGAAAGAGAGGCTTAAGGCAGCAGCAGGTGGTTTTACAGAAGGATACTGAGGATACCATGGACTGAGCACGTGAGTAACGATGAAGTATTTAAGAAGATGCAAACGAGAAAAAAACTCATACTTAAAATCAGAAAAATCCAGATGAGGTTCCTGGGACACGTAATGAGGAAGGGAGGCCTGAAGAATTTGACACTCACAGGATGGATAGAGGGAAAGAGAGATAGGGGAAAGCAGCGTGAGACATACTTGACCATAGAGAAGAGAGATTGTCAGAACATTCATTATGAAAGTATTTATAGAAAAAAAATCACAGGGAAGCTACATTATGGTGGTGGGAAAGTTAATGAAGCGGAGATGCCAGATTATGACTAATAACATTGCCGATATACCATTCGTCCATATTTATTATATTGCTTTCACTTCTGGTCCGGTATTGAAATATAATTATCTAGGATGACACAGTAAACCAATCTTCATAGCAGCAGATCTAGCAATCGTAATGTTGTTATGTATTATGGGGTTGCCTCATAATTTCTCACCGGTAGTGTAGATTTCTACTGTCTGAATTTTCCATCTGTCTGAAGAACACCGTTGAAGTCTTTCAGTTGCTCGGGTCGATGAAAGATGGACTATGTGGAAAATAATTTTCTGACAATGATGCAGACCCCACTGCCGTAAAATGTGGGTTGGATCTATCGGCACGGATCTTAACAAGCATATTTATGGTTGCGGTTAAAAAGAGCTGCAGCAAATATCAATATGAAATTCAGTTCGTGCGTTTTTAAAATCCCGAATATTTTGGCTACAAATCTCATAAAACAGCATTATTTTCGCTCTTTATAGCGTGCACTATAAGATTCATTTAATGACTTTGTGGCGGGGGCGGGGGCCCTGTCCAAATATATCAAATTACGAATAGACCGTGCAAATATCTATTAGACTAAATTCTGAAAACGGCAAGAAATTTGTGATGAAGTGTTTGCAATAAACTTTTACGAGCTCGATTTAGTTCAGTCGGTCAGTTAAGTGCTATATGTGATACACACTTGGTCGATCATGTATCGAAAGAGAAATGACTGACTGGGTAGAAGATTATCCCGCAGTAGGTTGCCATTACTTTCGGCGGTAGACTGGTCTGTCCTTCAATATGGGAGTGAATGGTGGACTATCACATCAAAGATGAAGGAAGCACCCGAAATATAGTTCTGCAGAAGGATGCTGAGGATACCGTGAACGAAACACGTGAGCAAGGACGAGGTTTTAGAGACGATGGACATAAGAAGGAAATTGATACTTAACATCCGGAAAAGACAGCTGAAGTTTTTGGTAAATACTACCTCATCTCAGAAGTACAGACAAAGAACTAATCCAGTTACATTTTACTTCACTCCCTGACCATTGGGCTGCGATCAAAGTGCAGTATCGGTTCTCTTCGTCTTTAATGGTAACAGTAGTTATTTCCTTATAATAAGGAAACAACATTCACTGACCGATCATCCAACGCTACTTGAAATTTATAAAATATTTTTAGTAAAACAATTATTCAGGAAAATAAGTTTCCTAAATAGAGTAACTGTTATATCTCTTTCTATTACGGATAGGAGATTTCTTTCTAGTTTCTTTTTTATTCTTTCTTTTTTTTTTTTATTATATCACCCCGAGCAAAGCGGGAACGCCACTGATGTGCAGGGGGCTACATAAGAGTAAAGGGATTAGAGAAGAATGAGGAGAAGGACGAACCAGTTAGAAAGGAGCAAGAGAAGGATGGAAATACAGGTGTGATGACAGTTGCAAAGGTGGAGAGAAAGAAAAGGATATACGGGGTGGTCAAAGAACTAGAGTCAAGTGGTTAATAGATGTGTATTGACATTGCATTTAAATTCCTGGAGGTTGTAGCCGTCAGGAAAGCAAGAATAAGGAAGCGAGTTCCACATGTGGAAAGTGCGGGAAAAGAAGCTGCAGTAGTAGAATTGTCGTCTGCATTTGGTTGATCTTATGTTTTGCGCAATGTCAATATCTTGATGATGTCATTATTTTCTGTTCGAGTCACATGTAATATTTATTCTCTTATTGGTGCTGTTTAAAATTTTCAAATGATGGGGTTTGCTGTTACCCTGTACATTTTTTGATTCTAGATACAAAATGTTCGAAAAATGACTTGGACCTACATGCATCATTCGCTCGAAGCCTATTTTAACCGTTGATAGCCTAGAACTAATCAGTTGTAAAACCAGTTTCAATTTAACAGATTCCTCGTTGTACTAGACTGGCTAAATATAACGAAATGGATGATATTTAAAATCTCAGTGCTTCTAAATTCTGAAATTATCTTTTTTCACCATTCCTCTGATATGCCATGTCCTTTTCGGACGTAAGTGATCATGACACTTCATAATTTTTTACTATTGGGAAAGATAGTGGAGTAGCTTTCGTTGCACTCACCGCTGTTTAATTTCAGAGGTTTTAAATTTTTGGAGATTGTAACTATCAGGAGAACAAATAAACAGTGGGGAGTTCCACGGGTGCGAAGTGCGAGAAAAGAAACTATTCAAGTAGAAGTGTGGTTTACATTGAACTATTTCAATTGTAAAAGTATGGAACCGAGATGTCAGTCTAGTAGCACGTTTAAATTCACGTGATAGGGGCACCAGGTTAAAAAAATCTCGTCAGTGCAGTTGCCATGGAAATATTTCTAGAAAGTCCCATATTTCTAGAAAAGACAGAGGAAAGTCACATCACGTCGGTAAGAAAGTGACTGAAGTCGAGATACCAGGTCAGGACAGATTGTATTGCAGATCGTTCTTTGGATTTTTTCGAGAACATCGAGATGAATAGCAGGATATTATTAGACCATTAAATAAACAATCCAGTCTACCGCATTATATAGACCATAGCTGGAGAGAGAAGAGTTATACATTTAACAAGTATATCTGTTCGAAAGTGATATACTGGGCGAATATCTGCGCTGGAAAATATACAACTTTTACGGGAAATACACTGCAAGGAACTGGTATAAACTTCACCTAGACCAGTTTACAGAGGAAGGAACTGTAACAATTTTATTGAACTTCACAATACATACAGACAGAGCAATCAAATATAATGGCCCGATATCGTGATCAAAGACTACAAAAACACAATATGCTTTCTTATTAACATTGCAGTCCCTGCATATTGTCATGTATCTTCAAAAACTACCAAAATACAAAGATGTTGAAGTGGAAATATAAAAAGTGTGACGCATGAGAACGTCAACAATTCCAGTTGTAGTTGGATCCCTCAGAGTGATTGGAAAAGGTTCCGATAAACTGATTGAAGGGATTTCTGGTAGTCCATGCTGTGGTTGCCGCCAAGTTACCCTACAAAATAGACCTAAATTCTTGTTACGACCAGATCCTTTTTTGCAAAATCAGCAGGTTTGTTTCTCGGCAAAGCCAGCCCTGTATTCCATTACCAGTGGCTTTGTCACCCCTTAAGATAATATCGCCAGACAAATTAGAACCCTTCATTGCCCTATACTGCTATACATAGTTGACCACTCCCTTATACCTCTGGCGTAGGAATACACAGTCGTTGTTCTCAGGCCAGATGCCTAAAACGACTGTTTAACTCCGGACGGCAAAGAGGATGGTCACACCCTAGTATTTCTCCCTACTTCTAGACACTGGCATTAGTTAACGGCTGCTAGAAGTATGCTAGAAAAGTTTTGACAAGGTTGCATTTATATGTGAAATAAATGTTTTTTTACATATTATGTGGCTTGCATTAGTCCTTTTAAACACACCACTATGTATGCTAGAAGGCAGTAACAGTAAAAACTTTTTCTAGGGATGAGATACCCTTAGCTTCTATTAGAGTGGTGAAAGAAGCAATCCAATCAGGGTACTTCAGTGGGTTTCCACAGAAAATGCCAGGTTCGGGGGCAGGAATTCTGCTTAACGACATTGAGGCAGTCAATCAGTTAAGTGCCATTATGTCTCGAAAGTGACATGACTGACTGGGCAGAAGATTATCCCGCAGTAGGTTGCTATTGCTTTCTGCGGTAGAATGGTTGCCAGCCAAGGCTATAGAACCAAATCTGTCGTGTTATTTAACCCATAACTGGAGGGAAGAGATGGATTAATACCTTCCCCAAGGGTATTTGCGCGTAAGTGAATGCATTGAATTCAACTGGAATTCGAACTCGGCTCCCTGATTTCTCGTTCCGAGCCGATATCCAATGCGCCACAACGCACATCCCATTGAGGCAGTACAGGCTCTTATTAGTGTCTCCATGTCAGGGACTTCCTCTTTTTTAGGTGACACCACAGGGTCATCTATCTCAACCCTATGTGGTGACGAAGGTTTTCTAAACTCCTTCCTGTGTACTTCTGAGACAGGTATATCTTGTTTTGGCTTTCTTGGATTTCCAACTCATCCAGCGCTTTAATATTTTCTTCTTCTTTTGAAAAGCTTTCATGACCAAGAGCGTTATTTGTGTAAGATTCGGATGATCTTTGGGTTTTTTTTTTTTTGTTTTTTGTTTTTTTGTTGTTTTTGTTTTTTACCTTAGGACCATCTTCTTCTATGTGTCCCGTCCCTTCAGGACGTAGGCGATCATGGCTTTCCACGTTTCCCTATCCTTGGTGGCTCTGGGCACGCCATCTCCTGTTACACCGTGCAATCCTCGTTCTGTCATCCACCTGATTAGGTCCTTCAAATATGTTATCCGTTGCTTTCCCTTGCCTCTTTTCCCCTCTATCTGGCCTGTTAGTATCAGATTCTCCAGGCCCTTCTTCCTCATAGCGTGCCCCAGGAACTTCAGCTCTCTCTTCCTGATGCTCAGTATTAATTCCTTTTTTGCTTCCATCATTTCCAAGACCTCATCATTTCTCACATGCTCGATTCATAAGATTCGCAGCATCCTTCTGTAGAACTACGTTTCAGTTGCTTCATGTTTTTCGAGGAAATAATAATAATTTTTCATTTATCTGTTACAAGATGCATACTCTGAGTTTCATGGAATCACCTCCACTCTTCAGTAGATTTGATGGCGACATGAGTCTCATATATGTAGGCTGGAAATAAAGTGACTATACAGATTCTTATAATAAAAAAGCAAAGCAAAATCAGAAAAAAAAGGGAAGACACAGACACAAGCAATTTATTCGAGAGGCATTTGCAGACTTAAACCGGCAGAACAGTTTGCGTCGTGACTTTTGCAGAAAGTTAATAAAATGCTATGATAAACAATAGTGAATTAAATACCGACACTGTTCGAACAGCAATCCACCTGCTTCAATGCATTGATAGCCTAATCCTACTATTAATTGGATGCATTGAAGCAGATGGCTTGCTGTTCGAACAGTGTCGGTATTTAATTCACTATTGTTTATCATAGCATTTTATTAATCAGAAGCATTTTAATAATAATTTTCTGAAGAGCTGATTAATTTCTTTGTCTTAATTGTTATTGTATAGTGACTTTATTGCCACCCTATCTATCTATCTATATATATATATATATATATATATATATATATATATACCGACCATAATTGTTAGTCCACCCCAGTTTTTTAAAAAAAAAGCTGTATTTCATACTATTTTTAATATTTATTGCCAAGTGGGTAATTTAAAATGAAAATAGACTGGTTCTTTTGTTAAAATTGCACAATAATATGTGCATCAAATGAACTGTTCTGGTGTCCAGTTTTTATGCTGTCTCGCCCATGCTAGTCTCTTATTGTTATTGGCTGGCCAAAGCAAAGGCTTCCTGGCTGCCTTGTAAAATTTTGCCAAGTAATAATAACGAAAGAACCATTTTATTTTCATTTAGAATTATTCACTTGGCAATAAATACTAAAAATAGTATGAAATACATGACTTTTTTAAAACTGGGGTGGCCTAATAATTACGGCCAGTAATATATATATATATATATATATATATATATATATATATATATATATATATATATATATATATATATCAGCATGCAGTGTGGGTATAGAAGAATCCAAAGTAAAATAAAGACGGAAGCTGATGATGGTTTGTCTGAAATAGGCCCAAACTTCCGATTTACCATGAAACAACGTGTCTGCCTTAATTTTTCATATATATATATATATATATATATATATATATATATATATATATATATATATATATATATATATATCCGAGTGAGTACAGAACGAAGAAAGAATTTTTTTCACCGTCCAAAACATTAATTTAAAACAGTGCTCGATATATGATGTATAGAGCTGTGAATATTTATTATAAATGTGCGTTGTGGTACAGTGGATATCGACTCGGAACGAGAAACCGGGAAGCTGAGTTCGAATTCCAGTTGAATCCATTGTATTCACCTACGCGCAAATACCCTTGGGAAAGGTATTAATCCGTATCTTCCTTCCAGTTATGGGTCAAATAGCAGGACAGACTGGGTTCTATAGCCTTGGTCGGCAACCAGTCTACCGCAGAAAGCAATGGCAAACTACTGCGGGATAATCTTCTGCCCAATCATGATCGCCCAAGCGTGTATCACGTATGGCACTTAACTGACTGATTGACATAATTTTTTCTCTATATATAGAAAACATTATGTAAATGTTCTAAAACATAATATATATAATGGAATGGAATGGAATGGATTCTCCCGTCGCGTTCAACGTATGAGGGTCCAACCTTTTTCCAGCAAGACAACCACACAGAGATTTGTTTATAGTGGTGAAGGCATTGTGTAGTACCATCCACACTTCTTGGAACTGCTGATAACAAACAATTGGCGCAGATGACTGCCACAAATCGCACGAACAGCAGACCTCAATTATTTAACCCATAATTGGAGGGAACGAACGGATTAATACCTTTCCCAAGGGTACTAGTGCGCAAGTGAATGCAGCGTGCTCGACTGAAATTGGAACTCGGCTCACCGATTTCCCCCTCCAAGCCGACATCCACCGCACCCCAACGCACATCCGTGAGTGCTAACAGCACCTGGTATTCTCAAGTGGTCACCCACCTAAGTACTGACCAGGCTCAACTTCGGTGATCGAGCGGGAACCGGCGTATCCAACGTGACATGACCGTTATATATATATATATATATATATATATATATATATATATATATATATATATATATAAGTATATATATATATATATAAGTATATATATATATAAGTATATATATATAAGTATATATATATATATATATATATATATATATATATATATATATATATATATATATATATATATATATATATATATATATATATATATATATATATAAGTAGCTCTGAATGTAAAGTGAGGGTTAGAAATTTGAGGACTAAAAAAAAATAGTAACTTTTTAAAAGATTAAGGTAAGTTGATTTTTTTTTCCAGTTCTATGGTTATACCATATATATTACGTAGGTACAATTTGTCGGTATTGTCTCCTGCTGTCGGAATGACGTCTTTATTACGCCTACCTATTTCCTGTTAAACTCCACCCTAACAACCCTAACCCGACGCAAAAAAAAAAAAAAAAAAATAACCCAGTCAGTGCGATACAGTTTTGCTTTTTGTAGCCGTTATATTAAGCTTTACTTTGTCGCTTCGTGGCGCATCACTGAGCACGTGACAGCTTACAGGTGCCCGACGGGTCATCAATTCATCTTTTCTTTATATAAATGTTTTGTTGAAGTTCATGACCTTAACATGATACGAATCCGGTCACTCAGAATAAAAGCGAAGTAGTATTACGTGGGACTTAAAACGACTTAGTTTAAGATATGATGTGCGTTGTGGTGTAGATATCATCTCGGAACAAGATATTCGGAGAGCCGAGTTCGAATTCCAGTTGTGTTCGTTGCATTCACTTACACGCAAATACCCTTGGGAAAAATATTTATTCTTCTTTCTCCCTCTAGCTGTGGGTTAAATAGCAGGACAGAATGGGTTCTATAACTTTGGTTGTCTATAACTTTGGTTGTCTACTTTTCCCAAGGGTATTTGTGCGTAAGTGAATACAAGGAATTCAACTGGAGTTCGAACTCAGCTCCCCGATTTCTCGTTCCGAGTCGATATCCACTGCACCACAATGCATCGCTGAAAAGAAATGTTTTGGGTATGATGTTCAGTGAACTAACAAAGTGCAAGGCTGTGATTTCATATTTTCTTAAGAGTATTAGTACTAAATGAGAAAGTAATGGCAACCTACTGCGGGAAAATCTTCTGCCCAGTCAGTCATGTCTCTTTCTATACATGATCGCCCAGCAATGCTTGTCTTTTTAGTATCTCTACTAGTCCCTGTTTAAACATTAGATAGGTTGAACATGTCTCTCCTCAAGTTCTTATTTTTTGCATCACTAAGTGATGTTTGTCTGCTCCCACTACCTGTTCTACCATCTATTCACGCAAGTTTCTTAGGTAGATTGATCATGGCTCTTCACAACTTCCTATCCATTGTAGCTTAAAGTAATGGTTGTTTCCTTGTTATACCTCCCAGTACCTGTTCTGCCAAGATCGTTAGGTAGGCTGACCATGACTCTCAATAACTACTTATTCATTGTGGAACTAAGTAATGATTGTGTCCTTAGTATTCCTGTTCTGGTTTGTCTCTTTTCCATCAACCATCGTATCAGTCAGTCAGTTAAGTGGCATACGTGATACACGCTCTGGGCGATCATGTCTGAAAAGAGATATGACTGACTTGGCAGAAGTAGGTTGCCATTGCTTTCTACCATCCAAGGGTATAGAACCCAATATGTCCTATTATTTAACCCATAACTGGAGGGAAGAGGCGGATTAATACTTTTCCCAAGGGTATTTGTGCGTAAGTGAATACAAGGAATTCAACTGGAGTTCGAACTCAGCTCCCCGATTTCTCGTTCCGAGTCGATATCCACTGCACCACAATGCATCGCTGAAAAGAAATGTTTTGGGTATGATGTTCAGTGAACTAACAAAGTGCAAGGCTGTGATTTCATATTTTCTTAAGAGTATCAGTACTAAATGAGAGTGAACTTTCTCTCTCTCTCTATCTCTCTATCTCTACCTCTCTCTCTCTCTCTCTATCACTTCCTTTTGTTTTTTTCAACTCTCCTTCTTTCTTTCTCTTTCTTTCTCTCTTTCTTTCTCTTTTCTCTCTCTCTTTCTCTCTCTCTCTCTGTCATTCTCTTTCTTTCTCTTTCTCACGCTCTCTCTATCTATCCATCTCTTTTTTTCTCTCTCTCATTTTCTCTCTCGTTTCTCTGTCTCACTTTACTTCTCTCACTCTCTTTCTCTCTCCTTCACACTCTCTTTCGCTTTTTCTTTTTTGTCACTCTCACTCATTTTCTCCAATCTCGATATTTATTTCTTTATATTTTTAGCTCTCTCCCTCCCCATCTATTTATGTTTCTTTCTTTCTTTCTCTTTCTCTCTCTCTCTCTCTCTCTCACTTTCTCAATCTTTATCCTCACTCTCTCATTTTGTCTCTTTCTCTCTTTTCTCTCTCTTTTCCTCTTTTCTCACTCGCTCATTTTATCCCACTCCCCCCGACTCTCTCTCTCAATTTTTCTTTCTCTCTCTCTCACTTTGTCCTTCTCTCTCTGTTTTTCTGTTTCTCTCTCTCTCTCTCTTTCTTTGATAGTTCTTTCAGTTCTATTATATAAAGCTATGTCCACTGATAAAAAAAAAAAATTCTGATACGTCATCCAGTCTTGTTACAATCGTTTGTTTTTTTACTTTTATTTTAATGCATTAAAAATTAAAATTCTTTCCCATATTTTATATATGTGACAAGAGAAATGCGTAGATACAAATCCGAGATTACTCATACAGAAAACATAATCATTGCAATTGCAAATCTCTTAAATATTTCCATCAATTTCTTAGGCTATGTGTAAACTAAGAGAGGGTGGTAACAAATTCTAGGCCAGACATATTTCTCAAATTCTACCAAAATGATCAAACATCAGATTTCCAGTGGAAAACCTACTTTAACGAACCGGAAAATTTTCATCACCATTATGTAATACACAGATATATATATTCTAAATATGTGCTGTTAAATATAAGAGACAATGAATGTCTATTATGTTTAATCATGAGCCTTTCTAAACGTCGTATTTTGGCATTAATTTCACTTGAAACTAAAGACAAAAATTCTCCAACATTTGGATAATTATTTATTGATTTGCTTCTAAGCTTTCGGCTCACATGAGACATCTTCAGAGAGGTTATTTAGACTGAAATACAATAACATCCACCATCGCCGACAATTTTATTTTGTGTTGACATAAAACTCCGCTTGGCAAATCAAAAATAATTATCAAAATGTTGGAGACTTTTTGTCTTTATTTTCAACTGAAATTAAAGCCAAAATACGACGTTTAGAACGGCTCATGATTAAACATAATAGACATTCATTGTCTATTATATTTAACAGCATATGTTTAGAAAATTATTTGCTGCCTCGATACACTAAATATATATATATATATATATATATATATATATATACAGTCATCCGTAGACATATCTGTTTCGCTGTATCACAGCTCATCAGTACGGATAGACAGCCGATCGCCTTTTACCCAGGATTGAAACCCGACCAAATTGGCGCCAGTTGGCGATTCTACCTCTGAGCTACGGGTGCTCGGTAGAAGGAGGCAGGCTTTTTAGCATGTATATTATCATTATACACGTCCAATACCTGAGAGTGTTCTAATTCATTGCTGAATGAACGATGCGCAGATGCCAGACTAGCTACTGTATATACACTATATATTTGCAGAACGAGAAAGGTTACTAAATAAAAGATTCGAAATAATGTCCGGATGTAAACACATCAGAAAATATATTTTAGGGTCATACAAACCCGGATTATAGAGTTTTATATTTCTTTAAAAACACTTCCGTCATTTTGAAATTGCAGTTATTTTTAACTTCTAGTCGTGCGTTCAGAAAATCCCTATTATAATTTTAAAAAAAAAGTTGAAGGATCAGTTAATATAAAACGCCTGAAGATACCGAAAGATTGAAACTAATTTTGTGTAATCAACTATCTTCCAAATGAATATATATATATATATATATATATAGCGGACCTTAAAGACACTACCACCACCTTTAAATTTGTAGTTTTTCATTTTTTTTTTTTACTTTTTTCAACGCAGTTTTATTGGTTATTACATAAAGTTTCCGATTATAAAAAAGAAATAATTGAAAAAATTTCAAGTTTAAAGCAATTTCAGAGTGGGGGTCCAAGTTAAATGTTGAAAGTTTTACAAATTTTTTTATCAATCGGAAAGTTTAGAATTTAATCGATAAGATTGCACTGAAAAAAGTAAAAAAAAATTGATAATCAACCAATTTACAGGTGATGGTAATGTCGTACCGAGGAGTGTTTCCAAAATGGAGGATCGATTTAATTATAACGTTGAATGAAAAACTGAGCCCCCTCCCCCAAATTGTTGAAATATTAAAAATTTTTCCAAATTATTTTGTCAGTCAGACAGTTTAGTGTGTAATCGATAAGATTGCACTGAAAAATGAAAAAATTTAAAGGTGGTGATAGTCTCCTTCAGGTCCGCTATATATATATATATATATATATATATATATATATATATATTGTGTGTGTGTGTACGTGTGCGTATGTGTGTGTGTTAGTGTGTAAAACTTAACATCTAAATCAACATGCTATGAAATCTCACATTTTCATTTTTTTATATTCCATTGATAAGTTCTACTTAGCGAACTTACCCAGAACTTTTACAATGTGGAACAAACATGAGATGCTTTCCTGGTCATCACTTCAAGTAGTCGGTCAACAGTCATCTATACTAAATAACCAAATAACACGCAATCCTTGATCCCTCCCTACACGCACTTACAGCTACCCTATTCAGAAACCCACTATATTGTGTGGCACTTGGGTCTTGTAATGCGGAACAATAGTAAGAGAAATACGTGGCAAGTGACAGAATATATACAGGTCATTTGCGACTTACGACCGCGATTGATTACGATCGACAGGTTATAAGTCTATCTGGTCGTAAGTCGGCCTGTAATTAATTTTACTATCTTTTTCTTTTTTTTTTTTTTGTCTTTCTTTAGATTTATTGTATTTTTAATAATATAGACAAAGATAAATTCCTCTTTGTATACATCTTGGGAGTTTTTGAAGATATTAGGAAGACAAAACAAACTCGGGGTAAAGTATCTTGTAGCAAGGCTACCCTAACACATATGCAAGAAAGCTGAGGCGGAAACTGTCGCGCAACAAGCGGGAAAACACTCAAGCTGCCAGGCAGCCAGATATAGCAATTCGCAGTCATGATCGAACAGTCATAAGTCGCATAGGTCGTAAGTTGACAACAACCTCTCTTTCTCTCTTTCTATATACACATATATAGAGAGAGAGAGAGAAAGAGAGAGAGAGAGGTTGTTGTCAACTTACAGAGATTGGTTGTGGCTCAATTCTAGATTTTTGTATTGTATATATATATATATATATATATATATATATACGTGTGTGTGTGTGTGTGTAATGTTATTGGTATTGTATATATGTGTGTATAGAAGAAATATTTTTAAATGCTAAAATAATATTAGAGTCTGTCGTAAAGCAGTATTTAATTACTTTTACATGTATTAAATTTCGCTTTGCGCTACATAAGGCTTCCTTGAAACAGCGCCACTGACATATATATGAATCATACATATAATCTCCGAGAAAAATAAAAAAATGAAACGATTATCTCCCTTTTCAAAGGTAAATTTTTAAAAAATAGAATTGACATTTCCTGTAAAACACACGTCCTGAATTAACTGTAAAATACATGGAAAAATTTGACCTACACAAAAACATGCAAATGTTTTTAAATTCTGTTAAACCTGAAAACCAAGGATTGGCACCAATAAGATGTCAGTTTGAATGAATCCTGTTATCGTCTGATAAATTTTATTGGAATAATGAAATATGCTAAGTTAAGTATTAAGAAACAGGAAAATTTTGTTAGAAAATAGTGCTGAATTGCTATGTAATATCAGCCATTCATGGCAGTGAATACTGGACGATTTTCACAGATGAACCATAGACTTGAAACAACCGAAACATGATTCTACAGATGGGAAACTGAGAATACAATGGACTGAACTTGTGAGTAGCGAGGAAGTTTAAAGTAAAATGGAAGTAAAAATCTCGCTTACTCTTAGAATCAAAACCTGACAATTTTTATTTCTAGGTTACAGGGGATGTGCGTTGTGGTGCAGTGGATATCGACTCGGAACGGCAAATCGGAGAGTCGGGTTCAAATTCCAGTTGAATTCTTACGCACAAATACCCTTGGTAAAGGTATTAATCCTTCTCTTCCCCCAGCTATGGATTAAACAACAGGACAGATTGGGTTCTATAGCCTTGGCTGGCAGCCAGTCTACCGCAGAAATCAATGGCAACCTACTGCGGGATAATCTTATGCCAAAAGTCGCCCAAAGCGTGTATCGCGTATGGCATTTAACTGACTGACGAAGGCGGAAGGCTTGGAAAATTTGACACATATATGACATATGGAAGGCAAAAGGCACAGAGTAAAGTAGCCAGTGCTTTTGTAAATGGTTGACAGAACAGTGGCCAGGAGGGATAAGCAAAATACAATCCTTATTCAGAGCTACAAAAAAATGTGGAGAGCCATTATCACACAAGTTCTGAAAGGACACGGCACATAGATGATGATTTTTCCGGAAGATAACTAGAGAATGGTCGAAGGCGTAGAACTAACAAAAATAAATCTCAACAATTCCTACCTAGTCATGAACCAACAATTCTATATTCTATACGAAAACAAAATTCAAAGAAGGATCTGCAATGTAATCGGTCCTGGGTTGGCATCCCGACTTCAGTCATTTCATCACATACGTGGCGTGGTTTCCCTCTGTCTTTTCTGCAAATATTTTCATGACAACTGTTCTGATGGATTTTTTTCCCTGGTGCCTCGTTCACATGAATTTATGCGTACTACTAGATTGGCAACTACGTCCCACTCCTTTACCGTTGAAATAGTTCAATGTAACCACCACTTCTACTCCAACAATTGCTTTCCTCAATATTTCCCGCGTGTGGAACTCCCTCCCGTTTATTTACCCCGCTGATAGCGACAAAGCGCAAAAATTTAAATGAAACGTCAATTGATATCTTCTATCTTCTTCAATCCCATTCGTCTTTTATCCTTTCCTCAATTTTTCTATGTTATCCTTTCCCTATACCCAATCTTTCTCTCACTGTAACCTCCTGCGCATTAGTGACGGTCCCGCTTTGCTTGGACTGAAATTTAAAAAAAAAATAGAACTAATAAATAATTTCTTATTTATTGTATTAAATATTTACCTAACCGAACAATTGCTTTCCAAAAACACACTCTCGGCCTTTTGGCCGGCAATCATATGACCAGCTATGACAAGTTAAGACAAGCATAGATCTAGTCATCGCTTATGCCGGAGTTGGGTAACATTTACCCAGTGATCTGAGCATACGCACTCGGGTTCAGTCAGTTAAGTGCCATACGTGATACACGCTTGGGCGACCACGTCTCGAAAGAGACATGACTGACTGGGCAGAAGATTATCCCACAGTAGTTTGCCATTGCTTTCTGCGGTAGACTGGTTGCCGACCAAAGCTATAGAACCCAATCCGTCCTGCTATTTAACCCATAACTGGAAGGAAGAGACGGATTAATACCTTTCCCAAGGGTATTTGTGCGTAAGTGAATACAATGGATTCAACTGGAATTCGAACTCGGCTCCCCGGTTTCTCGTTCCGAGCCGATATCCACTGGACCACAACACACATCCGCACTCGGGTACCCACATTAAAATCCGACCTTGTGTCACATCTCACCCAAGTTTGTTGTTGGTGGCGATGGGCGGGTCTGGTTAAATAACATATTATTATGCTTAGTAAGAAAATTAAGTCAGATGAAAATCTATCGATTTTGTAGATTTATACTAATCATTTTATTATCATTTCACCCCAAGCAAGGCGATAATGTCATGAGGTTAAAGGAAGAAAAAGAGATCAAGGGGATTTTAGTGGGAAGTGAAGATAAAAGATAGTAAAAGAACAGGATTCAGAAACCTAAAAAATGGCGATTGGTGTTGCATATAAATTTTGGAAGATTTTAAAGGGTAGGGGAGGAAGAAGTACGAGAAAAGAAACTATTCGGATAGAACTTACTTTTGCATCTGGCTAGATCAACACTAAAACAGTGAGACCTACTTGCCAATGCAGTCTTTTATGTACCGTATCCCTTCAGTAGGTAGGTGATTAGCGTCCCCACTACATCTTCATATCCCTTGCAGCACTTAATAATGTTATTAATTTTCTTATTTTTCCCCAAACACTGTCCTACCATCCATTTACTCAAGCCTATCAAGTATGTCAAGTTTTTTTCTGTCCCTATTTCTTCCATTCCTTTTTGTGAGCATCAGGATTTTCTAAGCCATCCTTCATCATAACATGCCTTACGGCTACAACCTCCAGGAATTTAAATGCAATGTCGATGCCCATCTCTTAATCACTTGACTCTAGTTCTTTCTACATCACCCAGTATATCTTTTCCTTTCTCTCTACCTTTGCAACTGTCATCGCACCTGTATTCCTCTCCTTCCCTTGCTCCCTTCTCTGACACCCCCTGTAACTAATTCGTCTTTCTCTTTACTCTCCTCCTATCTAATATATTTCTCTTATATAGCCCCCTGCGCATCAGTGGCATTACTGCCTTGCTTGGGGTGAAACGATAAAAAGATGCATCTTCCTGGTGTTAAGTACACCTGTTTATAAATTCATGCAGTCGAGGCACCAAAGAGGAAAGCTGATCAGAACAATCACCATGAAAATATTTGTAAAAAAGATAGATAGATGGAACCCACGTGACGTTGGTGAGAAATTGACTGAAGTCGAGATGCCAGGTTAGGATCGATTATATAACTGACACTTCTTTAAGCTTGACAGAGTCATTATGATTGGGCAACTAGTCCTAACTAGCACTGCTCTGAGAGACTAATTATTGCTTTCCGTTGGGCATCTGATCACTATCCCGTTTCATGGCACGTGGTGATTTTCTAAACGCTGCTTAGATGTGGCACAAGGCCGAAAGTACGGGGCACCCAGTGAGGATCGAACTCAATACTTAACTCTAATGATTCTAGCGTGACAAGCTTGCTAACCATTATACCACCTCTAGGTGCTCCCGCTTCATGGCACGTGTGCGTCGAACTGACTTTTTTTTTTTTAGTTATTAACAAATATTTGCAACATGCTCTTCGAAACACTAAGAGCATAAAAGATATCTGATTCCGATGAAGTGCAAAATTAATTCTCGCGTCACTGAGATAAGATGACCTTCAGGAATTTGAACAACAAGTCCGAACCGAATGTAATTATTACCGTTAGCCTTTGTATATACCTATATTCCAGTGTTTCTTTAGAAGTTTTACTTGGATTTTCGAGTAAGTGTTTTGAGAGAGATTAGCTCTTAAATAGATAGATAGATAGATAGATAGATAGATAGATAGATAGATAGATAGATAGATAATGAACTGACTGAGATAGATAATGAACAGACTGACATAGATAGATAGATAGATAGATAGATAGATAAGAAAATGAGAAGAAAGGAAGGAAGGAAAGGCTTTATCACACACACACACACACACACACACACACACACACACACACACACACACATATATATATATATATATATATATATATCAAACAAAAAGACTCATACACTTGTATAGAACACAAATGCGTTTGTGAAAGAAGTTGTGCTTTCATTACTGCCTTATTTTACATGGGAAAGTAATCGGTACATTTAAGAGACTTAATTTTTGGCCATGACACACACAAACAAAATATATACCGACCCCATAGACACTTAACCGTTTTAACATGATCTGACAAATTAATTGTTTTCATATGCCATGCTGAATTATAGATTTCTTAAATCACTGCTGAAGGAGAGTTGACTAACATTACATTCCAGAAATACCGGAAGTTGTTGCGGAAGTTCTGCTTCAATTGCTACCATCTTAATCTTTATTTCGCTTGCGAGCGAACATACAACGCACGCTCCGAAAAAAATGCTATCGATTTATTTTCATGGACATTACAATTAAATGCAAAAAAAAAAAAATATGGCACCATCGAATAAAGCCAACTTGCAGTTGAAAACAATATTTTTCCGTGTAGATTTCACCATTGGCTATGCATTTTGGCCAGAGATTAACTAGAGTCTGTAAGATGTGATTATGCTATGCAATTTGGCACATATCGCTGTCGCCACTGGTAAAATATATTAACCACTGCATGGCAGTGCTTACATCCATTGCTTGATTTCCATAAACGTTTAGAATATGTTGGTAAATGTTGGTAACTGTCAATGACTGGTAGTATATATATATATATATATATATATATATATAATTGAAAATTGCGTTAAGGAAAATAGAAGCTAGATGAATAAAGAACCTTTTGAATATTTACAATATAGCAATATTATATACATAAGTAAAATAATATACAAATTACGCACACGTACGTGCGCATATATATATATATATATATATATATATATATATATATATATATGTGTGTGTGTGTGTGTGTGTGTGTGTGTGTGTGTGTGTGTGTGTAAACAGACAATGTAGCGGAAAGTTCCGGAGATTAATGAAATGGAATTAACAACCAATATATTTAATTTATTTGTTTGAATATTATTTTAATCGGTACTCGTATTTGAGTAGATATTCTGTATTTAACATTTAGACCGGTATATATATATATATATATATATATATATATATATATATATATATATATATACATACTGTTTAATTAAAAATTCCATTTCGTTAATCACCGAAACTTTCCGTAACATTGTCTGTTTACATTTGTTTACATTACGATGCATTTCAGAGTAGAGATGCTTATTTCCGAGAAATCAGAAAATTGTGTATATAACGCTTGATTTTAGACTGTGAAACTATTTGTGGTCGAGTAGTCTAAGTTGCATCAGATCAATTGATTGCTTCTCCTATGTTGTTATGGTTCGAATTCAGCCGAATGACACACATTTTCCTAAGAAATTTTCTCATAAATATTTAGTTAGGTAGAAATATATATATATATATATATATATATATGTATGCATGTATGTATAATTTAATTAAAAATAAAATATATACTTAAATACGAGTATCGATTAAAAATAATGTTAAAAAAATTAATTAAATATATATATATATATATAATTAGAAACTGCACAAAGAAAAACAAGCAATAGTTAGGTAAAGCCTTTTAAAATATTTATAATATGGCAATTTTATATACAACAGTAAAGAAATATACAAATCAGATATATATATTGAGAGAGACAGAAAGGGAGGTTTGGGACATTATGGTCATGTGCACACGTGTGTGTTTCTTATTCAGTCATTCTGTTGGAATTACTCCATATTTTAAATTGACATATAATGTTTTATAAGAATTTTGATAATAAAATGACCTACAATACAATTGTATAGCAAACTGGCAATTGATGCATCATGAAAACAATATAAAAAAAATTTTTATAGCAAAATTGCCAACAATATATTATATGATTTACAAACAATATATCTAAAACACTTACATCTCCAATGCAAATATGAAATTATGAACAGATTACCTGTAGTTTGAAGTACAAAATTACGTAAAAATATTTAAATTCCGGCATTAAAGAAACCCATAAAGACTGATTTTTATAATCGTTTACCCCAAGCAAAGCAGTAATGCGCAGAGGGTTACATAAGAGGACAGTGAAGAGAAAGAGGAACAGGTCACAGTGGGTGTCATGGAATGGGTAAGAGAGGGATGGAAACATGGTGTGAAGAGTGATGCGTGAGAGTAGTGTGGAAAGGTAGGAGAACAAGATACAGGGGGTGTCGATTAAAGGATGGGACTCAACGAGATAAGAGATGGCACTTGACATTGCACTTAAATACTTGGAAATCGTAGCTATCAGGGAAACAAGTATCCGGAAGGGAGTTCCACAGGCGGGAAGTGCGGGAAAAGAAGCTGATGAAGTAGAGTAGAAGTTGCGTAAGAAACGCACGCACACATACATGTGTGTGTGTGTGTGTGTGTGTGTGTGTGTGTGTGTAAAAAGTGAAATCGTTAACAAAAAATTATGCAAAACTTCCTCTATAGATATAGAGAAAATAAACTTTGGAAAAACACTAAACGTTTATATATAATATTTATAATAGATACATGTTTACAGGGAATTAGTAGAATTATTTTTTTTTATCTACATGTGGGTTTTCGGAATATTTTTATGGAAGTAAAATACATTACATTTTAATAATTCTCTGTAAACATACATCTATTATATTACATAAAAATACATATAAACATTAGGTGTTTTTGCAAATCTTATAATATATATATATATATATATATATATATATATATATATATTGTGAAAGATAGAATAGGAGAATAAGGAGGTGTGAGTGACATATTATCAATTAATAAAATGTGCACAATGCTTATTTAGTCTTAACATACAATATATAATACATGTTAATATATATATATATATATATATATATATATATATATATAGAGAGAGAGAGAGAGAGAGAGGCCACGTTTGTATTATTTTGCTTATTTTGTATATATACATATGTAGGGTGCAATGAATGCATTGTTGTCTAGATTAATTGTCACTGACATCTCATTTTAATAGATATATTTATCAAAATTACACAAAAATATCCTGACATACTAAAGAGTAAATTTTTTCAGTTATATCACCATTGGTTTCAACTACGGTCTCCAAACGATTTGGGAATCACCCGCAACTCTTCTGGACGATCTCCTTGTTTAAGTTAGTGAATGCTGCCATAATATTTACCTTCTGTTTATCTTTGTTGTTTCAATGAGTTTTGCTAGTCTCTCGCTCAACTGCGTAATCAGATGGGGTTGCAATTTGGGGAGTTGGGTGGCCAGATATAAGGGTTGATGTGGCCGCAGAAATTTTCTGACACCCATGACTAGGTTTTCCGGCTTTGTTAGCATGGTGCAGAGTCCTGTTGCCAGACATAGTGTTTTCCAGCAACCACCCTCTTAACTCTGCGCTACTTCCTCAAGGTACTTGATATAGGCCTCTGTGTTGAGCCAGGGGACAATGAATGGAAGCATAACGTTGCTATCACTAGTGATCACTCCAAAAATCATGACGTTGACTAGATATATTATCCAAATCTTTCCGAATTCTCGTCACTGTTCTCAGACCTTCTGAAATGTTCGTAGTGAAGCTTCTAGCGCAAAGCAAATACCAAGCAGTATTGCATGCCGTTTTCAGATTTCTAGCGTAGTGAATTGCGTCATTGTGCTCTTTTCTTTAAAGACGGTGCCAAACTGATCATACTATACTGTACAGTCGACAAATCTCAAAACAAACAACGTGAAAAATATAAACTGGCGACAATTTACCTATTGCACTTTTTCTTTTTTCTTTTCTTTGTGTGTGTGTGTGTGTGTGTGTGTGTGTGTGTGTGTGTGTGTGTGTGTGTGTGTGTGTGTGTGCACGCATAAGAGAACTTGTGCAGTAATCAGAAGACGCATGAACTTAACGCCTAGAAGTAACACTTGATAGAATTCTCCATGGGTGAATCTTTCAGAGATATTCTTTATCGACAAATAATGCCAAATCGAGCTAGGATGTGCGTTCTGGAGTATTGGATATCGGCTCGGAACGAGAAACCGGGGAGCCGAATTCATTGTATTCACTTACGCGCAAATACCCTTGGGAAAGGTATTAATCGGTGTATTCCTTCCAGTTATGGGTTAAATAACACGACAGATTGGGTTCTATAGCCTTGGTCGGCAACGAGTCTACCGCAGAAAGCAATGGCAACCTACTGCGGGATAATCTTCTGCCCAGTCAGTCATGTCTCTTTCGAGGCATGATCGCCTAAAGCGTGTATCACGTATGGCACTTAACTGACTGAATGCCAAATCAGATGGGTAAATATTTACGAATGACTATTCCCACTAGACAAACATATAAACTGAATAGGATTTGATTTGTATATAGATATGTCTGTGTGTCCATCGACAGTGAGACGTCGGTGGAATTTAATAGGGTTAGTCTACAGTAAAACAAGGCAATCATAGAAACGCTTTATTATTTACGCATAAAATAACCTTGATAAGGTCAGTGGAAATTGTGTTATGTTTCCAAATGACAATTCACGCGTCTTCTCATTAAAGTAAACTCAATAGACGATCAGGTCGTAAGATTGTGATATTGCCCTGCATCTTCCTAGCTGGGTCAACTCGATACCAGAAGATTTTTATTTAATCAGATCTTCAGATATATTCTTCATGTGAACGTCTTTAAAATAGCGACGAGTAAACATCAGAAATCGTTTTCAGTCTGAATCTCAAATTATTTCAAGGAAGAGTAAGACTCAAAAGATTTTTTTTACAATTTCAAATGACAATGATTTATATTTTTGACAAATGAAGAATTTGACGCTTGTTATATTTGAATAGTTTGTATTGCATCTACAAAAATGTGATATTGTTATTTTTAGAACATAATATTTAAAACGCCATACCCTGCAGTTAAAATAAATACAATCTTAAAAATGTATTAAACTGACCCTAATTTAGAATTTTAAAAACGTCTTAAATTTTAACTATAATATGTCAATTGCATTAGAAGTTTGTTTGTCTGATTTATTTTCTTAATTCAAAGGCTAAATTGAGTACATTAATGATTCAATCGTTTCAAATAAAATATCGGTTTCCTCCTTCTCACTCGTAGCCTGCTGAATGTGAGTGGATTACAAACTTACAAGGTTTAAAGATTATACTAAGTTGTTAAAAAAATGAAAGAATAATCTTCGCCAGCAGTTCAATTGAAATATAACAAGATGAAGGAAATGACCCATTTTGTCCTGGAATTTTGATTTGGTTTTGTAGTTGCTTAATAGCATTCAATGACAAAAGAACGTTAATTACATAGCATCACCTTTTTCTAAATGTATACCTTGAATTCATTATGTCCTCTGCACATTTGTAAAATGAATACACACACCACCCACGTCTATTGAACAGGTGTAGAGGCTCATCCCTTGTTCCCTGTTTAGGACGTGGTTTCCTGGTTTCTCTTTTCCAACCTATTCACTCTTACGTAACCCCCTGCACACCAGTGGCCTTACCGCCTTGCTCGGGGAGATATGATTTTTAAAAAAATACTTGCTTTTCACTGATGCTATTTAGTATTTGGGGAATCCACATTGACCAATTCTTGGCTTACAGTTTTCAAAAAATATTCATGCTAAAGGTTTAAACTATGATTATGTTCTTGAAAAGAGAAATTAATGTTTGTTAAACTCGAAATTTCTAATTTCGTCTCTAAAACTGCACTAAAACTGCACTAAAAATGCACTGAAAAAATTCTAAAAATACACTTCTATTTGTGAACAACCTAATATTCTTCTCTTCCGATTATTTTTCTTTACAGCATCTTTGTTTTCAGTCGTCGTTTTTTATTATTTTCAGCCATGTTTCTTTCTTCAGCCATTTAACTTTTCAGTCTCATTTTTATTTCAGCCATTTTGGCATTTACAAAGAAACGTTTGAAGAGGTTTAAGATTTAATTAAACCCTTTTAACTTATTTTCATACAATATTTTTGTTGATTTTATATGATTCTTATAATTGATACCGAGTTTTCTTTTTCCTTGAATACAAGTGTTTATATTACTCTGTTTTATTTTGTCTTGATTCTATGCCCATATGAATTGTGAAACTTTATTTTTTGGAAATTAACATTTTCCACATAGACATTATTTCACTCTCCAAATATAATCGACTTTAAATAAATGTTATTGAATTATGCATGATTTTTAGTTCTTTACTTTCATTATATAAAACTGAAATGTAATTTTTTTTAATATTAATTGACTAGATAAACCCATAATCATTACACCATATCGTCCTGGCGTCAGTTTAAAGTGACACTTTTTCAGTTTATCTAAACTATAAGTAAAAATTAAAATTATGGAGGGTGAAATTTTCACTAAAATACTAGGTGTCCATGAATTACATGTGCATTTTTAAAAATTATAACTTTATTTGTATTTTTGAGAGAAATAATCTGTAAAAAAATGTTATAAATCAACAAGATTGAGATCCTTGTCATTTTGCTTTGCGTATTAGACAGTTTCTTAACAGATGGATCGGAAGGGGTGGACCATTTTATTAGCCTCCACGTTCGCCACATTTAACTCCATTAGATTTTTATGGGGACACGTGAAAACAATTATGTATGCAAGCAAACCTAGTTCATTGGAAGATTTGAAAGAAAAATAACTTATGTGATTTCAGGCATTACTGTAAATCAGTTGGCAAATGTTTTCCGTAAACTGCAAAATCGTATTACCTTTTGTATTGCTAATGATGGAGGACATGTGGAAACTTAAATAAAATTTCAATAAAAGCTTAAAAAATATCGATTTACTTCTTTCTAATCCTTTTAACAAATTATTTCTATCGCAAATACAAATAAAGATATAATTTTTTAAAGGTACACACTATGGAGACACACTATATATATATAGGGGGGTTCATAAAGTTCGTGTGCACTTTAAAAAATCATTGAAAATCTCCTGAAGACACCATTCATGGTAGAAACCTAGGTTGCGTAATAACTCGTGTACAAATGGAAATATATATATACTAGCAGTATAGCCCGGCGTTGCTCGGGTGTAATGAAAGCTTTAAAACTAATCCATGGTCCTGGGGCTCAGACTCTTTGTACGTTGACACGAAAGACTAAAAAGCAATAGTTGTTTCCAGTTAAAATGAAACCGTAGATTGAAAGAAAAATGAATGGATGTAAGTCAAATTTTGATTTCCTGGTATCGATATCAAATTTTCTGCACTATTGCAAGAACTGCAATCTTGAAACTTCTGAATATCGTTTCTTATGTCTTTGTCCATGTGTGTATCAAAATTGATTAAAATCGGACCACTATAACCTGATTTTTTCGATTATCGATTGTCGATATTTATCGGGGTACCTCGACACAAAACCTAGCTAAGAACACTCACAGACGCTTATAGTACAACTGTGTAAATTTTCAAGAAAATCGGTTCAGCCGTTTCGGATTCTATAGGTAACGGATACACACACAGACACACACACTCACACACAAAGTTCCATTTATAAATAAGTTTAGATGTGTGTGTGTGTGTGTGTGTGTGTGTGTGTGTGTGTGTGTGTGTGTGTGTGTGTGTGTGTTAGAAAATATCCGAGTTTTTCTCTGAAATTTAAAAGAAATCATGAAAACATTACGCAAAATGGTCAAAATATACGGAAGAATGAAGGCGTCCGTTTGAACTGACACCCGGATGGTATGAGTTGGTCTTTATCCAAAGTTTTGTTTACTCTTCTTTGAAAGAACGGAATAAGCTTAAGAAAAAATAATGATTTCTTGAAGATCACGAAAGAAAGATACGTAGAACACGAGTGCAACCAGTGCCGTGCTTAGCAACATCGCCCCCCACACCCACGGAATTCACCTTGCTGCCCCTCTAGCCACAGAATGCAGCTTGCTCCAATCCCCACGAACATACTGAACCCACAATAAATGGTACTTTAAACAAAATAACATACTTTCGGAATTATCTATAATCTATTTCCCTCTCAAGTTCTTTTTTTTTAATTACAAATAATTTATGGTCTCTTCGGGGCCGGAAGGATTTTATCAAAGATTTGCATGACTATATATTCTGAAATGTATCGTAATGTCAACAAATGTAAACATGTTACGGAAATCAACGAATTTTAACGAAACTTGGTTATAAGCAACCGACAATTTGAAATGAATTGTTCGAACATTATTTTTTATCGATACTCGGATTTAAGTAGATATTCTGTTTTTAATGAAACAGTATTATATATTTATATCTACCGGCCTGATTATTTACGATAAATTTTTATCACGAAAATGTGTGCCATTCGGTAGGATTCGAACCTGCAACCCCTATCTATCTTAATTTATCGTAAATAATCAGGCTGGTAGATATAAATATATAATACTGTTTCATTCAAAACAGAATATCTACTTAAATACGAGTATCGATAAAAAAAAATGTTCAAACAATTCATTTCAAATTGTCGGTTGCTTATAACCAAGTTTCGTTAAAATTCGTTGATTTCCGTAACATGTTTACATTTGTTGACATTACGATACATTTCAGAGCAGATATGTTTGTTTACCATGACTATATATATATATATATATATATATATATATATATATATATTTAAAGAGAGAGAGAGAGCGAGACGGGTTGATAGATGTCTATTTCAACATACAAGTATGATAATAATTTTCCAGTTAATCCTAATTTCCAGTTAATCCTAATTATTAGTTAATCCTAATTTCCAGTTAATCCTAATTTTTCTTTCTTTTATGAAAGTGATATTCAACTTGTGGTTGATATATCACCTTTTTCATACAAAATTCATTATACCTTCGTTAAAAAAAAGTAACTCTATTGAGTGAAAAACAAATCTTTCTTCAATGCAGCTTCTATAATCTGCGAATAACTTTTCTGCTTGTTATTTTGTTATTTTTTTTTTTTCAAGGAGCCTTACTGCTTCCCGGAGCCTTGCGGCCCCATCGCAATTGCGGGATCTGCGAGGGCCGTAAGCACGGCCCCGAGTACAACATATTCTTCCTAAATAATTATTCTTTTCCTCAGCTAGATGTTTATTTATTATGTATTTATTATATGTATTTATTATATGTATATATTTATTATATGTATTTATTATATGTATATATTTATTATATGTATTTATTATATGTATTTATGAAGTTATATTTGCAGCGTGAATAAACTAGAATTCCTGCACATTCTTTTCTTTTCCGTTATCATTTTTTAACACATGATTGATGCGAATATATTAATGAACAGCAGAATAAACATCTTTTGGTCAAACTATTTAATTTTGATAATAGTTTATTTTTCTTTTAAATGATTTTTCTTTTCAGTTTAATAACAATAACAATAATAATAATAATAATAATAATAATAATAATAATAATAATAATAATAACATAATATTAACATAATAATAACTACATAATAACACAACTACATAATAACATAATAATAACATAACATAATAATAATATTGTTAATAATAACAATAATAATAACAATAACAATAACAGTTTTCATCATTATTTTTTATTTGACTTTTATTTCACTTACGACTGACTTGACGTCAAAGTTTATTCATGTCAATCAAATACGTTTGTAAAAAGCTGGTTTTATTTTCTTACCGATCGTCCTTCACAGGTGTTTTTCCCGCCAACAGCCCCATATATTTATATGCTCTATTTCTGATTACCTTTTGTTTATGTCTCTCCACTATGTTTTGAATTCTCTTTTGTTTGTTGCTGCTGTTTTTTTTGGGTTTTTTTTTTTTGTTTGTTTGTTTGTTTTTTTATGAATGTAATATTCAACTTCTGGTTGATATATCACCTTTTTCATACAAAATTCATTATACCTTCGTTAAAAAAAAGTAACTCTATTGAGTGAAAAACAAATCTTTCTTCAATGCAGCTTCTATAATCTGCGAATAACTTTTCTGCTGTTTACTCATTTTAATTTTTATCCATGCTGACATTAAATTTCAACAGTCAATCAATTTTATATGCTGTACGTCTCAATAAAACCGACTTTTGCGATAGATGGCTTTTCTCTGAAGTAAAAGGAAATACAAACGTTAATACGATTTTTAGTAGCACCTAACAATATTGGAAATCATGTATATAGTCTTCTCAGATTTTTCTGGTGCTCTCGATGGAGGTTGTGCAATTCACAAATATCATTGCCACTTTTCGTGTTGCTTGATGGTTGACATTAGTTAACAAACAAGTCATATCTGTCGCATTTGGGACACTTCGACCTGGTATAAGGGTTAGTAAGCTTGACTCACTAAAACTATTACTACGGTGTAGTGAGTTCGGACCTCACTGGGTGTCCCATATTTTTGGACTTGGGTCTCATCTAAGATACGCTTAGAAAATATTGTTTGGCACATCGTCGTGATGTAATTGTTAGAAAGCTTGTCTCCCTAAAAACAATTACGACTGAGTAGAGAGTTCGATCCTCGCTGGCTGCCCAATACTTTTGGTTCTGTGCCACACATAACCTGCGCTTAGACAATCAAGATAGTTGCCACATTTAAAATTGCGCACTAATTAGAAAAAACGTTTTTTACATAAATAATAGATTAGGATTTGTAGTGTAGGGATTACCGGCAAAGTAAATGGGCTCGTCGCGCAGATTTCAAATTTCGGTATTGAGTTCACTTTCGCATAAATACTTTTGAGTAAGGTATGAATACATCTATTCTCCCTGTCAGCTATAGGTTAAATGACAGGATAGAGTGGGCTTTCTAGACTTGGGTGGAAAGGTAAGCAATAAATAAGAAGGACAATTTTGAAATCAAAATTGGTTGGGCGAAAAAAAAAACAACAGTTTATTGAAACTCTGACCCTATTCTCCATAAAAGAAATTGCACTAAGGATGAAGATGGATAAGATTTCGCAGTTGGCTAAGAAATTTCCCTGAACTCAGTTCCCTTTCGAGAATCCTGAAGTCATCATGGAGAAGCGCTTGAAAAATATTTGTCGAGGAACAACAATTTATTTCGAGTGTTGACTGGCGAAATTTCCGAACAAATAAAAAAATATATTAAAAAATGTCACTGATTTGTTTAAAACTAGATTGGATTTTGTAAAGTTCTCTTATCCGAAATTAATAATAAAAATATTGATTTAAAGTTGATTTGGTGTTACTTGCAAAAAACAAGAAGTTGTTTTTATTACGAGACGCTTTTCTGAAACACTATTGTATTTTCTGAATCATGATTCTGTCGCTAAATTAAGATTTCTTTTCTTTTACAGAGGTCCACGACCACAAAGAAACACCCGGTGAGTATAATTTTTCAATAAAAACGGAATTAAATTCAAATTAATTCAAAGTGATAAACATTTTCCCTAAATTTTACTGTTAAAAATCTTAACAATGTATAGTCCATACACACATATTTCGGAAAGCTTTAACCACCACAAACAAGCGTTCCTTAACCACCACAAACAATCGTTCCTCCCGTCCATTAACATACAACCGGCTTCTCTCCCTGAAAATAAAACACTGCGTCTCCTCGGATTAACTCTCACATCAGACCTCAAGTGGAATAACTATATAGAATCCATAGCTAAATCCGCTGCTAAGAAATTTGGTTCTCAGGAAGTTTTTCCCGTCCGAAACAATCCTGCACATATACAAGTCTACCATTCACCCGTGCATTGAGTATTGCTGCCATATCTGGTCGGGTGCTCCTGCTATCCACTTAGGTGTCCTCGTAATCATCTAGCTAGGTGTTAACCCTCTAGGGCCATTCGTATCATATTTGATACAAGCCTTGAATGAAATATTTGATACAAGCCTTGAATGAAATATTTTCCTGAAAAATTGTTTAAGAGAAATATTTTATAAATTTCAAATGAAAGCAGTACTGACTGCTCAGTCAATGAATACCAAATGTTTCCTTATAGGGAAATACCAAATGTTTCCTTATAGGGAAATACTGTATCAAATATGATACGAATGGCCCTAGAGGGTTAATAGCAAGCTGGTCTGGGTTCTGTAAATTTTATTGGCAACCAGTCACGGAGAAGGACAAATTTAAAACTGGCTGTGTGTAAGATTAGTAACTCTGTAAAAATCTACTTGTCGCAGTAACCACAGCGAACGTGTTTCTATACTCACAGAGAAGTCTACAGGTTTCAAATTCTTCATCTATTATGTGTATTGTCGCCTCAAAATATGGAACATCACGGTTCTCCACAACTTCCTATCTTTCTAGCTCTCAGTAATGTTTACGTTTTTATTATTCCTTCCACTGCCTGTTCTGCCATCCTTTTACACAAATTCGTTAGGTCGATTACTAGCAGCTCTTTTCTATTCCCCTTGCCTTCAATGTGTCCCATAAGTGTTACATTTTCTTACACTTCTTTCGTCATTATACATCCTAGAAATTTCAAGGGTCCCTTTAAGATTCTAAGTATAATCGTCCTTTTTACCCATTTTCCTGAAAGCTTCCTCGTTGCTCACATGATTCGTTCATGGTATTCTCGGCATCTTTCTACATATTAAAATCACGGTTCCTCAAGTATTTTCTTCGTCTGTGAGAAAATTGTCCAACATTCTCTGCGATATGAGAAAATTGATATTACATAGTAGTTCAGCACTTTTTGTTTGTACAATAATTACGCTTTTCCTATTTATCTCATTTTTTTTTTTTTTTTGTTGTTGATTTTATATGATTCTTATAATTGATACCGGGTTTTCTTTTTCCTTGAATACAAGTGTTTTTCTTACTCTGTTTTATTTTGTCTTGATTCTATGCCCATATGAATTGTGAAACTTTATTTTTTGGAAATTAACATTTTCCACATAGACATTATTTCACTCTCCAAATATAATCGACTTTAAATAAATGTTATTGAATTATGCATGATTTTTAGTTCTTTACTTTCATTATATAAAACTGAAATGTAATTTTTTTTAATATTAATTGACTAGATAAACCCATAATCATTACACCATACCGTCCTGGCGTTAATTTAAAATGACACTTTTTCCGTTTATCTAAACTATAAATAAAAATTAAAATTATGGAGGGTGAAATTTTCACTGACATACTGAGTGTCCATGAATTTCATGTGCATTTTAAAAAATTATAACTTTGATGTGATGTGATAGAAATAATCTGTAAAAAAAAGTTCCACAATGCGCTTAAAATGAAAGGCTTAAATTTGATTTCTGATCCATGAGGCAAAGCTAAATGCAGAATGTTTATTTACTAAAACAGAATCTGGCCCCACAGGTGTATGAGATTCTGTGGTAATTTTGACAGTGTCAAACATACAATCATGGGAAAAAAGAATCTGCAAGATCCCCGACCTTTCGATAATGGTTTAACCCAGAATTTAATACTGTAAGTTGTTTATAGATGTCTAAAACCCCAATGAAAATGATTTCCATGCCTATATTCTTAAATGTATGTGGTCGTTGATATAGCGAAACAAATCAAACAGAAAAATAGCACCTTTTAATTAAAGAGGTATTCATTCTTACTTCAGGTTTCTTACATTTATTCTCGTAATATATTTGGTTTTCAAAAGAATGAGAATTTAACCAGACACCCTCCAGACAATTGTCTTTCACGCAAGTAGATAATAATTGTGAAACCATTTATTCAAAAGAGAATTAGGCAACCAGAATACTTGGAATGTATTTTCTTTATTCATACCTGAATGACTGCTTATCATTGTTTAAATGGGCAACTTAATCTTGAGGCTATCAGTTAGTCAATTTTGTAAACGATCTCCTGAGATCTTCTGACAGTAAAAATTCCCAAGAATGGTTGAAAAGTACTTCCACGTACCCGAAACTTTGGCCTGAAAGATGACGAATAAAGTAAATGGAACAGCACAGATCTATTGATTCGGTTTCTGAGAAGCCTCATAACATAAAAACAAATGGTAGCTTACCGCTGTAATAAGGTAATTTCTCCTTTCACCAAATCTAGTGCTTAAAAGGTCGAAATTGTGCAGCTCACTCCATAAATTCTACACCTTCTTATAATAATCAATTCCGGTTTTCTCTTTTCCAATCTTCTCACTTTTTTTTTTCAATTGGAGTAGATAGACTAAACTATCGCCCGGTTCACAATCCACCCACGTCTATTGAACAGGTGAAGAGGCTCATTCCTTGTTTCCTGTTTAGGATGCGGTTTCCGGGTTTTCTCTATTTCCAATCTTTTCACTCCTATGTAGCCCCCTGCACATCAGTGGCGTTACCGCCTTGCTTGGGGTGATATGATTAAAAAAAACAAACTCTCTTTGTTCGATCTAACTCGTATGCTAAAACGGCTTTTTTTTAATCATATCACCCCGAGCAAGGCGGTAACGC
This sequence comes from Ascarosepion bandense, assembly GCA_037127315.1. NCBI lineage: Eukaryota > Metazoa > Mollusca > Cephalopoda > Sepiida > Sepiidae > Ascarosepion > Ascarosepion bandense. The sequence continues at coordinate 1,391,941 of JBBBDQ010001137.1, forward strand.
CACTGATGTGCAGTGGGCTACGTAAGAGTGAAAACATTGGAAAAGAGAAAGCCGGAAGCCACATCCTAAACGGGAACAAGGGATGAGCCTCTTCACCTGATCAATAGACGTGGATGGAGTGTGAACCGGAGGATAGTTTAGTCTGTTGCAGACTCCTGCTCAGGCACATTTATGTTTGCTTAACACTCACAGAGGCAACCTGGGGTTTATGCTGCAGCGGTTTCTAGGAGATAGCGCGTAATCTGTCATTGTCAGTATTTTCAACATCGGTCACGATGTCTTACGACTTTGTGTTGGCACAACTATTTGTTGTTGATTCCGGTTGAGGAACCGCACAAAATAATAAATAACAAAAACAGATATGGAGATAGAAAAAATAGATTATATTGAACGTAATATACAAACTGGAACACAGGTTAGTCAATTTAGGAATACTATTAGTAGAAATAAATATATACAGTCTTGAAGTGAAATGTATGTCCGGGTAACTGATTCTAGCTGAATGGAACTCAGAGCAACTGCAACTACAACTGCGATTCCAGATCCAACTCCAACTAAACAACTCTCCAACTAACGACTTACAACTCAACCAAATTCTATTGTTCTCTCTATAGGCAAGATTATATGTACACTCAGTTGAATCCATTATTATATTCAAAGGGGTGAACCCACAACACTATCGACAGCTTCGAAAATGTTTGGGGTTCAGAGACTGAAAATTAGGCAAAATAATACGAAATCTTGTGATTATTTGGCTGAATAAGTATTGGATGTGGTGTAATGGATATCATCTCAGATTGAGGAATCGGTGGAGCCGATTTCAAATTCCAGTCGAATTCGTTTAATCCACTCACGCACAAATAACCTTGGGAAAGGTAATAATCCATCTCTTCTCACTTCAGCTATGGATTGAATAGCAGGACAGATTAGGTTCTACAGCCTTGGTTTGACAACCGGTCTACTGCAAGAAGTAATTGCAACCTACTACGGGAAAATCTTCTGTCTCGTCAGTTATGTCTCTTTCGAGACATGATCGCCCAAACATGTGTTACGTATGGCCCTTCACTGACTGAATGTGTTGTAGGATTCAAAAACCCACTTTATACACATCGTTTTTGCAAAAGAGTGTCAAGTTAAACCAGTCTGTCACTTACGCCATTCATTTTAACAGGATTCAAGTGAGGTTCCTTGCCAAAAGAAGCCGAAAAAGCAATTATCTAGAACTGATCGCCTAAAAGTAAATGATTAAACATGTGCGAGTTTTGATTAACTTCAAACGATCATAACTTGACAAATACTTAGAAATTAGAACAAAGACCAGTTCTGAAATTCTGAGACTGTCGACTTTCAAAATAAATGTAGCACTTGGGAAATGTTCTCAAAACTGTCAAGTGTCCGCTTGCGAGACCACTGTGTATTAAAAGCGCTTACACTTTCAAAAACAACTAGAGGAAAAGAAGACATCAATCTGGATTACTTTTGAAGGGAGATATGACTCTCTCGGGGTTTGTTTATCATACAATCGGGTTGTTTTGCTAACGCGCGTAGAATTTAACCATGGAAAACATATTGCTTGTCCTAAGATCCCATTTTCCTCAAAAACCTACCCCAAAATATCTCCCGGGTTGTTGAAGTTGAGGCATCTGGTAGGCTAATGTGTACACAGTCACCGCAGACTACGGGTACTTTTAGCTTGCTTAACTCCCTAATATTAAAATTAAATGAAAGGATCTTTTACATATTCAAATACAGTAGCTACCTTTTTCATTTCAAGTGGTGTACTTGGGAATGTAATGAGCGGTATGACAAATATTCAGTCAATTAAGTACTATACGTGATACACGCTTGGACGATCATGTATCGAGAGAGACATGACTGACTGGGCAGAAGATTTTCCCGCAGTAGGTTGCCATTACTTTCTACGGTAAACAGGTTGTCAACCAAGGCTATAAAACCCAATCTTTCCTGTTATTTAATTGAAGGGAAGAGGCGGATTAAGAGTATTTGCGCGTAAGTGAATGTAACGAATTCAACTAGATTTCGAACTCGGCTCTCCGATTTCTTGTTCCGAGCCAATATCCACTGCAGCACAACGCACATCAGAAAGATTAGTGCGTATAAAAAAGTCCGTGGTGGTCGATTTTGGAAACGTGGTATTGCACTGAATTTAAAAATTGGGATTTGACATAATAAATATTGAAACGACATAATTTTTTTTTTCGATATCCTTGCCGTTCTTTTTTTTTTTTGTTTTTTTGTTTTTTTTTAGGAAATTGACTTAAAATTTAAATCGTAGCGTTGAAATTTCATTCCGGAGATCAGTAAAGGTCTTTATAGCACATAATTTACTGAAGCTTTATAAATTTTGTGTTATGTTTTAAATTTCTTTTTGTGTAGTAGTAGTAGTCGTAGCACAGCTTTCTGTGCCCTTTGTGACTCCAGTTATTCTCTATTTATACTTGTCAATTAATTTGCATACGATGCTACGCCCCCCCCCCCCTGAATCGGAGAGGTCGTACACCCTTGTTTTTTCTTTTACTATTCCTGATTATTTTTGTATTTTGTTATCCTTCCTCTTGTCTTTCTTGTTATCTCTTTAATGGTGATCTTGGTCTCTCTTCATTTCTTCTTCACATTCGTTTGTCTCACTTTCTTCCATTTCTGCTCCGTTTCACTTTTGTGTTTTTTACCTCTTTTTGTTTCTGACCTTCAATTTTGATAACTTCCAGCTTGTTTCTGCTTCTGAACTGATTTGCATGTGCCAGTATATGCTGTCCTTTTTTCTCAAGTATAGTCGTGTTGTGTCCTTTTAGTGTCAGGAAATTTGCTTCTTCTGGATTCGACTCTTTATTCTTTCTATACCGTAATTTTTCTTTTGTTGCAAAGGACAAGTTATACAAGGTCGCTTTGTCATCGAAGAATTACTCGATATAGTATTTTTTTTTATTCTCTCTACTATTGCTTTGCTTCTATTAAGGATATATTTAGAGGAAGAACGTCCGCCTCAAGCCAGTATATTAATTCATCTTCAGTATTTTCTTGTTTTTCTTATGTTTCATTCTTTAACTGTAATCTTGATAAAGCGTCTACGTAACGGATAATGTTCCATTTACTTATTCCATGTCAAAATCGAATGTCATGATTTTTATTGCACATCTTATCCTTGAGGATGTGACTTTTGGCAATTCTTCTCTCGAGTTACATATGAATGCTAATGGTTTGTGGTCCGATTTTAATAAGATTTTTTTCCTAGCAGAAAGTTTCGTGCCCTCTCCATGCTCCATACAGCTGCTAGCGCTTCTTTTTCAATATTCGAATAGTAAGTTTCTGCTGATGTTAACCTTCTTGATATGTATATGATTGGGCGTTCTTTTTGTGACAGAATAGCAGCAATCGCCTTTCTACTCGCGTCTGTGGTTAACGTTAATTCTTTTTGTGGATCAAAACTTTTATTATTGGTTTTCTCGTCAGAATATTCTTTAGTGTTTCAAAAGCGATAGCTTATTTTTGTGTCCAGTCAAATTCATTGTTTTTTTTTCTTTTGCGTAATTTTTTAAATAGCTCTATTATGTCGCTGTATCTTGGTAGGTATTTATTATAAAAAATTATCAGCCCCAAAGACGATTCTAATTCTTTTTTATTTGTTGAAGCAGTTATTTCTGTTATTTTTCTTGTTAGTATATCATCAGGTGATTTGTCTTCTTTAGATATTTGATATCCTAAATATGATATCCTGAATATGATATCCTGAATATGATATCCTGAATATGATATCCTAAATATGATATCCTAAATATGATATCCTGAATATGATATCCTAAATATGATATCCTAAATATGATATCCTGAATATGATATCCTAAATATGATATCCTAAATATGATATCTTCTTACAGTCAAAATTACATTTATCTTTGTTTATTTTCAAGCCTGCCTTTTTTTTTATTTCACTAAAATTTGCTGTTTTATATTTAATTCTTCTTTAGCTCTTGCTCCTACACCTATATCATCCTGGTATATTGTTATGTTTTTATGTTCCCTAATAAGACTCTTTCAATTGCTTATCAAAAAATATCGAGCGAAGTATTTACCACAAACGGTAGACGAGTCCATCTTAATAATTAATAAGCTTATGGGGGTGTTTATTGAGGTGATTTCTTTGAACTTCTCGTCAATTTCTATGTGATTGTATGCCGCCTTGAGATCAATTCTTTTGCAAAGTACTCCATTTTTGCTCCCTTGTGGCTCGCAGTATCTATATTTAGCAACGGAAAGAGTTTGAACATATCTGCTAATTTATGCCTATCTTGTAATCACTACATATCCTTAAATCTCCGTCATTTTTGTTTATCACGACTATTGGTGACGACCAATTATATCACCTTAAGTTACTTTTTCTAGTATGCCTTGATGCACCATTTTGTTTCATTTGCCTACTACCAAAGGTAGGATATGAATTGGAACTTTTCTTGCCGCTATATACTTTGGGTGATAGTTTCCCTTTTGTAAAATGTTTGCTTTATAGCCTTTCAATAACTCTATTTCATTCTCTTCTGATTTCACGTAATCGATTAGTCTCGCTGTATCTACTTTTAAGACATCAACCTCTAGTAATCCGTGATCTTTTTTGCATGCTACAACTGTAATGGTAATTATTTCAAAACGCTTCTCGGTTTCAAAATTGCCTTGAAATAACACATTGTTTTATAATCGTTCCATCAAATTGCTTTAATTCAACGCTACCATTTTTTAATTTATGTCGTCTTATTTTTATTCAGAAATTTAATGGTGCCAACGTAACTTCAGTGTCTGTATCAACTTGCATGCTAAATATTTGGATATTTTGTACTTATTTTTCTCTACCTTCTTTTTTGTATTCATTGTAAATGTTTCGGCTTTTTCTTCAGCTGGTTTGAACAGTTTTTACTTTTTTATTTGCTTTTCATAGTTGCAATCTGAAAAGGATCTCATTTTTCTTGCAATCTGAGAATATTTTTCTTGAGCTGGACATTTGTAATTGTGATTTTATCCACAATATCTACATTTAATTATGGATTTGGTCGTGCTCGTCTAGTATGAATTTGGAAAATAGGAGCATGGAAAACGACTACAGAAGATGAATTTATTCTTCTTAGATTAATTGAAGGCTTGCAAGACCAAAACCACAAACGAAAAATACTAGAATGTCTACAGAGTAGCAGAATGATTTTGGAAGCTTGCGGCGAGTTTTGCAACAATTAGAGATGATTAGAGAATTTAATCAACTAAAAGAAGAATTCGAGACATAATGGACGATATTTTAATATAAATTTTGAATAAATAGGCCCATAAAGAGAGCTCAGTGGGTACTATCCCGAGCAATATGATATACATAAATAAAATTTGCAAAAAAAACTTAACTGTCGAAATAGATTATAGTTTATAACAGACTTAGATGATGCATTGAAGTTTTCTTATATATATATATATATATATATATATATATATATATATATATATATAGGTATGTATAATTTAGTGTCAAATATATGTCACATACATACACTAACGGCCATAATTATTAGGCGACCACAGTTTTTTAAAAAATTATGTATTTCATACAATTTTTAATATTTATTTCTAAGTGGATAATTCTAAATGAAAATATAATGGCTCTTTTGTTAATATTGCACAATAACATGTCCATCAAATGAACTGTTCTGGTGTCCAGTTTTTGTGCTCTCTTTCCCATGTTAGTCACTTCTTATTGGCTGGTCAAAGCAAAGGCTTCCTGGCAAACTTGTAAAATTTTACAAAGTAATAATAACAAAAGAACCATTCTATTTTCATTTAGAATTATCCACTAGGCAATAAATCCTAAAAATATTATGAAATACATCATTTTTTTAACTGGGGTTGACTAATAATTATGGCCGGTAGTGCATACAGATCAAATATGGGTCGTACTTTTACAGGATTATAAGAAAATGAACAAAATAAGAAACGTATATTATCCTAACATGTTTTACTTTTATTAAAGTTTTTTTCAGAACTAAGAAACGGAGAAAAACTGAGAAATTCTGCTATTTTCACTTTTGTGTTATTTGATTTTCTTTGAGCAATTATGTATCACGTACATTATAACAGTAAATAATAAAAGTAAATAATGATCCGTTTTCAATCTCTGACAAGGCTTTAATAAAAGTGAAACATGTTAGATTGATAAATGCTTTTTATTTGTTCTTTATCGTATTTTATATATATATATATATATATATATATATATATATATATATATATTTAAACTTATTTATAACTAGAACTTTGTGCGTGTGTGTGTGTGTGTGTCTGTGTGTGTGTGTGTGTATCCGTTACCTATAGACTCCGAAACGGCTGAACCGATTTTCTTGAAAATTTACATAGTTGTACTATAAGCATCTGCCAGTGTTCTTAGCTAGGTTTTGTGTCGAGGTACCCCCGATAAAAATCGAAAATCGATAATCGAAAAAACCGGGTTATAGAAGGAGTGGTCCGATTTTAATCAAATTTGATACACTCATAGACAAAGACATAAAAAACGATATTCAGAAGTTTCAAGGTTGCAGTTCTTACAATAGTGCAGAAAATCGATAATATATATATATATATATAAGGCAAGATGTTTGTGTGTGTGTCTGTTTATCTGCCTGTATGTCTGTATTTTTTTCCAGCCCTTTTATTTTAGTTTTTGCTTCGGGTTTGGCTCTAAGTAGGTATAATTGTAGTTCTTAGTCTCAGCCACGATACCATTTACTCAGAGGACTTATTTAGCCTTCAAAATTCAGTTTACGACGAAAAAAACGTATTTGATATCGACACCAGGAAATCAAAATTTGGCTTACATCCATTCCTTTTTTTTTTCTTTCTTTTTTTTTCAGTCTACGGTTTCGCTTTAACTGAAAACAACTATTGCTTTTTAGTCTTTCGTACCAACGTCCAAAGAGTTTGAGCTCCAGGACCATGGAGTAGTTTTAAAGCTTTCATTACACTCGAGCAACCCCGGGCTATACTACTAGTTATATATACACTTATACATGTGTCCAACGCAGAGAAATTATAACATATATGCAACAACCGTGTGCAAAAAAGGGGAACCTTACTTGTAATATTTCTCGAAGGGAAAACTGGAGTTCTCTATGAATCTTGTTAGGCAATGTGGTTTTTCCTGTAAGACCTACCGATGTGCGCTGTTGCGTTTTGTGTCCCTATGAATGATTTATAATACTGAAAAAGTATGTTTAAAAAAAACGGATGACCAACATATTTCTTGGCGATAATGTATCCATGTCAAGAAGTTTTTGTAACTATGGTAACAGTGGTAATAGTAATATTATCCGTTTCCTCATAAGGAAACATTTAGCATTCATAAACCAAACTGTCTCCGGTTGAAATTTATAACAAATTTCTCTTAAAACAGCATTTAAGTAAAACCCGTTTCTCAAACGCAGAAGCTGTTATTACGATTTTAAGTACTGATGTGGGTTTCCTACTGAACCTTCATTTTAATGTGATGGGGAATAATATCTTGATTATGTCATTATTTTTGTTTTCGAGTTACATGAGCTATCCATTTTAGTAGTTGTTGCTGATATTGGTAGTCGTCAAGTGATGTGGTTTCTCTTATTTGGAACAGTTATTTGTTTAGGATTCTGTAGCGCCACTCCACAATGTTTAAATTAGGATGATCTTAGCAAAGACCCTCAGGTTTTAGTTGCTCAAATCCTTTTTTCACCACTGATCTGAAGAAGAGTGTGTCTATGATGATCTTAGCCAAGACCCTCATGTTTTAGTTGCTCAAACCCTTTTTTCACCATTGATCTGAAGAAGAGGGTGTCTATGATGATCTGAAGAGGGTGTCTATGATGATCTTAGCCAAGACCCTCAGCTTTTAGTTGCTCAAATCCTTTTTTCACCATTGATCTGAAGAAGAGGGTGTCTATGATGATCTTAGCCAAGACCCTCATGTTTTAGTTGCTCAAACCCTTTTTTCACCATTGATCTGAAGAAGAGGGTATCTACGACTGACACTTTAGATATTTTTGAACGATTTTGGCGTCATGCTTGACATGTCTTGATCTAACGAGCCTATTTAAAAAGAAGATTAATGTTTTGGTTTCGTAGCAATTTGCGGTTCTGGGCAAAACTACCTGTGGCACAACCTATTTTATGTTCAATATCTTTTTCTCGGCTATTTCTCATAATAAAGCGCATTAATAACTACGAATAAAATTAAATGTTCAAGTAATGTTTAATCTTATTACCGTCGTTATCTATGTTATCATTAGTGATTATAATATTATTAATTAGTAATTGTTAAATAATTAACTATTTCAATTATTCAATAATTAATTATTTTAAGATTATTAAAATGTTAAATGTTCAACCTATCTTCCAGGCTGGTATTTTGGCTAATAATTCATCACTCAATAAATCACGGGCCTGACATATAGATGGTGCCAATAATGAAAAATCTATATGATTTTTATAAAGTACTAACCTTAAATGGCTCGTGACAAAATTTGAGCCCAATCGGATTATTAGTTTGCAAATTGTAGTTATTTAAGGGAAGCTACTGTTACAAATTTTTAAAACAATGGAAAAATCTCAATTACTTATTTTGATAAAACATTGCTTTCTAATGGGAAAAATACCGTTCAAGCAAAGCAATGGCTTAATAAATGTTATTCAGACTCTGATCCGTTGGAAACAAGGGTTAAGAAATGGTATGCTGACTTTAAACGCGGTTGTACAGACACAAATGATGCTGAACGCTCAGGTTGTCCAAAATCAGCAGGTGTCCAAACACCAAAAAGGGATCTACAAACTTGTTTTTGCCGTTCGTAAATTGAAACTGTGTGAGGAGGCAAAGTATTGGCATTCACCATTTTGCATGAATATTTGACAATGAGAAAGCTGTGTTCAAAGTGGGTGCAAATTTTCCTCACAGTCGCTCTAAAACAACACACGTTGACGAATCAGAACGTTGTTTGCAACTGCTTCAACGCAACAAGGAGTTTTGCGTAAATATGTGACAATGGATGAAACATGGATCCACCAATTCACTCCAAAGTCAAATCAGCAGTTAGCTGAGTGGACATCAGCAGATGAATGCCGTTCAAAGCAATTAAAAATCCAACCATCTCAGTAAGGTTTTGGCCTCCGTATTTTGGGATGAGTATGGTATTTTGTTTATCGATTACCCTAAGAAAGGCAGAACCATCCATAGCGAATATTATATAGCATTATTGGTACGTTTGAAGAAAGAAATCGCCAAAAAACGGCCACAAATGAAGAAGAAAAAGTGATCTTTCACCAAGACAACACACTGTGTCACAAGTCAATCGCAACGATGGCAAGACTAAATGATTTACACTTTGAATTGCTTCCGCATCCACCCTATTCTCCAGATCTGGATTCCAGCGACTACTGGCCTTTGCAGATCTCAAAAGAATGCCACAGGGAAAGAGATTTGACTCCAATGAAGACGTGATATCGGAAAATGAAGCGTATTTTAAAGCCAAAGACAAATCGTTCTATATAAAAAAAAGCATCGAATTGTTAGAGAAACGTTGGAATCAGTGTATCACCCTAGAAAGAGACGATGTTGATAAATAAAGTCGAATTTTGCCTAAAAGTTGTTGTTTTATTAGTTAGGCCTGGGATTTATTGAGTGATATGTTATGGTATCCATTCGAAATTTAACTATTTGTTGTGGAGTTATTATCGCAGTGGAGGCTAATATTTGTGCTAAAATCGGTCCTAATAGGTTCGACGTACAAAACGTTAGGAACTTGATATAATATGCATTATGCCAGGTCGCTGACTACTTTCGTATTTGACTAACTGTCGATTACTATCGTTCAACAGCGATTGGCCCTCGTTCCTCTTACTACTTCTACTCAAATTAGGTGGGAGAGTCTATTCACTATAGAATAGGTGTGTTTCACCATAACACTATCACAACACTGATGATCAAATACCTGAAAATTCCAAGGCAGAAAGAAAAATTGAAAAATTATTTTTATTAATTCTAAACATATATGAAAATTATGTAAATATTTTATTTAAATATTATAAAATTATTTAATTTAAATCTTATAAAATTATTTGTTTATTAGAGGTTTTTGTTTGATATTTAATATTAATTATATTTGTATAAATATTATAAAATGTTTTAACATATAGACAACTCCATTGCATCTAATATCCAAGACAATGTATTTCATATAAAAAACACACACATAGTAACAATACCTTGAAAACTATTATGGACATTATCAGATCTAAAAATAACCGAAATCAAAATGATGAACAAGCAGGTGTATACAAAATAAATTGTCGGGATTGTTCCTCCATCTACATCGGAGAAACAAGTAGAAATATAAAAAAACGTATATTTGAACACAAAAGAGACATCACTAATAATAATCTAACAAATGCACTAGTGATTCACAGAAATAAATTCAACCACAATTTTGATTTAAAAAATGCCACACTAATAAAATAAGTAATTTATTCAGAAGAAAAGTTCTCGAGAGCGCCGCCATCTAGTACTACCAAAACATCAATTTGCGCCCCGGATTTTTCCCAATCCCATCTTTATTTATGGAAATTATACTAAAACAGACTAACATACATCATAAAAATTTCAAAGAAAACGTTTGAATTCCCTTCATTTTAACATCTCGTGACTTTGCACTACACATGGAGGCATTCTAAAACAGACTAACACACATAATAAAAAGTTTCAAAGAAAACGGTCGAATTCTCTTAATTTTAATATCTCGTGACTTTGCACTACACATGAAGAAATTCTAAAAATTAAAATATTCTGTTAATCTTTTGAAATGATTTGTGAGCGTCTTTGTGGTTACCAACACTGTTTATAGATACGTAATTTAGAATAAAGCTCATTTCGTCTTTTTGCCTTGATAAAGTCCATCACAGGACGAAACGCGTAGGCGATTTAAAATACAGTTTTCCTCTTGTCTTTATTTTATATAGACAAATTTGTAAAGGAAAGCGATGGCAAAGGAATAACAGTCAATAGTAAGAAGACAGAGTTCTCGGGTAAAAGAAAGCCAGAAGAAAGAACTATATATCAATTGTAAGAAGACAGAACGTATGGTTGTCAGCAAGGGAAAGTACCAGGGTAAAGGAAAGAGAGAAGAAAGGACTAAACATCAATTGTAAGAAGGCAGAACATATCATTGTCTGCAAGGGGAAGTGCCAGGGTAAAGGAAAGAAAGTAAACACCTATTGTAAGAAGGTAGAATGTATGGTTGCTTGCAAGAAACAATATCTCACGATGCGAACTAGGAATTAGAGATCTAAGAAGTGTTTTGATAGAGGACTGAAAATGTGACACTGTAATCCGAAGGCGAATTGGATAGCAAAAGATTCTTTCCAAAAACTAAACAAAGTATTAACAAAAAATCTTCGTTACAAATGAAACAAAAAATAGTGAAAAACAACTATATAATATCTTCTTTTGTCCCTGTTCCGCTCATCCATCTACGAGCATCAATTTTCGTCATATCACTGCCTCTTCCTGTCCCTTAAACCTTCTTTCGATATTCACTATGTCCTGTGAGTGCCGAATTTTCATAGCCCTCTTTCCTCCTATGTGCACCAGAAGTTTCAACTTGCCTTTTTCTAATTCTAAATAAAAGTGTCCTTTTTGTTCGTATTTTCCTTAAAACTTCCTCGTTTTTCACATGTTCCGTTCATGGTATTCTCATCATCCTCCTGCAGACTCAAATCTCTCTTTTCTCAGTTTACCCTCTTGTGATGAAATTGTTCAGCAGTAATTGTCATATAAGAAACTTGATAGCACATAAAAGTTTAACAATCTTTTCTTTGTTTCTATCGAACAATTTCTTACTTCTTAATATTTTGTTTAATTTCACTTTAGTCAAGATCATAGAATCCATAACTCTGCGCCTAGGTTAATTTTGGAATACACAATTTTTAAATGTCTGCAGAGTATGACCCACGACAGGCCCCCCAAGGTGGGGCAGTTTTCTGCTAACTAAAATTATCTCTCTACCAAAGCCGAAATCAAAATTTAAGAATATGCACATGATAAGCAAATTGAAAAAAAACAATGGTTTGTTATTAACCATACAAATGACTGTCGATCTCGCTTTACCAGCGGTAGAGTAATTTAAGATTTTAACCAGCGGTAATTTAAGATTTTAATCCTGTTTATAATTTTTTTAATCATTTAACCCTAAGCAAGGTAGGACCGCCACTATTGCGCAGGGGGTTACCGTGATAGAAAAGACTAGGTATATGGGGATGTGCATTGTGGTGCAGAGGGTATCGACTCGGAACAACAAATCAGGGAGCCGAGTTCGAATTCCAGTTGAATTCCTTGCATTCACTTACGCACAAATACCTTCAGGAAAGGTATTAATCCGTCTCTTCCTCCCAGTTATGGGTTAAATAATAGGACAGATTGGGTTCTATAGCCTTGACACTTAACTAACTGACTGACTGACATAAGGGGTATTGAAGAAAGGATAATAGATGAGCGAGGTTAAAAAATAGATGATGCCAATTGATGTTGCATTTAAATTTGGGAGGCATCGTAGCTATCAGGGAAGCAAGTAAACGGAAGAGAGTGCTTTAAGCGGGAAGTGAGGCAAAAGAAACTGTTCAAGTAGAAATTATACTTAATTATTTCAGCAGTAAAAAGATGGGACCTAGATGCCAATGGACACTTAAATCCATGTGGTCTGAGTACTAGGGGGAAAACACGTCAGGGCACTTACCATGGAAATATTTGTAGAAAAGACAAAGGGCAACATAATCGAGAAAGTGACCTAAGTCGTGATGCCAAGTCTTTGGATTTTGTCAAGAACCTTGTGATGCGCAGCAGGAGCACCCGACCAGGTAGGGCAACAGTATGCATTGCAAGGACGAATGGTAGATTTGCGGTTCCTGTGTGATTTATGTAGTGCGGTGGGCCATAAAGATCGAAATCAATTTAATTTTAAAAGTCTAAACCAATAATGTTTACTCTACTCAGAGAGTATTTACTGGATTTAGTTTAGGCTGGCACAAGGCCATGGTGCTACAGTCTTCTAGAAAATCATGTAAAGAATCGATATATAGCATGTAGCTTAATTAAGATCGCTTATTAAGAAACAATTGAGTTTGATCCCTAACCATTTCCTCAGTTTTATTATACATTCACCTCAGAGCCCTTTTTTTTTACTGCGATATCCCCTAAGTTACCAAATAGAACAATAACGGGAATTAAGTCCCAAATATATCTTAGAACATGCGGATGGACACAATAGGGTAGTCGGCGATTGCTGTATTTGCAGAACAACAGGTATATCCACTGCATAATTTAAGTACATATAAACGGAGAGTTGATTTTCTAAACGTCGAATATATGGGACACCCAGTGAGGATCGAACTCACAAGTCAATTGTGAATGATTTTAGCGAGACAAGCTTGCTAACCATTACACCACCTCGGACAGACATGGGAATCTAAAGCTAAAATTTGTTTAAGAACTGAAGAGCTGTGAATTATTATTGCGCTCGTTGTAATATTATTTAGAACTTCGTGATGCAGAGTTAATTAGAAACGACAGAAACAAAAAGAATTAATATTTGCTGGGTACATAAGCGGAAGTCTTATTAAATTAAATACACGAAAGGCGTGCACCAGGTGAACCAGTTCTGGCGCGAAATACTTACGTTATACGCGCACATGTTGATAGATAAGATAGATAGATAGATAGATAGATAGATAGATAGATAGATAGATAGATAATGACCAAACTGAAATAGATAGATAGATATAGATAGATAGATAGATAGATAGATAGATAGATAGATAGATAATGACCAAACTGAAATAGATAGATAGATAGATAGATAGATAGATAGATAGATAGATAATGACCAAAGAAATAGATAGATAGATAGATAGATAGATAGATAGATAGATAGATAGATAATGACCAAAATGAAATAGATAGATAGATAGATAGATAGATAGATAGATAGATAGATAGATAGATAGATAATGACCAAACTGAGATAGATAGATAGATAGATAGATAGATAGATAGATAGATAGATAGATAGATAGATAATGACCAAACTTAGATAGATAGATAGATAGATAGATAATGACCAAACTGAGATAGATAGATAGATAGATAGATAGATAGATAGATAGATAGATAATGACCAAACTAGATAGATAGATAGATAGATAGATAGATAGATAGATAGATAGATAGATAAGAAATAGATAGATAATGACCAAACTGAGATAGATAGATAAGAAATAGATAGATAGATAGATAGATAGATAGATAGATAGATAGATAATGTAATCCAAACCAAATGAGATAGATAGATAGATAGATAGATAGATAGATAGATAGATAGATAGATAGATAGATTTTAAAGAAACGCTATATTATTGGTTTAAAATACGCAATACTAGGGATAAAGCGTATATAAATATAAAAATGGGCATTAATACCAACAACCATATATGGCCTGACGATTGCATTTAGCATGAAACAGTCTGTCGCTTTTGAGTGTTGATTATATATATATACGTGATTATATACAATTATACTCATCTCGAAAACATTCCACGAAACCTTTCGAACGAAGGAAAAAATGGTTTTAAAAAAAGAAAGAGCTTAGAACATGAAAGTCTGTCAAAAGTGTTCGGACAGAAATCAGCACGAAACCCAAAGAAAAAACTGGACACGAATAACCATCTAACAAATAGCGCTCAATACACACGTAAAGCGAAATTAATAGCACTTAATGAGCCAGACCAACCTACCTAGGTTTCTCCTAAACGGATCGTCAGGGAAATAATCATAAAATTATTAAGCATCATTAACAAACTGTAAGTAAATCCTATACTTACATTTTAACTGATAATCAATAAAGGTAAAATATCAAAAAAAAAAAAAAAAAAACAAATGATAAGATCAAAAGAACGGTCACATGAGCCATACCACCCTGAAAAAGGAAGCAGAATGCGTATCCACCCCTACCAAAATACTCTCTAATCTTTCCAATTCATTCTCCACACTCCCACCTTCCATTTCTGTTCTCATCAGCATACATGTTCTCTTTGACCTCGACTACCCTTCCACATCAATAAATACGCATTTAAACATCTATGTGTATTTCCCGCCAATTTTACTTACCGAGTCCTTTTTTAATAGCGCTAACGAGCCTGCAAGACCCCATTTTTTCCAAGCGATTTAATTTTTTCCTGTAGACATAATCGACCGTCACAAAAGATATTTCCCTCCACGTAAAATAAATAAATAAATAAATAAATGTCGGTATTTATGATAGACAAAAAAGAAATAACAGATTATTTTCGTCCCCGCAGCTTCCACTGGTGGTCGTTGGTGCCGTAATCTGTTCGACTTTGCACTCCGCAGAGTAAATCATAAAAGTATTAAGTGTAGGAAGGAACTAGATCAAATCGTAATAAAACCCTTCGTCTCTTCTTTCTTTCTTTCTTTCTTTCTTTCTTTCTTTCTTTCTTTACTTTTTTCCTAATCTTCATTTTTACCCTTTGTTCTTTTTCTTCCTTCTTTTCTTTTTTCCTTTCATTCTTTTTTCTTTTATTCTATATTCCTTTCCTTTATTTTTTTTACCCTTTCCTTCCTTCCTTCCTTCCTTCCTTCCTTCCTTCATTCATTCATTCACTCATTCATTCATTCATTCTTTCATTAATTCATTCCTTCTTTTATTTATTCATTCACTCACCCCTCCTTCCTTTCATTGTCTCTTCCTTTCTTTATTCGTATTGCCTCTCTTCTCTTATTTCTACCATTCTTTCTTTCTTTCTTTCTACTTTTTTTCACTATCTACTGATTAACTTGAATTTCAAATAGACAGACTGGTACGATTATTTTCTTATTCCAACCACCCCTTTTATTAAATAATCAAGAAATTTCCTCCTATTCATGTTTTCGCAGACACATACACGCATATACACGCATGCACACATATAAGCGCATATACACACACGCATACACACATACATGCATACAAAGAAAGAAAGAAAGAAAGAAAGAAAGAAAGAAAGAAAGAAAGAAAGAAAGAAAGAGGCACTCGAACATATAAACTGTAGGACATCTGAAATAGGTATTTACTAACTTTAGCCATGTATGACACAAGGTCAGAAGGGAATATAGTAGTAAGAAGATTCTAGCGTTCCAATCTATCGGGAGGTAGGGGTATACTAGCCGTGAAAATCAGTATACAAACTTTAAATTTTGGCCGAATTCGAATAATGGCCACTGTCGCTTATATTGTCGTCACGAATCAGGTCAGCTAGTTCAGTGCCATACGTGATACACGCTTAGTCAGTCATGTATCTTTCGAGTCAAGACTGACTAGGCGGAAGATTTTTCCTCGGTAGGTTGCCAACCAGCCCTATAGAACCCTAATCTGACCTGCTATTCAACCCATAGCTGAAGAGAGAAGAGATGGATTATCTTTCCCAAGGATATTTGGATTATTATTTTTCTTAAGGATATTTGCGCGTAAGTGAATCCAACGAATTCAACTGGAATTCGAACTAATCTCTCCAATTTTCCATTCCAAGCCGATATCCTTTGCACCACAACGCATGAAACAGATCCCGACAGAGAATGTTTTTATCACGATTTTCTTATTATCATTAACATGGGCTTGAAGCCAATTCCACTTGAAGTCAGTCCCACTGCCAGTCGTTCATAATTTACTGACGCGAAGCTAGACAGAAAATAGTGGATACATTGGTTAGCTTATATATTTTATTGATTAATTCAGACTAAAAACGAGGAATAATCGGAATTAACCAAGATGTAATAAAAAAAAGTTTTCTATATTCCATCAGGATGTGTGCGGTAATGGTCCTCCACAATTTCATGTTCTTTGTCAGTCAGTTAAGTGCCATACGTGAAACACGCTTGGGCGATCATGTCTCGAAAGAGACATGACTGACTGGGCAGAAGATTATCCCGCAGTAGGTTGCCATTGCTTTCTGGGGTAGACTGGTTGCCAACCAAGGCTATAGAACCCAATCTGTCCTGTTATTTAACCCATAACTGGAAGGAATAGACAGATTAATACCTTTCCCAATGGTATTTGCACGTAAGTGAATGCAATGAATTCAACTGGAATTCGAACTCAGCTCCCCGATTTCTCGTTTCGAGCCGATATCCACTGCACCACAACGCGCATCATGTTCTTTGTAGCTCTTAATAAATTTTTTTTTGTTATCCCTCCTAATCTCTGTTGTGCCAACCATTTATACAAACCCGTTGGGTAAGTCATGCGCCACTTTCCTCTATTACTCTTGCCTTCAATATGTCATGTGAGTGCCAAATTTTTCAAGCCCCCTTTTCTCAGCAGTCTCTTTCTGAAGATAAGTATACATATTTTGTTTCCATCTTCCCTAAGACTCCAGTCTTGCTCACATGATTAATCCATGCTATCCTCAGCATCCTTCTGTAAAATCAAATTTCTTTTGCTTCAAGTCGCCTCTTTATCTGATATTTAGTCGTATAGTATTCACTGCTATAGAGGAGGACCGACATTTTCTTGTTACTTAATACTTTGCTTAGCTTTTGAAAGGCGTCTTTTTCTATAGCAATGTACCTTCGGATTTCGATTGTTTCGTCTTCTGTTAAAACACTACCTAGATATTTTAATTTTTGTAAATTGTTTGGTTTTGGCATCTTCAAGCGATGACAATGGATAATTAGTGATCTTATTTACCCACCAAAATAGGATGTGACAAATTTGTCCAACATTGGTTGCCATACGTGTACATATGAGTCAAGGACAAAATCTGCCCTGGTCCCGTAAGCATTGTTACACTGTTATCGATTACAGCGATTCTATTTTTCTCAGATGTGCGTTGTGGTGCATTCACTTACGCGCAAATACCCTTGGGAAAGGTATTAATCCGTCTATTCCTTCCAGTTATGGGTTAAATAACAGGACAGATTGGGTTCTATAGCCTTGGTCGGCAACCAGTCTACCACAGAAAGCAATGGCAACCTACTTCGGGATAATCTTCTGCCCAGTCAGTCATGTCTATTTGGAGACATGATCGCCTAAGCGCGTATCACGTATGGCACTTAACTGACTGAATGAAGAAGCTGTAAGTTTGGAATCTCATGACCAGGTGCTTTCACCAGTTTAAATTGAGAATAGATTCTACGCATTAATCTTGGTCCGAAGGCCGAAAAATGGTACAATATTCGAAACTATATATCGAAAACTGTTGTTTATATATATATATATATATATATATATATATATATATATATATATATATAATTTCTTTATCAAATGTTGATTTACTTTATTTTTTTCTTTTGATTTGCTTCAGACAACTCGTGCCGGAAGTGTCGCCGATCCAGACGCCGCATGAACGTGAAGAAGTTCTGTAAGAGAGACTACGGTAAGTGATACCACTTGTTTTACTACTTGTATTTATTTGTTAATGGACATTGTCTTTTATGTATGAGATTTCACTTCGAATAAAAAAAAATGAAATAAAAAAGGTAAATTCTTTAAGAAATATTTACTACCATGAATAATGGCTACAAGTCCAGTTTTCAAACCAAAAAATATTTTGTGCCGTTTCAATGCCTAAAAATATTTTTGGATCACAGCATTGGGTAACCTTTTTTTTAATCATTTTAATCAAGCAAGGTACAACTGTCACTGGTGCGTTGGGGGTTAGAGAAGAGGTGAGATGAGAAAGAGGAACAAGTTCCAGGGGAGTCAGAGAATGAGTAAGAACAGGATGAGAATACAGGTGTGAAAAAGGCTGCATGAGAGTGGAGTGTAAAGGAAGAAGAACATGATGCAAGGTGAGTCAAGAAGATAAGAGATGGCGATTGACATTGCATTCAAATTTCTGAAGATTGTAGTTTTCAGGGAAGCAAGTATAGGGAAGGGAATTCCACAGGCGGAAAGTGTGAGCAAAGAAGCTGATAGAGTAGAAATTGCGGTTGAATTTGATTGGTTTCACTGTAAAAGGGTGGGACCTAGTTGCTAGTCTAGTAGCTCGAGTAAATTCGTGCAGAGGGGTCACCAGAGAGCTAAGATCGTTAGAGCAGAAGTCGTAAAAGTATTCGTAGAAGAGACAGAGAGAAGCCACATTACGTCGGTGAGAAATTGACTGGAGTTGATTTGCCAGGTCTGGATCAATCACATTGCAGGTTCTTCGTTGGATTTTGTCAAGAAGCCCGAAATGAATAGCAGGGGCACTCGACCAGATGTGACAGCAATATTCAATGCACGGGCGGATGGTAGATTTATATATGTGCAAGACAGATTTAGACGAGAAAAAACTTCCTAAAAAATTCCAGCTATGGGTTGAATAGCAGGACAGATTGGTTTATATATCCTTGCTTGACAACCCGTCTACCACACAAAGTATGACAACTTACTGCGGGAAAATCTTTTGCCTAGTCATTCATGTCTCGAAAAAGACATGATCGTTTAACATAAAGTCAGTCAGTTAATTGACATACCAACTGTTAACCCTAGACTTCAACACGGAGAAGCATCCTTTAGATATTTTTTTAATCATTTCTCCCCAAGCAAAGTGTCAAAGTCACTAGTTGAGTTTGTCCTGGCAAACAAGTCGACTTCAATATCATTCAGTCAGTTAAGTGCCATACGTGATGCACGCTTTGGCGATCATGTCTCCAAAGAGACATGACTGACTGGGCAGAAGATTATCCCACAGTAGGTTACCATTACTTTCTGCGGTAGACTGGTTGTCAGACAAGGTTATAGAACCCAATTTGTCCTGTTATTTAACCCATAACTGGAGAGAAGAGGCGGATTAATACCTTTCCCAAGGGTATTTGTGCGTAAGTGAATGCAAGGAATTACAACTAGAATTCGAACGCGGCTCCCCGATTTCTCTTTGCGAGCTGATATCTACTGCACCACAACGTACATCAGGAGCTAAAAATTCTTAGAAAAACCTATACTTACCCTATGGGTTAGCCTTTAAAACTCCCTTCCGTTTATTTGCTTCCCTGATAGCTACAAACTTTAAAAATTTAAATGCAACGTCAATTGCCATCTTCTATCTTCTTGAATCCCGTTCATCTTCTATCCTTTTTTCAATACCCCCTGTACCCAGTCTTTTCTCTCATTGTAACCCCCGGTGCACTAGTGACGATGACACTTTGCTTGGGTAGAAATGATTTAAAAAATATCTAAAGGATGCTTCTCTGATTATTACAATCCTAACCTGTTCAAGTCTAGGGTTAACAATTAACCTGTTCAAGTCTAGGGTTGTCAATTAACTGACTGACTGTATGTTTTGGTCTATCTAAGAAATTTTAGCTAAATATATTGAAGTCGACTTGTATGCCAGGACAAACTCAACTCAGATCTAAGTCGTACAAACGATCTATCGCTTGGAAATACTGGCGAAATGAGCTGCACCCTGTACTGCTCCAGTAACTACCTGACTTCTTTTGCTATCCTCTGCATTTACAAGAGTCAGAAAACACCAGAAATAGAGCACTGCTGTCCTATATATGCAGTAGCTGTTCGGTCATCACTTTACAGTTTCAGCAGAGTTCAAAAGGGTCTCCTCGTCCTTTTAGGCGATGAATTATCTTCAACCCTACAACCACTTTCCCACATGCGAAGTATGTACTATGGAACGTTTTCAGACAAGTGAGTTGTGGTATAGGGATATGCGTTGTGATAGAGATGTGCGTTGTGGTGCAGGGGTTATCGGCTCGGAACGAGAAATCGGGGAGCCGTGTTCGAATTCCACTTGAATTCCTTGCATCCACTTACGCACAAATACCCCTGGGAAAGAGATTAATTCGTCCCTTCCCTCCAGTTATGGGTTAAATAATAGAACAGATTGGATTTTATAGCCTTGGCTGGCAACCAGTCTCCCTCAGAAAGTAATGGCACCTACTGCGGGATAACATTCTGCCCAGTCAGTCATGTCTCTTTCGAGACATGATCGCCCAAGCGTGTATCACGTATGGCACTTAACTGACTGTCATTCCTTAGCTTCACCAGTTTTAACCTTCACGGCTTAGATCCGCCATGTCATGGATATTTTAGCGAAACGCCTTCATTTTTTTATTATTATTCCACTGGTAAGATGTAAGTCCCACTCGATCTAGCTCATCCTCCAAACCGCTACTTTGTGGAATCGACACTCAGAAAGTTTTTTCTCGTCAGGATCCATCTTGCAAATTTATAAAACAACCATTCATCCTTGCATTGAATACTGTTGCCATATCTGGTCAGGTGCTCCAGCTATTCATCTCGAGGTTCTCGACAAAAATCTGCAATATAATCGCTCCTGACTTGTCATTCAACTTCAGTCACTTTCTCAGAGACATGACATGGCTTCATTCTGTCTTTTCTACAAATATTTTCATGGCTACTGCTCTGATTAGCTTCTGGTACCCCGTCTATGTGAATTTAAATGTACTACTAGATTGTCATCTAGGTCCTACCCTTTTACCGTTGAAATAGTTAAATATAATAACCTCAGCTTCTACTCAACCAGTTTCTTTTCTCGCACTTCCCGCCTGTGGAATTCCCTTCCGTTTACTTGCTTCCCTGATAGCTACAATTTCCAAAACTTTAAATGCAATGTCAATTGCCATCTTCTATCTTTTTGAACCTCGTTCATCTTTTATTCTTTTTTCAATACCCACTGTACACAGTCTTTTCTCTTATTGTAACACCCCATGCACTAATGACGGTGATGCTTCGCTTGGGGAGATATGATTAAAATACTATAAAGAATGCTTCTCCGATTACTAAAATCCTAACCTGTTCAAGTCTAGGATTAACAGTTATTGTTTCTATATATCCACATAAGCTATGCCTGTTGATCTGTAACCCTCTACATCTCTTGCCTTTGGGATTTGCATGGGGCGAACATTATTGTAAAAGAAATTCAGTCACTTTGTCTTTTAATACTGAAATATTCTTTGATGAGATTTTCTAGTCATTAACAACTGAGGTGAAAGGTCATAAAAACCAAGAAAAATACTCTGAATAATGGCCCGTAAAAATTGATATCAGTAAGCACACATATGATCCCTTGAATAATTAGAGTCGCTGATGAACCACATGTAATGTACTGTCGCCGTAGCAGCAGTGGGTGTGCTTAGGGTAAGAGAGCCTGACTGGCCACATTCCTCTTCAGGTTGTTTTCTTTTTAATTCATAGTTAAACTTCTAGATTGATTACAAAACAATGCTAGAAAACTCAGTACACCCTGCTATTTAACCCATAGTTGAATATAGGTTGAAAAATGACGGGTTCATATTTTCCCAAGGTTATTTGCACAAAAGTAGGCGTGATGAAATCGTCCGGAATTCGAATTCGGCTTGCGGATTTCTCTTCCGAGTTAGCAGAAGTTTCTTTGACTGGAATTTAACTAAGTTAAAACTTAGCAAGTCACCAACCTAAGCTTTTGGGGTTTTTTTGTCAATTGGAGTAGATAGACTAAACTATCGCCCGGTTCACACTCCACCCACGTCTATTGAACAGCTGAAGAGGCTCATCTCTTGTTCCCTGTTTAGGATGTGGTTTCCGGCTTTCTCTTTTCCAATCTTTTCACTCTTACGTAGCCCCCTGCGCATCAGTGGTGTTACCGCCTTGCTCGGGGTGACATGATTAAAAAAAAAAAACTAACCGTTTCACTACGCGTACAACCATACAAATAAAAGAATTTATCACGAAAAGAAATTTTGCATCAGGTAATGAATTATTTCAACTTTATATTTCAATCAAGGTAGATTACAATTCCGAAAACTAATTTCGGGCTTCTTACTTGGGGTGGTATAAATGTCAAAGGCCCAAAGCATTTTAATTTTTTTGATATTCTAGGACATCCTTCCGTTTATTATTATGTCATTTTTCATCATATTTCAATTTCTGCTATGGTCGCAATACCAACCAAGTCTGCGGGAAGACCTAAGGCAGGTCGTGGCGTGTTGTTATGGCTCCATTTCATGTTTTTCTATCTCCCCTATCATCCCTAGCGTTACATATTATTATTATTATTATTATTATTATTATTATTATTATTCAGGAATAGCAACTTGAGAAGGAAATTGATATTAAAGCAGCATCCCTTAGTGGAGCCATAGATGCTCATTTTTCAAGTGATTTACCTCACTTTACTCACATTCATTTCAATTTTTGCTTTTGATAAAGACCACACGGACGAAGCGTTTATATATATATATATATATATATATATATATATATATATATGGAAGGGAGTGTGTGTTTGCGTTTAATAGCTTTTAAGCTTTTAATAGCTTCTCAGCATTTCATTCTGAATATTTTTTGTATGTGGCGATAAACTGTAAAGAAAGGAAATTATTCTGATTACTATGATTTTTCATATAAGCTAAACATTTTTAAGTACGTTGATATATTCAGTATTAATACTACACAAGCAAAGACATTCACACGCACATATATATTGCCATTACTCGTAGCAAGAATTAAAACGATCGTTCATCTATTTGCGATATGTGAATTCCCTATCAGCAAGCAAAGTGTGGTGCAGGCTTCTTTAGTGTAGGAAATAAATATTCGTCCTGAATTTTCTGTAATTCGAACAAACCGTTATTGACATGATTTGGTTTCGAAACATTGTGATTACAACAAAGACGATGACAATATTCAGCATGAAAATAATATAAATAATAACTCCTAATCCCAGAAATTTAGACAGAAATCACCGAACAAATCATTAACACTGACAATTATATTGTGAAACTTACTCAATCGGAAACCCGAATTTCCAGATTCTGGTCATAAAAGACAATACGATGACACTAGAACAGGCTTAAAAGCTATGGAGAGCTATAACCGTTACACTTCCCGAAAAGACAGGGCGTATGAAAGAATTAAAAGTCCTTACATTCGCATTCACTTACGCACAAATACCGTAGAGAAAGGTATTAATCCGTTTCTCCCCTTCAGTCATAAGTTAAATAATAGAGTAGATTGGGTTCTATAGCCTTGGATGGCAATCAGTCTAACGCAGAAAGCAATGGCAACCTACTGCGGGATAATCTTCTGCCCAGTCAGTCATATCTCTTTTGAGACATGATCACCCAAGCGTGTATTATGTATGGCACTTAACTGACTGACACTCGCACCATATGGTCCATTCATCTGTTCTGACCATTGAAGGTTAACTATGATCACACCATTTTCCTGGCAACGATGCCGTCACCCTTGTGGTGAAAATGTGGGCCACTTTAGGTATTACTATTTATAAGTGAAACATGAAGATTCGTATTCAACTCTAAGCAGTGGTGGAATGCATAGCTAAAAGTAGTAGGTATGTTTAAAAATAATGCTTTGTAGTTAAAAACTTGCTCCATACAAATGTGCACATGTATGTAATCATATGTAATATTTTTTAGTGGGACATGTAGATTTTCTTGAAATAAAAAAATCCGTTTTATGGTGAAAATGTTTAATCGGTGAAAGAAATCAATAAAAACAAATTCTAAATTGTCATATTTTTACAGAAAATTCTCAGCAAAGTTTCTTCGGATTATCGTCAACATATAAACAATAGATTTGAATTTAAATTCACTCCACGTTCTTGGGAGTTAAATCTTATAAAGTTAGTGCTTTTTTAATAACAAGATTAAAAATTTAAATTTCGTAAGGGTTGCATGTAGATAAAAATTTTAAATTTAAATTTAAAACATAAAATTAAAATAAAAAATACAAAATATTAAAAGTAAAAATGCAGAGAAAGGAAATCAAGGGGGCGTAAGTTATGAAACGTAAAAATTTAAATATTCAAATATTACATATAGATAAAAAAAAATTAAAATTTTAAATAAAATAAAATAAAATAAAATGAATATAAAAATTAAGAATAAAAAGTAAGATTTTAAAATAAAATTAAAAATTAAAATTGTAGAGAACAAAAATAAAAGGAGTTTAATTCATAATTATTAAAAGTAATATTGCGGGGAGAAAGAAAGAAAGAAAGAAAGAAAGAAAGAAAGAAAACGGCAAGCATAGAGAAATCTATATCAATCGGGGTCTTAGAATTTAAGTAAGTATTTTTTCTATGACAGCATGTGGTCATTAAATCACTTTTTATTAAGCAAATTGGGATTTTGATATGGTTTAAGATGACAAGTTTTTCTAAAAGGCATACATTACATTTATCTTTTCCATTGTAATGTTTGGATTTAGCTACGATATTCCAGGTAATAATTGGGTTCTTGCTGTAGTTTTAAAATTTCCAGTAATGTATGGATAAAGCAATACTTTTGCCGTATTTACTATTATTATATTATAAAGAAGTGAAAGAACATATAGATTAAAAACCACTGCTCATGCATTTACTTTTATAAAGAGTGCTCAATACGAAGTAGGGCTTAATACTGTAATTATTATTATTATTATTATTATTATTATTATTATTATTATATATAGTGTTGAGTTTTAATAATGTTTAGCGTCAACGCTGTTGATTTTTAGTGGTTTTACTGATAAAATTTTTTTTTGGCAAGCACCTAAAGAGCTCGATATTGGGATAGAAATACATGGTTGCTAGGTTTAATGCAAATAATTTGTCACTTTAACTGAGCAGATTCATGCCAACTTCGAAGTTTCGTGAGGACACCGTTATGGTGTCTTTACTCATTGGGGGTAGGTTTTTTTGCTATTGAATCCTGTTTCTTTTTTTTTTTTGTATTTCTTTTTGTTTTTGTTTTTGTTTTCTAAGGATCTCGGTGTGAGTTGATATTTTGTGGGATTGGTCTTGTTTGCAATCGGTTGGTTTTCTTTTTATTTTTGTTTTATGATTTTCTTTTATATTTATTTTTATGATTTTTTATTTTATGACATTTAATTTTATGATTTCTCGTTTATGATTTTCTTTATTTTCTTTTTCTTTTTATGATTTTATTTTATTTATATGATTCTTTCACTCACGATCAGTGAGGGCATCATAATGGTGTCCCCACGAAATTTCAAAGTCGGCATAAATATATATATATATAGTCATCCGCAGACAGATCTGTTTGGCTGTATCACAGCTCATCAGTACCGTTATACTCCGATTGCTTTTAACCCAGGATTGAAACCCGACCGAATTGGCGTCAGTCGGCGATTCTACCTCTGGGCTATGGGCGCTCGGTAGAAGAAGGCAGACTTTTTAGCGTGTATATTATCATTATACACGCCTAATAGCCAGAGTGATCTAATTCATTAAAGAATGAGCGATGCGTACATGCCAGAGTAGCTATTGTTTATCAAAGTCTACCATTCTTCCAGAGTGCTCAATCAGGGTATGAGAGCGTAAATATAGGGTGGTCCAAAAGTAGGTGGAATAGGTCTGTCTATCGGTTATATTATTACAATGTTGTTTTTTTTATTGTTTCCAATGAAACATTATTCAAGAGCAGTACGTGAATATCTTGATGAAACATTTCCTGAGAAATGAATTGGCCGAAGTGTTGGTAGATGCAAAAAATGACATAAGAAGTGCATTTCAATAAATTAATACATAAAAAGACGTGTGCAAAAATGTTTGACTGAGCGTGAGGCAGGGAATTCAAAGCTGTGTAAATTGTGATGAACAACAGTTTGAACACCTGCGTTGATAAAATTTAAACGATCTTATATTATTATACACAATAAAATGTAATTGTCAATAATTGCATTAGTAAATATAATTGTATATGCGCTCTCAAAATAAATGTAATCATTTACAGTCCATCTGTTGTTGGTCGACTGTATGTGTGGGATGGACTTTTTGGTTGATTGGTTTACTACGGCTAATCAACCTTTTTTAAGTTATTTAAAAGCAGAAAATATTTTTAGATTTTAAGAATTTTGGAGGGAGGTAATAATGATTTAGTGGTACATGTCTTACTAATTAACCCATAGCTGGGAGGAAGGTGGATTCATGACTTTTCCGAGGATATTTGCGCTCAATTGAATATAACAAGTCCAACGAGAATTCGAAATCGAATCTTCTGTTAACAATTCCGATAAATTATCCATTACACAAGCCACACATCCAAGCTTACAGCTCCTGGTATTCCAAAGCGGTGACCCATCTAGTTACCGGCAAGTTGCTTAACTTTGGTGATCTTACCGGAACCTGCGTTTCTACGTGATGTGGCCGTAAACCAGAGAGAGAGGGGGAGAGAGGGAGAGTAAAACAAGGAGAACGTGCGAGAGAGATCCTCGGGTAGTTAGCCTGCCTTCTTCGATAAATCTTCTAGTGATGGCCACGTGCTTGAAAGAAGACTATGGATATTTCTTCTTTTCCTTGTTTCTACATAGGCATGTAAGCTTTTCATGGGAAAATCATTTTCTCAACAAGATAATAACCCACTCATTTTTTTAGCTATCGTGGCATACCAGTAACGAGATATGTGTCCAGATATCTGGCGATTGGTCAAAGCGCAGGCAAAAGTGGATTCACGCCTTTCTCAATAACAATAGCGCCAGAAGAAGCTGGAATTCGAACTCATCTGGCCGGCTCTATTTTGTTTGTTTGGTTGGGGGGGTTTTTTGTTGTTGTTTTTTTTTTGTTTTGTTTTTTTTTTTTGTTTTTTTTTGCTGGCTCTATTTTATTTTTTATTTTATTTATTTATTTATTTGTTTGTTTATTTTGCGCTGACAACCGTTTACGCCGAATCCCGACAAACTTGTACTTTATTTACAAACGTCCATAAAGAGCTATATTTCAAAATGTTTCAAACTTTTAAAAATCTGACAGAAAAATCCATCAATCTAACCTGCCCGACAATCAGATTAAAAAATAATCTCAAATAATTTACTTTTCAAAGTGACCCTTTTGAAAAGAACAGGTGTGAAGAGAACTCAATTCAGTGCTAAGAAAGTGCCACAGTTTTAAATCTGATAGTGTGTTTGAGTATTTATAATGATTTACTGTTGAGATGTGGGTGGCACTCAACGTTAAGACTCCAGTTTTGCAAATAATATCAGAGATAAATATTAAGTGTTATAAATCGACCTTCGCAAACAAGGCCTTAATTATTTGTTATACGTTGAAAACAAATCCGGTAGAGCATTCAAGTCTCTCATGTTGCACGGAGCCATGTATGTATTTGTGACATAGTTTACTTTAATCTGTCACGTCTGTGAAGTCGTTCTTTTAAAAATATATTCATCAGACTTTTGTCCAAGGACAAAGCGATTTATACGATACTTTATCTGTTAACTTTCCCGTCTATTTTGCAAGCTAACAATTGCGGTCTTTTTCAGAATATCTTTTGCTTAAAGTTTGAATATATAAGAGGCATCCAGGTTTGTTTGACATTCCCAGAATGAAAATTCTTTTAGAAATGTGATTACCTGTTGTCAGGTGATAAAATCGATTAATCATGAAGTAATTTTCTATAATCTCTTTACTGCGGATAGAATGAAAATGGGTAGATAGATTGGTTGATAGCCGATGCAAAGTTCTATCCTTAATATTAATGATAATAGACAGATTAAGTGTTCTCGTATAAGAATATATTCGGCATTCATTGACCAAGTAGCTTTTAACGCTTTTATTCACACTCTGGCCATCGAACTGGGATCGAATTGAAGTATCTTTATCTCTAAGGTAATCGCAATATTTGCAGTTATATTATGATGAAATATTCGGGATTATATATTATGAGGAAATATTCGGTATCCACTGACCGAACGATCAAGTTTTCAAATTCCAATTTTCTTCAAACTGTGATCAAAGTGTAGTATCTGTCTTCAAGTGCATAAAATACATATTATCTCTCAATTGTGTGTCTGTCTGTTGATAGAGCGCAACTGAAATTATTATTGAGAGGTACCTGGTCTCGCGAAAAAAAAACAGCCCGCGGCAGTACCTCTCTTATTGTACAAAAGAAGAGGAATTAGTAATAATACCGATGCCAGCGCAACCGATGGTTGCGGCAACTGGGTTATTTTTGGCCTTAACCTATTGTAGAAGTCAAATAACTTACCTTTCAACATGGCTGTCTTCTTTTGTCTCCCTGTAGGAAGGTAAACATTCAAGAGTATGAGACTCACCTTCCCGATGTTTCCAACTAGCGTCCAGTTGGCAGACAAAAATAAACAGGGTTGTAACTGAATACATGTCCCTATGTGGCCCAAAGACAAATGGTGGATATTGTGCTGAATATTTATGGAGCTCAATGTACACACTGAAATTATCAGCCAGTCACTGCTTACAGAATAGACCCACATGTAACAGAATGGAATCTCCCAGGTTATTATTTAAACCACCTACCAATTTTCCCTGGTAGTTTTTTGGTCAGTTAGACCCAATTTCTATTCTAATTGATTACTGGCTGGTTGTTCCATAAGATTTTTACTCCTATGTGCACGCGATGAGCTCCCCGCTTAAAAACAGCTTTTGCCATATCCCGTCAACATGAATGGACATGTAAATAACAAATGTAATATCTATTCTCCTCGTCTCTATTAATAATGGTGTCATTTGCCATCCTTTTATAAAAAAAAAAACAACAATTACTGACTGAATAGTTAACACTATTGTATGTTTTAAAACAGTTTTCTTAGAAAATATTAGTTTGTTACAAAAATAATGGCCGATTGCAGAAACATAATTTTATTCTTGAAAATGTTAAAATTAATCAAAATACCAGCCTTGAAAATCTATGCAACGCTGTCATCGATCAACGAGACTATTTAATCCTCGTTGATTAAAAGTTATTGATTGTGATGAAACGAAATCTTGAAAAGCTGATTTCATCACTGGTTTGGGCCTAAAAGTTTGACCATTTAAAATGTGCTTAATTACCTAAAAATGATAATCAGTGGGTGAAAGATCCGGAGAATATAGAAAATGTGGTAAACTCTCGTATCCCAAGTCTGTGAGTATTTTCAACGTCATTCCTGCAACATGTGGCCGCGCATTATCTTAGAGTAGAATGGGACTATGTCGATTCACCAATTCAGGTCTAATTTTTTTGCTAGCGCGTATACATTTCAGAAAGTTATTTGCAGTAAAGCTCTGCATTAATGCTCTGATTGGCTTCCAGAAAGCTGTAGTGGATAACACCAATTGCAGACCACCAGTTACCAGAAACCTTTGTAGATGCAACTTTGGCTTTGGGAAATGTTTAGGGGAAACATCACGATCAGGCCATTGACCTGATCGTTTAGAGTTGTCATAAAGGATCCACTTTTCATCACAGGTGACTATTAGGTCAAGAAAAGGATCATTGGGGTTACGCAGAAAAAGCATCGAGCAGGCTTCAAAATGCCTGAGTTTTTGATTTTCATTGAGATCATAATGAACCCATTTATCGAGCATTTTCACCTTGCCAATTGATTGTTGTAATGCTGGCACCAAGCTCTGAGCCTTTTCTCTAAAACTTCGACGTGGGTTTTGCACAACAACTTGTTTGTTGTCAAGACTACATGACCGTCCCCTACCTTTTTCATCTTCGCCAGTACAGAATTTCTGGAACAACCTTCGTACTGTACGATCACTTGTGAACCCATCTCCACATGCTCTGTTGATATTGATAGAAGTTTGGGAGTCACTGTGCCCAAGTTTGAACTCATGCAAGAAAAGTAAACGAATGTCATGTTTTGTCATGTTCATAATTAAAGGCTTGTATGCTTCAAGAATATTTTTGTCTGAAAATAAGTTTGTAAAATTATTAAAGAGCATACATTAATTATTGCTTACAGCAAAAGTCAGCTGGTATATATTGTGATTACTATGTTAAAATGGCTCTTGTAAATACAACACTTCGAGCGGCGATTATTTTTGTAACAACCTAATAGGTGGTTTTGTTATATATTATCGGACCTGGTGCGTAATTTCGCACAAAAGCGTATTTTTATGAAACAGAAAATCTATGCAAACTGGCAAGCAAAAGAAAATAGAATTGTTTTGAAAATATTTGATTCTTTTGAAAGTTAAAGAATCCCTGGTCAGGAGATGTGAGGACGGATATGTATTTATAGCAAAATGGGTGTTATTGCATTGGGGGTTCAGTTCGGAAACTCCTCTCTCAGCATTCTTCAAAAATATAGCCTCTAGAGCTGCCTCTCACATTTCTGAATTAATCTTTTCTATCATGAAAAGTTTTACAATAATATAAACTGAAATCGAATAGCCAGCCATGATTGATGCCAGAATTCACTGTATTACTACTATCATTTGTATCACAAGGGAAACCGGTAGAAGTAGGGTTGTTAGTACATACAGAACTGTATAATTATTGCAAGAGATTTCCAGAAAAAGTCAAGTGAAGCTATGTACAGTCAGGTCAGACCAAAATTGAAAATGCGATTTGGGTCTAATACAAAGCGAGCGGAGGGGACGGAATCCCAATCATAGTCTTAAAGAAATGTGCCCCCGAACTTTCCTCTGTACTTTCTAAGCTCTACAACTCCTGTCTATGTGCTTCCTGCTTTCCTGCCTGTTGGAAATCTTTCCTCTGTAGTTCCTATATTTAAAAACACTGGAGAACCCTCGGACCCCGCAAATTTAACGACCTATCAGCCTTCTTCCGATCTTTGGCAAAGTGTTCGTAGCCATTATCAACGCCGAGGTCGTTCAGCATCTATCGGCCCACGGGCTCCTCTCAGACAAACAGTATGGCTTCCGCTTCACCAGGTCTACTGCTGATATGCTAACGACCATCACCGAGTACATATATCAGGCACTCGATAGGAATGGTGAAGCCCGAACCGTTGCCTTGGATATCTCTAAAGCGTTCGACAGAGTTCGGCATGCTGGCCTTCTATGCAAACTGCGGAGCTATGGTATAGCTGGACAATTGTTTGAACTAATCCAGTCATTCCTATCTAACCGCACATTGAAAGTGGTATTAAACGGACATGCCTCCCAGAACTACCATACGAACCACGGGTGTCCCTCAAGGTTCTATCCTAGGTCCTACGCTCTTTCTGATCTACATTAATGATCTCCCTGATACCATAAAATCCCAAGTAGATATGTACGCCGATGACACCACAGTTTATTCTCGCCTTGACCAAAAGTCTGGTGCGGGCGACAAAGCTAACCTTGCAGCCGAACTTGGAAAGGACCTCCAATCCGGAGTAGACTAGGGTAAGAAATGGCTCGTAAATTTTAATGCTTCTAAAACGAAGCTACTATCAATTAATCATCATAGACAATCGCACCTACCTCCTATTAGCATGGACCAGGCTTGCCTCCCAGAGAGTAAAACACTACGCCTCCTATCTATCACCCCACCTTCTGACATTTCCTATATCTAACCACTCTTCCTATTTACCTCCCCCTATGTAGCCCCAAGCACAATAGTGGCAGTGGAATGCCTTGCTTGGGGTGAAATGATTAAAAAAATAGATGCCACACCAGGCTTTGTTATCGGAGGCCACAATCTGAACAACATGAGGTATGCAGATGATACAGTGCTGATTGCAGACAAGGAAAGAAAACTACAAGACCTCCTACAGAAGGTAGCTGAGGAGAGTGACAAAAAGGACTAGAAATAAACAGCCAGAAAACTGAATGCATTGTCATCAGCAAAAAGAACAACCCGAAATGCCAAATACAGGTTGGGGATACTAGAATCAAGCAAGTACAAAAATTTAAATACCTAGGAAGTGTTCTAACAGGAGATGGAAAGTGCGACACAGAGATCCGAATTCGCATATCGAAGGACGCATTCCTGAATCTGAGTAAGGTACTAAGACATAGGGAAATTTTCCTAGAAATAAAGAAGAGAGTACTAGATTGCTATGTGATAACATTTCTTCAATACGGCAGTGAATTCTGGACCATATCATCGAAGATGAGGAAAAAACTTGAAACAGCGGAAATGTGATTCTACAGAAGGATGCTGCGGATATCATGGAATGAACATGTGAGCAATGATGAGGTTTTGGAAAGAATGGCATTGAAAAGAAAACTAATAGTGAGCATCAGGAAGAGACAGCTGAAGTTCCTGGGACATGCAATGAGGAAGGAGGGCTCGGAGAACCTGATACTGACAGGCCAGATAGAAGGAAAAAGAGACAGAAGAAGGCAGCGGATAACATATTTGAAGGGCCTGATCAGGTGGATGACGGAACAAAGGTTTCGTGGAGTAACAGGAAAAAACATTAAGAGTCACCAGGAATAGGGAGACGTGGAAAGCCATGATCGCCTACGTCCTAAAAGGATAGGGCACACAGAGAAGAAGAAGAATAAGAAGAAGAAGAAGAAGAAGAAGAAGAAGAAGAAGAGAAGCAAGGCACCGACTATCATAACGGGCTCTGAGTTTATCTCATCCTCGTCAAATAAAGCAATGGGGCAAATTTCTTTTTTTTTTTTTTTGCAATTAAGTTCACTAATTACACGTTAACGACAAGTCAGTCAGTCAGTTGAATGGGCGATCATATCTCTTCTGATCCATGACTGAATTGGCAGATTTTTCCGCAGTAGGACACCATTTTTTCCTGCAGTAGACTGGTTGCCAACCAAGGCTATAAACCCAATTTGTTCTGCTATTCAGTTCTTTTATACAGGTCACTCAGTTAAGTGCCATACATGATGCACACTTGAGCGATCATATCTCTTCCGATCCATGATTGACTAGACAGAAAATTTTCCCGCGGTAGGTCTATTTCTTTCTGCAGTAGACTGGTTGCCAACTAAGGCTATAGAACCCAATCTGTCCTGCTATTCCATTCTTTTATCCAGCTCGTTCAGTTAAGTGCCATACGTGATACACGCATGGGCGACCATGTTACTTCCGATCTATGACTGAGTAGGCAGAAGAGTTTCCCGCAGTAGACAAGGCTATAGAACCCAATTTGTCCTGCTATTTAACCCATAGCTGGAGAGAGAAGAGATGGATTAATACCTTTCCAAAGGGTATATGCCTTTAATGGAGAGCTACGAATTCAACTGATATTCGAATTCAGCTCATCGGCTTCTCAATTCAAGCCGATATCCATTGTACCACAATATACATACTAGATGTCAAGAGCTTTAATATACCTGACTTTTCATATTCACAAGGCACAAATTTGTAATAACTCTAAGTTCTGGCTTATTGATTTTCAGGCAATTTTGAAGTTCAAAGATTTGAATGCAATATCAATCGTTGTCATCTGTCTTCGTAATTCCTGTTCTTGTATCGTTCTTTCTCCCTAATACTGTTTTGTTTGTCTCATATTTTCTCACGCCTAATAACTCCTGAATCGGCTAATTTGGTCTATTCTTGGTTTTAGTGATTTTGTTTTTCTCCTTGTTGTACAATGGTTAAAAAAGAAATGTCTCTATCATCTTCTGCTGAGTCATTTGGAGATTTTTTTCTTCTATTGGATATTCATTTAGAAGTTCTTATTTATTCTTTGGAAATCCTTTTTATACTTTTCTTTTTTTCTTCTATTGAATATTCTTTTCAGAGGTAAATATTTATTTCATTTCGTTCTTCTTTTGGAGATTCTTTTTTTCTTCTTCTATTGGATATTCATTTAGAAGTTCTTATTTATTTTTTGGGGATCCTTTTTATCATTTCTTTTTTTTTCTGCTATTGAATATTCTTTTCAGAGGTTCATATTTATTTCATTTCGTTGTTCTTTTGGAGATTCTTTTTTTCTACTTCTATTGGATATTCATTTAGAAGTTCTTATTTATTCTTTTGGAGATCCTTTTTATCATTTTTTATCTTCTATTGAATATTCTTTCAGAGGTCCATATTTATTTCATTTCGTTGTTCTTTTGGAGATTCTCTTTCCTTCTTCTATTGGATATTCATTTAGAAGTTCTTATTTATTCTTTTGGAGATCCTTTTTATCCTTTTTTTTTCTTCTATTGAATATTCTTTTCAGACGTTCATATTTATTTCATTTCGTTGTTCTTTTGGAGATTCTTTTTCCTTCTTCTATTGGGTATTCATTTAGAAGTTCTTATTTATTCTTTTGGAGATCCTTTTTATACTTTTGTTTTTCTTCTATTGAATATTCTTTTCAGAGGTTCATATTTATTTCATTTCGTTGTTCATTTGGAGATTCTTTTTTTCTTCTTCTATTGGATATTCATTTAGAAGTTCTTATTTATTCTTTTGGAGATCCTTTTAACATTTTTTTTTCTTCTATTGAATATTCTTTCAGAGGTCCATATTGATTTCATTTCGTTGTTCTTTTGGAGATTCTTTTTCTTCTTCTATTGGGTATTCATTTAGAAGTTCTTATTTATTCTTTTGGAGATCCTTTTTATACTTTTGTTTTTCTTCTATTGAATATTCTTTTCAGAGGTTCATATTTATTTCATTTCGTTGTTCTTTGGGAGATTCTTTTTTTCTTCTATTGGGTATTCATTTAGAAGTTCTTATTTATTCTTTTGGAGATCATTTTTCTTCTTTTTTTTCTTCTAATGAATATTCTTTTCAGAGGTTCATATTTATTTCATTTCGTTGTTCCTTTGGAGATTCTTTTTTCTTCTTCTATTGGATATTCATTTAGAAGTTCTTATTTATTCTTTTGGAGATCCCTTTTATCCTTTTTTTTTCTTCTAATGAATATTCTTTTCAGAGGTTCATATTTATTTCATTTCGTTGTTCCTTTGGAGATTCTTTTTTTCTTCTTCTATTGGATATTCATTTAGAAGTTCTTATTTATTCTTTTGGAGATCCTTTTTATCCTTTTTTTTTCTTCTAATGAATATTCTTTTCAGAGGTTCATATTTATTTCATTTCGTTGTTCCTTTGGAGATTCTTTTTTCTTCTTCTATTGGATATTCATTTAGAAGTTCTTATTTATTCTTTTGGAGATCCCTTTTATCCTTTTTTTTTCTTCTAATGAATATTCTTTTCAGAGGTCCATATTGATTTCATTTCGTTGTTATTTTGGAGATTCTTTTTTTCTTCTTCCATTGGATATTCATTTAGAAGTTTTATTTATTCTTTTGGAGATCCTTTTAACATTTTTTTTCTTGTATTGAATATTCTTTCAGAGGTTCATATTTATTTCATTTCTGTCTTCTTTTGGAGATTCTCTTTTCTTCTTCTATTGGGTATTCATGTAGAAGTTTTTATTTATTCTTTTTGAGATATTTTTCATCCTTTTTTTTTTCTTCTATTGAATATTCTTTTCAGAGATTCATATTTATTTCATTTCGTTGTTCTTTTGGAGATTCTTTTTTTCTTCTTCTATTGGATATTCATTTAGAAGTTCTTATTTATTCTGTTGAAGATCCTTTTAACATTTTTTTTCTTCTGTTGAATATTCTTTCAGAGGTTCATATTTATTTCATTTCGTTCTTTTTTGGAGATTCTCCTTTCTTCTTCTATTGGGTATTCATTTAGAAGTTCTTCTTTATTCTTTTGGAGATCCTTTTTATCCTTTTTTTCTTCTATTGAATATTCTTTTCAGAGGTTCATATTTATTTCATTTCGTTGTTCTTTTGGAGATTCTTTTTTTCTTCTTGTATTGGATATTCATTTAGAAGTTCTTATTTATTATGTTGAAGATCCATTTAACATTTTTTTTCTTCTATTGAATATTCTTTCAGAGGTCCATATTGATTTCATTTCGTTGTTCTTTTGGAGATTCATTTTCTTCTTCTATTGGGTATTCATTTAGAAGTTCTTATTTATTCTTTTGGACATCCTTTTTATACTTTTGTTTTTCTTCTATTGAATATTCTTTTCAGAGGTTCATATTTATTTCATTTCGTTGTTCTTTGGGAGATTCTTTTTTTTCTTCTATTGGGTATTCATTTAGAAGTTCTTATTTATTCTTTTGGAGATCATTTTTCTTCTTTTTTTCTTCTAATGAATATTCTTTTCAGAGGTTCATATTTATTTCATTTCGTTGTTCCTTTGGAGATTCTTTTTTCTTCTTCTATTGGATATTCATTTAGAAGTTCTTATTTATTCTTTTGGAGATCCCTTTTATCCTTTTTTTTTCTTCTAATGAATATTCTTTTCAGAGGTTCATATTTATTTCATTTCGTTGTTATTTTGGAGATTCTTTTTTTCTTCTTCCATTGGATATTCATTTAGAAGTTTTATTTATTCTTTTGGAGATCCTTTTAACATTTTTTTTCTTATATTGAATATTCTTTCAGAGGTTCATATTTATTTCATTTCTGTCTTCTTTTGGAGATTCTCTTTTCTTCTTCTATTGGGTATTCATTTAGAAGTTTTTATTTATTCTTTTTGAGATATTTTTCATCCTTTTTTTTTTCTTCTATTGAATATTCTTTTCAGAGATTCATATTTATTTCATTTCGTTGTTCTTTTGGAGATTCTTTTTTTCTTCTTCTATTGGATATTCATTTAGAAGTTCTTATTTATTCTGTTGAAGGTCCTTTTAACATTTTTTTTCTTCTGTTGAATATTCTTTCAGAGGTTCATATTTATTTCATTTCGTTCTTTTTTGGAGATTCTCCTTTCTTCTTCTATTGGGTATTCATTTAGAAGTTCTTCTTTATTCTTTTGGAGATCCTTTTTATCCTTTTTTTTCTTCTATTGAATATTCTTTTCAGAGGTTCATATTTATTTCATTTCGTTGTTCTTTTGGAGATTCTTTTTTACTTCTTGTATTGGATATTCATTTAGAAGTTCTTATTTATTATGTTGAAGATCCATTTAACATTTTTTTTCTTCTATTGAATATTCTTTCAGAGGTCCATATTGATTTCATTTCGTTGTTCTTTTGGAGATTCATTTTCTTCTTCTATTGGGTATTCATTTAGAAGTTCTTATTTATTCTTTTGGACATCCTTTTTATACTTTTGTTTTTCTTCTATTGAATATTCTTTTCAGAGGTTCATATTTATTTAATTTCGTTGTTCTTTGGGAGATTATTTTTTTTCTTCTATTGGGTATTCATTTAGAAGTTCTTATTTATTCATTTGGAGATCCTTTTAACATTTTTTTTTCTTCTATTGAATATTCTTTTCAGAGGTTCATATTTATTTCATTTCGTTGTTCTTTTGAAGATTCTCCTTTCTTCTTCTATTGGGTATTCATTTAGAAGTTCTTATTTATTCTTTTGGAGATTATTTTTATCCTTTTTTTTTCTTCTATTGAATATTCTTTTCAGAGGTTCATATTTATTTCATTTCGTTGTTATTTTGGAGATTCTTTTTTTCTTCTTCCATCGGATATTCATTTAGAAGTTTTATTTATTCTTTTGGAGATCCTTTTAACATTTTTTTTCTTGTATTGAATATTCTTTCAGAGGTTCATATTTATTTCATTTCTGTCTTCTTTTGGAGATTCTCTTTTCTTCTTCTATTGGGTATTCATTTAGAAGTTTTTATTTATTCTTTTTGAGATATTTTTCATCCTTTTTTTTTTCTTCTATTGAATATTCTTTTCAGAGATTCATATTTATTTCATTTCGTTGTTCTTTTGGAGATTCTTTTTTTCTTCTTCTATTGGATATTCATTTAGAAGTTCTTATTTATTCTGTTGAAGATCCTTTTAACATTTTTTTTCTTCTGTTGAATATTCTTTCAGAGGTTCATATTTATTTCATTTCGTTCTTTTTTGGAGATTCTCCTTTCTTCTTCTATTGGGTATTCATTTAGAAGTTCTTCTTTATTCTTTTGGAGATCCTTTTTATCCTTTTTTTTCTTCTATTGAATATTCTTTTCAGAGGTTCATATTTATTTCATTTCGTTGTTCTTTTGGAGATTCTTTTTTTCTTCTTGTATTGGATATTCATTTAGAAGTTCTTATTTATTATGTTGAAGATCCATTTAACATTTTTTTTCTTCTATTGAATATTCTTTCAGAGGTCCATATTGATTTCATTTCGTTGTTCTTTTGGAGATTCATTTTCTTCTTCTATTGGGTATTCATTTAGAAGTTCTTATTTATTCTTTTGGACATCCTTTTTATACTTTTGTTTTTCTTCTATTGAATATTCTTTTCAGAGGTTCATATTTATTTCATTTCGTTGTTCTTTGGGAGATTCTTTTTTTTCTTCTATTGGGTATTCATTTAGAAGTTCTTATTTATTCTTTTGGAGATCCTTTTAACATTTTTTTTTTCTTCTATTGAATATTCTTTTCAGAGGTTCATATTTATTTCATTTCGTTGTTCTTTTGAAGATTCTCCTTTCTTCTTCTATTGGGTATTCATTTAGAAGTTCTTATTTATTCTTTTGGAGATTATTTTTATCCTTTTTTTTTCTTCTATTGAATATTCTTTTCAGAGGTTCATATTTATTTCATTTCGTTGTTATTTTGGAGATTCTTTTTTTCTTCTTCCATTGGATATTCATTTAGAAGTTTTATTTATTCTTTTGGAGATCCTTTTAACATTTTTTTTCTTGTATTGAATATTCTTTCAGAGGTTCATATTTATTTCATTTCTGTCTTCTTTTGGAGATTCTCTTTTCTTCTTCTATTGGGTATTCATTTAGAAGTTTTTATTTATTCTTTTTGAGATATTTTTCATCCTTTTTTTTTTCTTCTATTGAATATTCTTTTCAGAGATTCATATTTATTTCATTTCGTTGTTCTTTTGGAGATTCTTTTTTTCTTCTTCTATTGGATATTCATTTAGAAGTTCTTATTTATTCTGTTGAAGATCCTTTTAACATTTTTTTCTTCTGTTGAATATTCTTTCAGAGGTTCATATTTATTTCATTTCGTTCTTTTTTGGAGATTCTCCTTTCTTCTTCTATTGGGTATTCATTTAGAAGTTCTTCTTTATTCTTTTGGAGATCCTTTTTATCCTTTTTTTTCTTCTATTGAATATTCTTTTCAGAGGTTCATATTTACTTCATTTCGTTGTTCTTTTGGAGATTCTTTTTTTCTTCTTGTATTGGATATTCATTTAGAAGTTCTTATTTATTATGTTGAAGATCCATTTAACATTTTTTTTCTTCTATTGAATATTCTTTCAGAGGTCCATATTGATTTTATTTCGTTGTTCTTTTGGAGATTCATTTTCTTCTTCTATTGGGTATTCATTTAGAAGTTCTTATTTATTCTTTTGGACATCCTTTTTATACTTTTGTTTTTCTTCTATTGAATATTCTTTTCAGAGGTTCATATTTATTTCATTTCGTTGTTCTTTGGGAGATTCTTTTGTTTCTTCTATTGGGTATTCATTTAGAAGTTCTTATTTATTCTTTTGGAGATCATTTTTCTTCTTTTTTTTCTTCTAATGAATATTCTTTTCAGAGGTTCATATTTATTTCATTTCGTTGTTCTTTTGGAGATTCTTTTTTTCTTCTTCTATTTGATATTCATTTAGAAGTTCTTATTTATTCTTTTGGAGATCCTTTTTATCCTTTTTTTTTGTTCTAATGAATATTCTTTTCAGACGTTCATATTTATTTCATTTCGTTGTTATTTTGGAGATTCTTTTTTTCTTCTTCTATTGGATATTCATTTAGAAGTTCTTATTTATTCTTTTGGAGATCCCTTTTATCCTTTTTTTTTCTTCTAATGAATATTCTTTTCAGAGGTTCATATTTATTTCATTTCGTTGTTATTTTGGAGATTCTTTTTTTCTTCTTCCATTGGATATTCATTTAGAAGTTTTATTTATTCTTTTGGAGATCCTTTTAACATTTTTTTTCTTGTATTGAATATTCTTTCAGAGGTTCATATTTATTTAATTTCTGTCTTCTTTTGGAGATTCTCTTTTCTTCTTCTATTGGGTATTCATTTAGAAGTTCTTATTTATTCTTTTGGAGATCCTTTTAACATTTTTTCTTCTATTGAATATTCTTTCAGAGGTTCATATTTATTTCATTTCGTTGATCTTTTGGAGATTATTTTTTCGTCTTCTATTGGGTATTCATGTAGAAGTTTTTATTTATTCTTTTTGAGATATTTTTCATCCTTTTTTTTTCTTCTATTGAATATTCTTTCAGAGGTTCATATTTATTTCATTTCGTTGATCTTTTGGAGATTATTTTTTCGTCTTCTATTGGGTATTCATGTAGAAGTTTTTATTTATTCTTTTTGAGATATTTTTTATCCTATTTTTCTTCTATTGAATATTCTTTTCAGAGATTCATATTTATTTCATTTCGTTGTTCTTTTGGAGATTCTTTTTTTCTTCTTCTATTGGATATTCATTTAGAAGTTCTTATTTATTCTGTTGAAGATCCTTTTAACATTTTTTTTCTTCTGTTGAATATTCTTTCAGAGGTTCATATTTATTTCATTTCGTTCTTTTTTGGAGATTCTCCTTTCTTCTTCTATTGGGTATTCATTTAGAAGTTCTTATTTATTCTTTTGGAGATCCTTTTTATCCTTTTTTTTCTTCTATTGAATATTCTTTTCAGAGGTTCATATTTATTTCATTTCGTTGTTCTTTTGGAGATTCTTTTTTTCTTCTTCTATTGGATATTCATTTAGAAGTTCTTATTTATTCTGTTGAAGATCCTTGTAACATTTTTTTCTTCTGTTGAATATTCTTTCAGAGGTTCATATTTATTTCATTTCGTTCTTTTTTGGAGATTCTCCGTTCTTCTTCTATTGGGTATTCATTTAGAAGTTCTTATTTATTCTTTTCGAGATCCTTTATATCATTTTTTTTCTTCTGATGAATATTCTTTTCAGAAGTTCATATATATTTCATTTCGTTGTTCCTTTGGAGATTCTTTTTTCTTCTTCTATTGGGTATTCATTTAGAAGTTCTTATTTATTCTTTTCGAGATCCTTTTCATCCTTTTGTTTCTTCTGTTGAATATTCTTTTCAGAGGTTCATATTTATTTCATTTCGTTGTTCTTTTGGAGATTCTCCTTTCTTTTTCTATTGGGTATTCATTTAGAAGTTCTTATTTATTATTTGGAGAAACTTTTTATCCTTTTTTTCCTTCCGTTGAATATTCTTTTCAGAGGTTCATATTTATTTCATTTCGTTGTTCCTTTGGAGATTCTTTTTTCTTCTTCTATTGGATATTCATTTAGAAGTTCTTATTTATTCTTTTGGAGATCCTTTTTATCCTTTTTTTTTCTTCTATTGAATATTCTTTTCAGAGGTTCATATTTATTTCATTTCGTTGATCTTTTGGAGATTCTCCTTTCTTCTTCTATTGGATATTCATTTAGAAGTTCTTATTTATTCTTTTGGAGATCCTTTTTATCCTTTTTTTTTTCTTCTATTGAATATTCTTTTCAGAGGTTCATATTTATTTCATTTCGTTGTTCTTTTGGAGATTCTTTTTTCTTCTTCTATTGGATATTCATTTAGAAGTTCTTATTTATTCTTTTGGAGATCCTTTTTATCCTTTTTTTTTTCTACTATTGAATATTCTTTTCAGAGGTTCATATTTATTTCATTTCGTTGTTCTTTTGGAGATTCTCTTTTCTTCTTCTTTTGGATATTCATTTAGAATTTATTATTTTTTCTTTTGGAGATACTTTTTATTCTTTTTTTTTCTTCTATTGAATATTCTTTCAGAGGTTCATATTTATTTCAATTAATTGTTCTTTTGGAGATTCTCTTTTCTTCTTCTATTGGATATTCATTTAGAAGTTCTTATTTATTCTTTTGGAGATACTTTTAACATTTTTTTTCTTCTATTGAATATTCTTTCAGAGGTTCATATTTATTTCATTTCGTTGTTCTTTTGGAGATTCTCTTTTCTTCTTCTATTGGATATTCATTTAGAAGTTCTTATTTATTCTTTTGGAGATCCTTTTATCCTTTTTTTCGATTGAATATTCTTTCAGACGTTCATATTTATTTCATTTAGTTGTTCTTTGGAGATTCTCTTTTCTCCTTCTATTGAAGTTTCATTAAGAAGTTCTTATTTATTCTTTTGGAGATCCTTTTTATCCTTTTTTTATTCTTCTGTTGAATATTCTTTTCAGAGGTTCATATTTATTTCATTTCGTTGTTCTTTTGGAGATTCTCTTTTCTTCTTCTATTGGGTATTCATTTAGAAGTTCTCATTTTTTCTTTTGGAGAATCCTTTTAACATTTTTTTCTTCTATTGAATATTCTTTTCAGAGGTTCATATTTATTTCATTTCGTTGTTCTTTTGGAAATTCTTTTTTCTTCTTCTATTGGGTATTCATTTAGAAGGTCTTATTTATTCTTTTGGAGATGCATTTCTTCCTTTTTGTTTCTTCTATTGAATATTCTTTTCAGAGGTTCATATTTATTTCATTTCGTTGTTCTTTTGGAGATTCTTTTTTTGTTCTTCTATTGGATATTCATTTAGAAGTTCTTATTTATTCTGTTGGAGATCCTTTTAACAGTTTTTTTCTTCTGTTGAATATTCTTTCAGAGGTTCATATTTATTTCATTTCGTTCTTCTTTTGGAGATTCTCCTTTCTTCTTCTATTGGGTATTCATTTAGAAGTTCTTATTTATTCTTTTGGACATCCTTTTTATCCTTTTTTTTTCTTCTGTTGAATATTCTTTTCAGAGGTTCATATA
Source organism: Ascarosepion bandense (assembly GCA_037127315.1). Classification (NCBI taxonomy): domain Eukaryota; kingdom Metazoa; phylum Mollusca; class Cephalopoda; order Sepiida; family Sepiidae; genus Ascarosepion; species Ascarosepion bandense. Next base: position 1,435,376 of record JBBBDQ010001137.1, read on the forward strand.
TATTTCATTTCGTTGTTCCTTTGGAGATTCTTTTTTCTTCTTCTATTGGATATTCATTTAGAAGTTTTTATTTATTCTTTTGGAGATCCTTTTTATCCTTTTTTTTTCTTCTATTGAATATTCTTTTCAGAGGTTCATATTTATTTCATTTCGTTGTTCTTTTGGAGATTCTCTTTTCTTCTTCTTTTGGATATTCATTTAGAATTTATTATTTTTTCTTTTGGAGATACTTTTTATTCTTTTTTTTTCTTCTATTGAATATTCTTTCAGAGGTTCATATTTATTTCATTTCGTTATTCTTTTGGAGATTCTTTTTTTTCTTCTTCTATTGGATATTCATTTAGAAGTTCTTATTTATTCTTTTGGAGATCATTTTTATCCTTTTTTTTTCTTCTATTGAATATTCTTTTCGGAGGTTCATATTTATTTCATTTCGTTGTTCTTTTGGAGATTCTTTTTTCTTCTTCTATTGGGTATTCATTTAGAAGTTCTTATTTATTCTTTTGGAGATCCTTTTTATCCTTTTTTTATTCTTCTGTTGAATATTCTTTTCAGAGGTTCATATTTATTTCATTTCGTTGTTCTTTTGGAGATTCTCTTTTCTTCTTCTATTGGATATTCATTTAGAAGTTCTCAATTTTTCTTTTGGATAATCCTTTTAACATTTTTTTTCTTCTATTGAATATTCTTTTCAGAGGTTCATATTTATTTCATTTCGTTGTTCTTTTGGAAATTCTTTTTTTCTTCTTCTATTGGGTATTCATTTAGAAGGTCTTATTTATTCTTTTGGAGATGCATTTCATCCTTTTTGTTTCTTCTATTGAATATTCTTTTCAGAGGTTCATATTTATTTCATTTCGTTGTTCTTTTGGAGATTCTTTTTTTGTTCTTCTATTGGATATTCATTTAGAAGTTCTTATTTATTCTGTTGGAGATCCTTTTAAAAGTTTTTTTCTTCTGTTGAATATTCTTTCAGAGGTTCATATTTATTTCATTTCGTTCTTCTTTTGGAGATTCTCCTTTCTTCTTCTATTGGGTATTCATTTAGAAGTTCTTATTTATTCTTTTGGACATCCTTTTTATCCTTTTTTTTCTTCTGTTGAATATTCTTTTCAGAGGTTCATATATATTTCATTTCGTTGTTCCTTTGGAGATTCTTTTTTCTTCTTCTATTGGATATTCATTTAGAAGTTCTTATTTATTCTTTTGGAGATCCTTTTTATCCTTTTTTTTTTCTTCTATTGAATATTCTTTTCAGAGGTTCATATTTATTTCATTTCGTTGTTCTTTTGGAGATTCTCTTTTCTTCTTCTTTTGGATATTCATTTAGAATTTATTATTTTTTCTTTTGGAGATACTTTTTATTCTTTTTTTTTCTTCTATTGAATATTCTTTCAGAGGTTCATATTTATTTCAATTAATTGTTCTTTTGGAGATTCTCTTTTCTTCTTCTATTGGATATTCATTTAGAAGTTCTTATTTATTCTTTTGGAGATCCTTTTAACATTTTTTTTTCTTCTATTTGAATATTCTTTCAGAGGTTCATATTTATTTCATTTCGTTGTTCTTTTGGAGATTCTCTTTTCTTCTTCTATTGGATATTCATTTAGAAGTTCTTATTTATTCTTTTGGAGATCCTTTTATCCTTTTTTTCGATTGAATATTCTTTCAGACGTTCATATTTATTTCATTTAGTTGTTCTTTGGAGATTCTCTTTTCTCCTTCTATTGAAGTTTCATTAAGAAGTTCTTATTTATTCTTTTGGAGATCCTTTTTATCCTTTTTTTTTTCTTCTATTGAATATTCTTTCAAAAGTTCATATTTATTTCATTTCGTTATTCTTTTGGAGATTCTTTTTTTTCTTCTTTTATTGGATATTCATTTAGAAGTTCTTATTTATTCTTTTGGAGATCATTTTTATCCTTTTTTTTTCTTCCATTGAATATTCTTTTCGGAGGTTCATATTTATTTCATTTCGTTGTTCTTTTGGAGATTCTTTTTTCTTCTTCTATTGGGTATTCATTTAGAAGTTCTTATTTATTCTTTTGGAGATCCTTTTTATCCTTTTTTTATTCTTCTGTTGAATATTCTTTTCAGAGGTTCATATTTATTTCATTTCGTTGTTCTTTTGGAGATTCTTTTTTTCTTCTTCTATTGGATATTCATTTAGAAGTTCTTATTTATTCTGTTGAAGATCCTTTTAACATTTTTTTTCTTCTGTTGAATATTCTTTCAGAGGTTCATATTTATTTCATTTCGTTCTTTTTTGGAGATTCTCCTTTCTTCTTCTATTGGGTATTCATTTAGAAGTTCTTATTTATTCTTTTGGAGATCCTTTTTATCCTTTTTTTTTCTTCTATTGAATATTCTTTTCAGAGGTTCATATTTATTTCATTTCGTTGTTCTTTTGGAGATTCTTTTTTTCTTCTTCTATTGGATATTCATTTAGAAGTTCTTATTTATTCTGTTGAAGATCCTTGTAACATTTTTTTTCTTCTGTTGAATATTCTTTCAGAGGTTCATATTTATTTCATTTCGTTCTTTTTTGGAGATTCTCCGTTCTTCTTCTATTGGGTATTCATTTAGAAGTTCTTATTTATTCTTTTCGAGATCCTTTATATCATTTTTTTTCTTCTGATGAATATTCTTTTCAGAAGTTCATATATATTTCATTTCGTTGTTCCTTTGGAGATTCTTTTTTCTTCTTCTATTGGGTATTCATTTAGAAGTTCTTATTTATTCTTTTCGAGATCCTTTTCATCCTTTTGTTTCTTCTGTTGAATATTCTTTTCAGAGGTTCATATTTATTTCATTTCGTTGTTCTTTTGGAGATTCTCCTTTCTTTTTCTATTGGGTATTCATTTAGAAGTTCTTATTTATTATTTGGAGAAACTTTTTATCCTTTTTTTCCTTCCGTTGAATATTCTTTTCAGAGGTTCATATTTATTTCATTTCGTTGTTCCTTTGGAGATTCTTTTTTCTTCTTCTATTGGATATTCATTTAGAAGTTCTTATTTATTCTTTTGGAGATCCTTTTTATCCTTTTTTTTTTCTTCTATTGAATATTCTTTTCAGAGGTTCATATTTATTTCATTTCGTTGATCTTTTGGAGATTCTCCTTTCTTCTTCTATTGGATATTCATTTAGAAGTTCTTATTTATTCTTTTGGAGATCCTTTTTATCCTTTTTTTTTTCTTCTATTGAATATTCTTTTCAGAGGTTCATATTTATTTCATTTCGTTGTTCTTTTGGAGATTCTTTTTTCTTCTTCTATTGGATATTCATTTAGAAGTTCTTATTTATTCTTTTGGAGATCCTTTTTATCCTTTTTTTTTTCTACTATTGAATATTCTTTTCAGAGGTTCATATTTATTTCATTTCGTTGTTCTTTTGGAGATTCTCTTTTTTCTTCTTCCTTTTGGATATTCATTTAGAATTTATTATTTTTTCTTTTGGAGATACTTTTTATTCTTTTTTTTTCTTCTATTGAATATTCTTTCAGAGGTTCATATTTATTTCAATTAATTGTTCTTTTGGAGATTCTCTTTTCTTCTTCTATTGGATATTCATTTAGAAGTTCTTATTTATTCTTTTGGAGATACTTTTAACATTTTTTTTCTTCTATTGAATATTCTTTCAGAGGTTCATATTTATTTCATTTCGTTGTTCTTTTGGAGATTCTCTTTTCTTCTTCTATTGGATATTCATTTAGAAGTTCTTATTTATTCTTTTGGAGATCCTTTTATCCTTTTTTTCGATTGAATATTCTTTCAGACGTTCATATTTATTTCATTTAGTTGTTCTTTGGAGATTCTCTTTTCTCCTTCTATTGAAGTTTCATTAAGAAGTTCTTATTTATTCTTTTGGAGATCCTTTTTATCCTTTTTTTATTCTTCTGTTGAATATTCTTTTCAGAGGTTCATATTTATTTCATTTCGTTGTTCTTTTGGAGATTCTCTTTTCTTCTTCTATTGGGTATTCATTTAGAAGTTCTCATTTTTTCTTTTGGAGAATCCTTTTAACATTTTTTTTTCTTCTATTGAATATTCTTTTCAGAGGTTCATATTTATTTCATTTCGTTGTTCTTTTGGAAATTCTTTTTTCTTCTTCTATTGGGTATTCATTTAGAAGGTCTTATTTATTCTTTTGGAGATGCATTTCTTCCTTTTTGTTTCTTCTATTGAATATTCTTTTCAGAGGTTCATATTTATTTCATTTCGTTGTTCTTTTGGAGATTCTTTTTTTGTTCTTCTATTGGATATTCATTTAGAAGTTCTTATTTATTCTGTTGGAGATCCTTTTAACAGTTTTTTTCTTCTGTTGAATATTCTTTCAGAGGTTCATATTTATTTCATTTCGTTCTTCTTTTGGAGATTCTCCTTTCTTCTTCTATTGGGTATTCATTTAGAAGTTCTTATTTATTCTTTTGGACATCCTTTTTATCCTTTTTTTTTCTTCTGTTGAATATTCTTTTCAGAGGTTCATATATATTTCATTTCGTTGTTCCTTTGGAGATTCTTTTTTCTTCTTCTATTGGATATTCATTTAGAAGTTTTTATTTATTCTTTTGGAGATCCTTTTTATCCTTTTTTTTTCTTCTATTGAATATTCTTTTCAGAGGTTCATATTTATTTCATTTCGTTGTTCTTTTGGAGATTCTCTTTTTTCTTCTTCCTTTTGGATATTCATTTAGAATTTATTATTTTTTCTTTTGGAGATACTTTTTATTCTTTTTTTTTCTTCTATTGAATATTCTTTCAGAGGTTCATATTTATTTCATTTCGTTATTCTTTTGGAGATTCTTTTTTTCTTCTTCTATTGGATATTCATTTAGAAGTTCTTATTTATTCTTTTGGAGATCATTTTTATCCTTTTTTTTTCTTCTATTGAATATTCTTTTCCGGAGGTTCATATTTATTTCATTTCGTTGTTCTTTTGGAGATTCTTTTTTTCTTCTTCTATTGGGTATTCATTTAGAAGTTCTTATTTATTCTTTTGGAGATCCTTTTTATCCTTTTTTTATTCTTCTGTTGAATATTCTTTTCAGAGGTTCATATTTATTTCATTTCGTTGTTCTTTTGGAGATTCTCTTTTCTTCTTCTATTGGATATTCATTTAGAAGTTCTCAATTTTTCTTTTGGATAATCCTTTTAACATTTTTTTTCTTCTATTGAATATTCTTTTCAGAGGTTCATATTTATTTCATTTCGTTGTTCTTTTGGAAATTCTTTTTTCTTCTTCTATTGGGTATTCATTTAGAAGGTCTTATTTATTCTTTTGGAGATGCATTTCATCCTTTTTGTTTCTTCTATTGAATATTCTTTTCAGAGGTTCATATTTATTTCATTTCGTTGTTCTTTTGGAGATTCTTTTTTTGTTCTTCTATTGGATATTCATTTAGAAGTTCTTATTTATTCTGTTGGAGATCCTTTTAAAAGTTTTTTTCTTCTGTTGAATATTCTTTCAGAGGTTCATATTTATTTCATTTCGTTCTTCTTTTGGAGATTCTCCTTTCTTCTTCTATTGGGTATTCATTTAGAAGTTCTTATTTATTCTTTTGGACATCCTTTTTATCCTTTTTTTTTCTTCTGTTGAATATTCTTTTCAGAGGTTCATATATATTTCATTTCGTTGTTCCTTTGGAGATTCTTTTTTCTTCTTCTATTGGATATTCATTTAGAAGTTCTTATTTATTCTTTTGGAGATCCTTTTTATCCTTTTTTTTTCTTCTATTGAATATTCTTTTCAGAGGTTCATATTTATTTCATTTCGTTGTTCTTTTGGAGATTCTCTTTTTTCTTCTTCCTTTTGGATATTCATTTAGAATTTATTATTTTTTCTTTTGGAGATACTTTTTATTCTTTTTTTTTCTTCTATTGAATATTCTTTCAGAGGTTCATATTTATTTCAATTAATTGTTCTTTTGGAGATTCTCTTTTCTTCTTCTATTGGATATTCATTTAGAAGTTCTTATTTATTCTTTTGGAGATCCTTTTAACATTTTTTTTTCTTCTATTGAATATTCTTTCAGAGGTTCATATTTATTTCATTTCGTTGTTCTTTTGGAGATTCTCTTTTCTTCTTCTATTGGATATTCATTTAGAAGTTCTTATTTATTCTTTTGGAGATCCTTTTATCCTTTTTTTCGATTGAATATTCTTTCAGACGTTCATATTTATTTCATTTAGTTGTTCTTTGGAGATTCTCTTTTCTCCTTCTATTGAAGTTTCATTAAGAAGTTCTTATTTATTCTTTTGGAGATCCTTTTTATCCTTTTTTTTTTCTTCTATTGAATATTCTTTCAAAAGTTCATATTTATTTCATTTCGTTATTCTTTTGGAGATTCTTTTTTTCTTCTTTTATTGGATATTCATTTAGAAGTTCTTATTTATTCTTTTGGAGATCATTTTTATCCTTTTTTTTTCTTCCATTGAATATTCTTTTCGGAGGTTCATATTTATTTCATTTCGTTGTTCTTTTGGAGATTCTTTTTTCTTCTTCTATTGGGTATTCATTTAGAAGTTCTTATTTATTCTTTTGGAGATCCTTTTTATCCTTTTTTTATTCTTCTGTTGAATATTCTTTTCAGAGGTTCATATTTATTTCATTTCGTTGTTCTTTTGGAGATTCTCTTTTCTTCTTCTATTGGATATTCATTTAGAAGTTCTCATTTTTTCTTTTGGAGAATCCTTTTAACATATTTTTTCTTCTATTGAATATTTTTTTCAGAGGTTCATATTTATTTCATTTCGTTGTTCTTTTGGAAATTCTTTTTTCTTCTTCTATTGGGTATTCATTTAGAAGGTCTTATTTATTCTTTTGGAGATGCATTTCATCCTTTTTGTTTCTTCTATTGAATATTCTTTTCAGAGGTTCATATTTATTTCATTTCGTTGTTCTTTTGGAGATTCTTTTTTTGTTCTTCTATTGGATATTCATTTAGAAGTTCTTATTTATTCTGTTGGAGATCCTTTTAACAGTTTTTTTTCTTCTGTTGAATATTCTTTCAGAGGTTCATATTTATTTCATTTCGTTCTTCTTTTGGAGATTCTCCTTTCTTATTCTATTGGGTATTCATTTAGAAGTTCTTATTTATTCTTTTGGACATCCTTTTTATCCTTTTTTTTCTTCTGTTGAATATTCTTTTCAGAGGTTCATATATATTTCATTTCGTTGTTCCTTTGGAGATTCTTTTTTCTTCTTCTATTGGGTATGCATTCAGAAGTTCTTATTTATTCTTTTGGAGATTATTTTTATCCTTTTTTTTTCTTCTATTGAATATTCTTTTCAGAGGTTCATATTTATTTCATTTCGTTGTTATTTTGGAGATTCTTTTTTTCTTCTTCCATTGGATATTCATTTAGAAGTTTTATTTATTCTTTTGGAGATCCTTTTAACATTTTTTTTCTTGTATTGAATATTCTTTCAGAGGTTCATATTTATTTCATTTCTGTCTTCTTTTGGAGATTCTCTTTTTTCTTCTTCTATTGGGTATTCATTTAGAAGTTCTTATTTATTCTTTTGGAGATCCTTTTAACATTTTTTCTTCTATTGAATATTCTTTCAGAGGTTCATATTTATTTCATTTCGTTGATCTTTTGGAGGATTATTTTTTCTTTTTTTCTTCTATTGGGTATTCATGTAGAAGTTTTTATTTATTCTTTTTGAGATATTTTTCATCCTTTTTTTTTTCTTCTATTGAATATTCTTTTCAGATATTCATATTTATTTCATTTCGTTGTTCTTTTGGAGATTCTTTTTTTCTTCTTCTATTGGATATTCATTTAGAAGTTCTTATTTATTCTGTTGAAGATCCTTTTAACATTTTTTTTCTTCTGTTGAATATTCTTTCAGAGGTTCATATTTATTTCATTTCGTTCTTTTTTGGAGATTCTCCTTTCTTCTTCTATTGGGTATTCATTTAGAAGTTCTTATTTATTCTTTTGGAGATCCTTTTTATCCTTTTTTTTCTTCTATTGAATATTCTTTTCAGAGGTTCATATTTATTTCATTTCGTTGTTCTTTTGGAGATTCTTTTTTTCTTCTTCTATTGGATATTCATTTAGAAGTTCTTATTTATTCTGTTGAAGATCCTTTTAACATTTTTTTTCTTCTGTTGAATATTCTTTCAGAGGTTCATATTTATTTCATTTCGTTCTTTTTTGGAGATTCTCCTTTTTTCTTCTATTGGGTATTCATTTAGAAGTTCTTATTTATTCTTTTGGAGATCCTTTTTATCCTTTTTTTTCTTCTGTTGAATATTCTTTTCAGAAGTTCATATATATTTCATTTCGTTGTTCCTTTGGAGATACTTTTTTCTTCTTCTATTGGGTATTCATTTAGAAGTTCTTATTTATTCTTTTCGAGATCCTTTTCATCCTTTTGTTTCTTCTGTTGAATATTCTTTTCAGAGGTTCATATTTATTTCATTTCGTTGTTCTTTTGGAGATTCTCCTTTCTTTTTCTATTGGGTATTCATTTAGAAGTTCTTATTTATTATTTGGAGAAACTTTTTATCCTTTTTTTCCTTCCGTTGAATATTCTTTTCAGAGGTTCATATTTATTTCATTTCGTTGTTCCTTTGGAGATTCTTTATTCTTCTTCTATTGGATATTCATTTAGAAGTTCTTATTTATTCTTTTGGAGATCCTTTTTATCCTTTTTTTTTCTTCTATTGAATATTCTTTTCAGAGGTTCATATTTATTTCATATCGTTGATCTTTTGGAGATTCTCCTTTCTTCTTCTATTGGATATTCATTTAGAAGTTCTTATTTATTCTTTTGGAGATGCTTTTTATCCTTTTTTTTTTTTTCTTCTATTAAATATTCTTTTCAGAGGTTCATATTTATTTCATTTCTTTGTTCTTTTGGAGATTCTTTTTTCTTCTTCTATTGGATATTCATTTAGAAGTTCTTATTTATTCTTTTGGAGATCCTTTTTATCCTTTTTTTTATTCTTCTATTGAATATTCTTTTCAGAGGTTCATATTTATTTCATTTCGTTGTTCTTTTGGAGATTCTATTTTCTTCTTCTTTTGGATATTCATTTAGAATTTATTATTTTTTCTTTTGGAGATACTTTTTATTCTTTTTTTTTCTTCTATTGAATATTCTTTCAGAGGTTCATATTTATTTCAATTAATTGTTCTTTTGGAGATTCTCTTTTCTTCTTCTATTGGATATTCATTTAGAAGTTCTTATTTATTCTTTTGGAGATCCTTTTAACATTTTTTTCTTCTATTGAATATTCTTTCAGAGGTTCATATTTATTTCATTTCGTTGTTCTTTTGGAGATTCTCTTTTCTTCTTCTATTGGATATTCATTTAGAAGTTCTTATTTATTCTTTTGGAGATCCTTTTATCCTTTTTTTCGATTGAATGTTCTTTCAGACGTTCATATTTATTTCATTTAGTTGTTCTTTGGAGATTCTCTTTTCTTCTTCTATTGAAGTTTCATTAAGAAGTTCTTATTTATTCTTTTGGAGATCCTTTTTATCCTTTTTTTTTTCTTCTATTGAATATTCTTTCAAAAGTTCATATTTATTTCATTTCGTTATTCTTTTGGAGATTCTTTTTTTCTTCTTCTATTGGATATTCATTTAGAAGTTCTTATTTATTCTTTTGGAGATCCTTTTTATCTTTTTTTTTCTTCTATTGAATATTCTTTTCGGAGGTTCATATTTATTTCATTTCGTTGTTCTTTTGGAGATTCTTTTTTCTTCTTCTATTGGGTATTCATTTAGAAGTTCTTAATTATTCTTTTGGAGATCCTTTTTATCCTTTTTTTATTCTTCTGTTGAATATTCTTTTCAGAGGTTCATATTTATTTCATTTCGTTGTTCTTTTGGAGATTCTCTTTTCTTCTTCTATTGGATATTCATTTAGAAGTTCTCATATATTCTTTTGGAGAATCCTTTTAACATTTTTTTTCTTCTATTGAATATTCTTTTCAGAGGTTCATATTTATTTCATTTCGTTGTTCTTTTGGAAATTCTTTTTTCTTCTTCTATTGGGTATTCATTTAGAAGGTCTTATTTATTCTTTTGGAGATGCATTTCATCCTTTTTTTTTCTTCTATTGAATATTCTTTTCAGAGATTCATATTTATTTCATTTCGTTGTTCTTTTGGAGATTCTTTTTTTGTTATTCTAGTGGATATTCATTTAGAAGTTCTTATTTATTCTGTTGGAGATCCTTTTAACATTTTTTTCTTCTGTTGAATATTCTTTCAGAGGTTCATATTTATTTCATTTCGTTCTTCTTTTGGAGATTCTCCTTTCTTCTTCTATTGGGTATTCATTTATAAGTTCTTATTTATTCTTTTGGACATCATTTTTATCCTTTTTTTTCTTCTGTTGAATATTCTTTTCAGAGGTTCATATATATTTCATTTCGTTGTTCCTTTGGAGATTCTTTTTTCTTCTTCTATTCGGTATTCATTTAGAGGGTCTTATTTATTCTTTTCGAGATCCTGTTAACATTTTTTGTCTTCTATTGAATAATTCTTTCAGAGGTTCATTTTTATTTCATTTCTTTGTTCTTTTGGAGATTCTTTTTTTTTTTCTATTGGATATTCATTTAGAAGTTCTTATTTATTCTTTTAGAGATCCTTTTTATCCTTTTTTTTTTCTTCTATTGAATATTCTTTTCGGAGGTTCATATTTATTTCATTTCGTTGTTCTTTTGGAGATTCTTTTTTCTTCTTCTATTGGGTATTCATTTAGAAGTTCTTCTTTGTTCTTTTGTAGATCATTTTTATCTTTTTTTTTCTTCTGTTGAATATTCTTTTCAGAGGTTCATATTTATTTCATTTCGTTGATCTTTTGGAGATTCTCTTTTCTTCTTCTATTGGATATTCATTTAGAATTTCTCATTTGTTCTTTTGGAGAATCCTTTTAACATTTTTTTTTCTTCTATTGAATATTCTTTCAGACGTTCAAATTGATTTCATTAATTGTTCTTTTGGAGATTCTCTTTTCTTCTTCTATTGAGTATTCATTAAGAAGTCCTTATTTATTCTTTTGGAGATCCTTTTTATCTTTTTTTTTTCTTCTATTGAATATTCTTTTCGGAGGTTCATATTTATTTCATTTCGATATTCTTTTGGAGATTCTCTTTTCTTCTTCTTTTGGATATTCATTTAGAATTTATTATTTTTTCTTTTGGAGATCCTTTTTATCCTTTTTTATTCTTCTATTGAATATTCTTTCAGAGGTTCATATTTATTTCAATTAATTGTTTTTTGGAGATTCTCTTTTCTTCTTCTATTGGATATTCATTTAGAAGTTCTTATTTATTCTTTTGGAGATGCTTTTAACATTTTTTTTCTCCTATTGAATATTCTTTTCAAATGTTCATATTTATTTCATTTCGTTGTTCTTTTGGAGATTCTCTTTTCTTCTTCTATTGGATATTCATTTAGAAGTTCTTATTTATTCTTTTGGAGGTCCTTTTTATCCTTTTTTTTTGATTGAATATTCTTTCAGACGTTCATATTTATTTCATTTAGTTGTTCTTTGGAGATTCTCTTTTCTTCTTCTATTGAGTTTTCATTAAGGAGTTCTTATTTATTCTTTTGGAGATCCTTTTTATCCTTTTTTTTTCTTCTATTGAATATTCTTTCAAAAGTTCATATTTATTTCATTTCGTTATTCTTATGGAGATTCTTTTTTTTTTCTTTTTTCTATTGGATATTCATTTAGAAGTTCTTATTTATTCTTTTGGAGATCTTTTTTTCCTTTTTTTCTTCTTCTATTGAATATTCTTTCAGAGGTTCATATTTATTTCATTTCGTTATTCTTATGGAGATTCTTTTTTTTCTTTTTCTATTGGATATTCATTTAGAAGTTCTTATTTATTCTTTTGGAGATCCTAATTATCCTTTTTTTTCTTCTATTAAATATTGTTTTCATAGGTTCATATTTATTTCATTTCGTTGTTCTTTTGGAGATTCTCTTTTCTTCTTTTTTTGGATATTCATTTAGAATTTATTATTTTTTCTTTTGGAGATCCTTTTATCCTTTTTTTTTCTTCTATTGAATATTCTTTCATAGGTTCATATTTATTTCATTTCGTTGTTCTTTTGGAGATTCTCTTTTCTTCTTCTATTGGATATTCATTTAGAAGTTCTTATTTATTCTTTTGGAGATCCTTTTAACATTTTTTTTTCTTCTATTGAATATTCTTTCAGACGTTCATATTGATTTCATTAATTGTTCTTTTGGAGATTCTCTTTTCTTCTTCTATTGAGTATTCATTAAGAAGTCCTTATGTATTCTTTTGGAGATCCTTTTTATCTTTTTTTTTTCTTCTATTGAATATTCTTTTCGGAGGTTCATATTTATTTCATTTCGTTGTTCTTTTGGAGATTCTTTTTCTTCTTCTATTGGATATTCATTTAGAAGTTCTTATTTATTCTTTTGGAGATCCTTTTTATCCTTTTTTTTTTCTTCTATTGAATATTCTTTTCGGAGGTTCATATTTATTTCATTTCGTTGTTCTTTTGGAGATTCTTTTTTCTTCTTCTATTGGGTATTCATTTAGAAGTTCTTATTTCTTGTTTTGGAAATCCTTTTTATCCTTTTTTTTTTCTTCTATTGAATATTCTTTTCAGAGGTTCATATTTATTTCATTTCGTTGTTCTTTTGGAGATTCTCTTTTCTTCTTCTTTTGCATATTCATTTAGAATTTATTATTTTTTCTTTTCGAGATCCTTTTTATCCTTTTTTTTTCTTCTATTGAATATTCTTTTCGGAGGTTCATATTTATTTCAATTAATTGTTCTTTTGGAGATTCTCTTTTCTTCTTCTATTGGATATTCATTTAGAAGTTCTTATTTATTCTTTTGGAGATCCTTTTAACATTTTTTTCTCCTATTGAATATTCTTTTCAGAGGTTCATATTTATTTCATTTCGTTGTTCTTTTGGAGATTCTCTTTTCTTCTTCTATTGGGTATTCATTTAGAAGTTCTTATTTATTCTTTTGGAGATCCTTTTTATCCTTTTTTTTTCTTCTGTTGAATATTCTTTTCAGAGGTTCATATTTATTTCATTTCGTTGTTATTTTGGAGATTCTCTTTTCTTCTTCTATTGGATATTCATTTTGAAATTCTCATTTATTCTTTTGGAGAATCCTTTTATCTTTTTTTTTCTTCTATTGAATATTCTTTTCAGAGGTTCATATTTATTTCATTTCGTTATTCTTTTGGAAATTCTTTTTTCTTCTTCTATTGGGTATTCATTTAGAAGTTCTTATTTATTCTTTTGGAGATGCTTTTTATCCTTTTTTTTCTTCTATTGAATATTCTTTTCTGAGGTTCATATTAATTTCATTTCGTTGTTCTTTGGGAGTTTCTTTTTTTTCTTCTGCTATTAGATATTCATTTAGAAGTTTTTATTTATTTATTCTGTTGGAGATCCTTTTAACATTTTTTTTCTTCTGTTGAATATTCTTTCAGAGGTTCATATTTATTTCATTTCGTTCTTCTTTTGGAGTTTCTCCTTTATTCTTCTATTGGGTATTCATTTAGAAGTTCTTATTTATTCTTTTGGAGATCCTTTTTATCCTTTTTTTTCTTCTGTTGAATATTCTTTTCAGAGGTTCATATATATTTCATTTCTTTGTTCCTTTGGAGATTCTTTTTTCTTCTTCTATTGGATATTCATTTAGAAGTTCTTATTTATTCTTTTGGAGATCCTTTTTATCCTTGTTTTTTCTTCTATTGAATATTCTTTTCAGAGGTTCATATTTATTTCATTTCGTTGTTCTTTTGGAGATTCTTTTTTTTTTCTTATGTTGGAAATTTTCATTTAGAAGTTCTTATTTATTCTTTCGAGATACTTTTAACATTTTTTTCTTCTATTGAATATTCTTTCAGAGGTTCATTTTTATTTCATTTCGTTGTTCATTTGGAGATTCTTTTTTCTTCTTCTATTGGATATTCATTTAGAAGTTCTTATTTATTCTTTTGGAGATACTTTTTATTCCTTTTTTTTTTTCTTCTATTGAATATTCTTTTCGGAGGTTCATATTTATTTCATTTCGTTGTTCTTTTGGAGATTCTTTTTCTTCTTCTATTGGATATTCATTTAGAAGTTCTTATTTATTCTTTTCGAGATCCTTTTTATCCTTTTTTTTTTCTTCTATTGAATATTCTTTTCGGAGGTTCATATTTATTTCATTTCGTTGTTCTTTTGGAGATTCTTTTTTCTTCTTCTATTGGGTATTCATTTAGAAGTTCTTATTTCTTGTTTTGGAAATCCTTTTTATCCTTTTTTTTTCTTCTATTGAATATTCTTTTCAGAGGTTCATATTTATTTCATTTCGTTGTTCTTTTGGAGATTCTCTTTTTTTCTTC